>CM038797.1:122957982-123440501 GCA_021764765.1 Vicia sativa
TAACTACTACCATTCTTAACACGAATTTCACATCTAACTCTCTGATCTCCAATTCACGTTTGGCTACAATTCGACCACTACTTTTCCACATAACATTAACTCAACATGATTTAAATCGAATACGCACACGCTAAACACTCAACACCTCCGCAACATAATCCGTTAACAACTTATCAACCACGTCAACATTACCCCGACATATCAACATTCAAAACAATAATAATCATATCATACTTATTCTTGGATGTCTAACGTCACATTATCACCTTAACAACATCTTCCACACAACTAGCAGCAATAAAGCAAAGAGTAGCACAAGTATCAATAATAGTGGTTAAGGAGTACTATTAATGAAACATGTACCTCTTATAAGACTGTCCTCATTAGATGTCTGAGTCCCCAACCAACACGAACACTTTCCCACCGGCTTGCGCCTTCTTCGATTTCTAATACTGGCTACCAATGTGTCCCTCTTCACCACAGTTGAAACAAATCATCTCCTTATACTTGCACTCAGTTATTGCATGTCTAATCTTACCACAACGAAAACATCTCCTTACCTCAGTAGTGCACACATTACTCTTATGACCAAGTTTCCCACACTTGAAACAGGTCACACTAGCAGGAGCATCTCCCAAACTAGTTCTCTAGCCCTCAGCAACTTCCTGTTTTTCTCTACCAGCAGGAGCATCATACGGCTTACCACAACTCTGATGTTGCTTGCTCCCCTTCTCACTGATGATCTTGTAGTGAGCATTGTTATCCTCCTCATAAATCCTACAATTATCAACCAAATAAGAGAAGACACAAATTTTTTGGTATCCAACTGCCTTCTTGATCTCTGAGCACAACCCGTTCTAAAACTCATCAGTCGCCTCGCTATAGTGCGGGTAAAACTTAGCCAACTCCACAAACTTTGCAGCATACTCAATAACTGACATATTTCCTTGTTTCAGCTCAAGGAATTCAATTTCCTTCTTACCCCGAACATCCCCAGGATAATACTTCCTCAAAAAATCTCTACGGAACATAACCCAAGTGATATCCTCACCTGAAGCATTCATCCTCGGACGAGTCTCTAGCCACTAGTCATCAGCTTCGACCACTAGCATATGAGTCCCATAACGAACCTTCTGCGTTGGAGTGCAATCCATCACACGAAAGATCCTCTCAATCTCTTTCAACCAACTCAACGCTCCATTAGGATCATACTTACCCTTGAAAGTAGGCGGATTCTCCCTCTGAAAAGACTCCAAACTACGAGATCCAGCATCTCCATTAGTGTTCGGCTAATTCTGCAACGCATCGGCCATTGCTTCTAAAGCAGCAGCAATAGTAGCATCATTCCTTCCAGCCATTTCAACTTATTGCTACAACATAAACAACGGTTAGAAAACTAATTAACAATACTCGATTGTTAAACAACACTACGACTCGACAACTTTGGTCGGAGGGACCGACCTGCTCTAATACCACTAATGTAACACCCCAATTTCTACCCAGCAATTATAAATAAATCAGAGTATAAAATGTCCAATCAACAATTGGGATATCACATTTTCAACTTAAAACACAACCTGCAATTGCATTTAAATCAGATATATAACATTTTTAATTAGAAAGGGGAACTCAACAACCTGTTTAGTCTTTGAACATAAATTCACTTTTATAATAACCACGCAACAGATTCACAGTGTTAGACTTTTGAGAATAAAATGTAGCATCTTTATCAAAACTCAAACAACTTTAAAAACACCCCAAACTTCTCAATAAAACAACTTAAACTTCAACAGCGGACTAATCAATCAACGATAAAACAAAACAGAAAGCTTCTGCCAACATAATAAAATCCAACAGTAAATAAAAAATGTGTCCCCCCCGAGTGCTACGTATCATAGCGACAACACTGACTCAAACTAACATCGACTAGAACTTCATTCTTCATTACTTGCACGTTACCCTCGTAGAGGCAACATCACAACAGAAGGGGCGAGATATCTAACAATTTATTAAATCATATGATAAATAATATATATTAGAATTTAGATAACGTGAATCATCACTTCGTAAATTATTACACAACAAACAATTCCACAATTTATTCAACATTCACAACGACTCAAAATGCAACATGAGATGCAACGACGTGTTCAAATGCACATGCATGTGGTACCAATGGAGCAAAACTCCCAAATTAAAAATTGCCAATTAATAGAGGCATCAACAAGGCATAAGTCTTCAACTTTCAATTTTTTGCCAATTTAGGTCAACTTAATAATTTTGCCAATCCATACCAACTTAATAATTTTTTTTATAATCCATGCCAACGTAATTATGCAATGTATGCGACAACATAATGCAACTCAACAACAGCAACGGAAACATCAAATCAACATCAACTTCATCATAATTTCAACACTGGCTATAAGCCTGCAACGTAATAATAATTCAACAAAACTCATTTCAATATTGACACAAGGCCTACAACATGGTTCAACACATCAACACATAGTAACACAACCAATTTCATCACAACCTGCAACCTCACAAATTATTAACAACATCATCACTAGCAAACAACAACAACAATTGCTACACAAATTAACAGTTATGATCCTACGCCTAAAACAATTTATTTACCACTGTCGCTATTTAATTATTAAGCATTACCTACTAAATTAATTAATTTCTTCAACAACTTAATTTCCAATTACAAACTGCTATAATTGAACACCTATTGTTAAACTCTAATCATTTTTGTTATTCTACTGATACTCGAACAACTACTGCCATCAACATATATTTATATCCATAGTACTATTATATTCTCATGCAGCCTTATATCACTAATTCTTACTACATGTACTTAATTAATTTGATAATATACCAACTGTTAAATCAATTAATGGAATACAGAGAAAGGACGAAATGGAACAGACAAGAATATAATGAAAAGAAAATCAAACGTACCCTGTGTACTAAGGGGTGTCGGTCTGCACTCCCTTCCTCTCCAACCCTGTCATTCAACAAGCCTCTATTACCACCATCATGCCGATCGGCATGCATCCTCATGCTATGTGTGTCGTTCAGCACACTCCCTTCACCAGGGTGTGTCATACAGTGCGTTCTTCTTCCAGCGTGCAACGTTTTTTTCTTCCCCAATTCGATTTTCCAGTTATACTTTCCATAACTTCTTCGACCAATTAACTAAAGGAAATTTTCTCATACAGAGTATCAATTAATCATAATTTACGATTTTTCCAAAGGGAAGTTAGTTATACACACACATCATGATCAATTTCAAACACAAATCCAACACAGTAAAACAAAAAAAAATCACAAACAGAACAACTACAAATGCATGGTAAATTCCATATTACCCTAATTCCCATATACTACTCATCATACAACCCATTAGAAAATTAGAACCTCACCCTTACCTTGGATTGAAGGTCGCTCTACGAAGTTCCGGTCGAATTTCGGTTTGCCTTTCGGTCTGCAATTCTCTCCCGATGACAATTTTTTCTCCCAAGCCTTGTTCCTTTCTTCCTTTCCTTTCCTCTTTTCTTCATGTACAACCACTTCCCTATTTCTAAAACCTAATTCCTTATACTTCTCTTTTTATATTATTTTCTAAAATAACTACTTTGCTAATATTCTATTATTTTAAGTAAACCTAATAATAAATCTTGGACCTTCTACTCTCACTCCCACTTTACTGCATACTACCACGAACACAAGCCCAACAACAGTTATTCTAATATTACTATTATTATTAATAATCAACTAATATTATTATTAATATTAATCGATCGACTACTCGATAATTAATCAACTAAATAATCTAACAATTCGACAACTTAAATCGGAAATAACTCAAAAATATTTAATTAACTAATTAATTAAATAACTGGGCATTACAAACCTCATCTGCCACATATTGGAGAGGTGAACTAGCTATATAGGTTGGGATATGGGTCAGAATACCCAAGGTCATACCCACCCAGATCCTTTAGTGGCCCATTCACAACTTTGGATTGATTAGATCATGAGTTGCTTCTCTCCAGGGCCCAATAAAGTATCTCAATCCAAACATCACTCATAACTATTCTCACCGTTATCAATCATCATGTCATCCACCTTCTATCACTAATCTGACTGCCAATCATCACCATCAACTACCATCACTACCCTGATTGTAATCACTATCGACCACCACTTAAAATAATTTTGACCATCATTGTGACAACCTATGATCACCTTTTTATCCATATATTATCTTATATATAACCACCATTAAATAACACTTTGACCGTCACCATCTGCCACTTTAATCACAGTCAATCACCACTCTAACAATTTTCAACCACTATTATAACCATCATCATTCACCACTATAACCATAGTTAATCACCATGTTATATACGCCCTATCGCCAATCTGACCACCCCTCGTCACCATCGGCTGCCATCATTACCACGATTATGACCGGTGTAAATCATCATTATAATTATCTTTAGTCATCATCACTCTAACCACCATCGACCACCATCTATTATCACCATTCTGACTATTATTGGTCATCTCTCTAATATGTATCTACTGATATTCCTCACGTTTAACCAATATAATTAAAATAACTACAAAGTCAATAAATTATATATTGTAATATTTTATGAGAAAAAGGAATATGCATTGGTAATGTAAAATATATTTTACCTTATCAATCAATGACAGACGTGTATCATGTCAAATCATATTTTTTTAAGACAGTGACATAATATGGTTGGATAATAAAATTCGATTGGATGGTGGTACAAAACTATTTTACACTGATACTACCTTTAATCTCTTTATTTATTTTACCAATATAATGGTGTGAATTGTTTGAATTATTTAAAATATATCTATGCTATCTATTTTCATGTTTAAAATTATTTTAATTTTTTTTAAAATTTGTAATTCAAAATTAAAACTGGTTTTAATTTTTAAAGTTTTTTTTATAAAATAAAAACTATCATATTATTGAAAATTTCGAAACATAATACCACCCATTTTGGGATTAAGAAAATTTCTATTTGCATCCCTTAATTTTTCTAATACAACTCAACTACTCAACCGCTCGAAAAATTTCTTACACAATTCAACCGCTCTAACTTTGTTAAACCTTTTTGAAGTTGTCTGCTAAAACACATTTAACAGTTTCGAAATGAAACCAAAGAATGCACAAGTACGTGCAGTTTTTCAAAACAAATTCACTACCATTTGTAAGAGAATAAAATACGTATAGTCGAATTTTGCTCTTGTATTAGACAATTAACTTAAATAATACATAAATATGTGCCGACTTTGTGAGGATTTAACTTGTCACTCCTCCAATTATATTTAATATCGCTAAAAAGTATGAAAAGATCATAATAATTCAATACAAGTTTTTTACCATTTTACAAAATTTACAATTGTGAATCGAAAGTTTCGAATCATAGACGATATCGAAAACTTGAAGACGATACCAAAAATTGTTTAGAAAAAATTAAGAATTTTGTGGAAATTTTAGAATTTCCAAGAGAAATTCATAGAAATTTCAGAATTTATGGAATTTCTTATTGGAAATTTAAAAAATTCCGTTACTTTTGTAGTATATATTATCGAAATTTCAGAATTTCTAGAGTTTCTGATGATGAGGTACAGGTTGACAACGTGCCACCACTACCACCACCTCCACCTGCCACAAATGATCAAGATAACCGTTTCCAGTAGATTGCATTTTTTTGCAGATAATCTCATGGATTTGGTAAATTCAGATGGTGAAGTTTTTTATAGGATTTTTTAGGCTAGCAGACATAACTCGTAGGGCCTATGTAAATGTGTTATATGATGCTTGTATTATATGTATATTTTGTGACTCAGACTACTTATTATGGTACTTATTTAGTACATAATATTTTAGCGATTACATATTTCGATTTGAAGATTAACATAACATAAAACATTACAAAAAAACCAATAAAAAAAACTAAACATGAAGACCTAGGTACTACCAGATGATTCCAGACGTTTCAGCATCATGATTATGTCGTTGACAAATCTTGTTATATGCACATCCAACTCGATCGGACCCTTAACTATCCTACGGCGAAATGATTTCCACATAGTCTTCACATCTTCAACGGTCTTCAACTCAATCAGGTTGTTGTTGACTGGTAATTTTTGACCAAGCTTAAATCGAAGTATGATAAGAATTCTAATATATTTCACTATGGTGTTTTGGACTTTGTTCGAATGAGAGTCAGGGGGAGGCCCAGGTTTGTACTTCGATTTGAAAAGATAAGTTTTAAAGTGTTTGTTGGGATTCGAATTCGAATGTGTTTGGAGAATTGGTTCGTGCAAACGGAGACGATCGAATTTGAAGTATATCGTTATCCATAGAAGACGCGTGGAAGTCTGAGAGTTCGAAGGGCATGCAAAGCCTCGAACGTGGCATTTTCTAAAGAAATGACTGTTAGGGTCGAATTAGTATAAATAAAGGTCTTAATGGTAGGATTTCAGGTGTTCCTTTTGTACAAAATACTCATATATACTCAAAGTATCAAGTGTTAAGAGAAACGAGTTGCAGAGAATGTATGTATAAGAAACACCAATATTATTTTCAAAGCATTTTACTTTATCAATTCCAAGTCTTTTATACGGTTTCCAACATTTCTGTATTTCTTGTCTAAAGCTTTTATTTTTCAAAGTCATTTATATTTCTCTTGCGTTTCCTTTACAAGTTCTTTTATATTTCAATTGAAGTTTTTTTAATTTTATTTCCTTAATCGAAGTTACTTCAATTTACAGTCTTTAAAACTCTTAGTATTATAGGCAAAAAGATGTTAAACATAAGTTCCGATACAAGTTTGATATTAGAGACTTAGACACATGTCCTAGGATCAATCTAGTCGGTTGTTTACCAGATTTCTCTATAAACAGTTGTATTTCACTCTTCCATTTGTATCAATCCAATCTTCCCGAAACTCAACATTTCTCACTCTTATGTTATCGGTATTACACAACAATTCATTTAAATTGTCTTTCAAGTTGGTGATGGATGTGGTCATCTGGAAGCTTGAATTCAACCGGATGATTATTTTCGTTGAAATACAATTCTGCCTTGATTAGAAATTGAGGAAGAAACATTTTTTTAGATGTCTTTTACCGTAACATATGTCCGTATTTATAGACCACACAAATTTTTCGTTGCAATCACAATCCTACAAAGATGGCGGTAAAATCCTGATAAATTCCAGTACAGTCGTACAGAATGGTAGATTTTGAAATTTGTGAAAACAATTGATCCATGCCGGAAATTTGAATATACCAGAAATTGCAAATAAACTACTGGAAATTTTGTAAATACTGAAAAATTTCACTATTGTACCGAAAATTTCGTCCGCAAAAAGTGTTCTTGAACATTTTTAGAATTATAAAAATATGGAGGGTGTCATGTATAAATCGAGGGTGGCAAGTTAAGCCCTCCACAACTTCTTGGCAAAGCATAAGCCCATCATTGAATGTGATTTTGTTTCCACAACTCAGCTTTGTTCATGGCTTCATGCATTCTTCTCTTCACAGGCACAGCTCTATATGCATTCATCTCAAAGATGGCTATGTTACTGCCATCCTAACTCAACACAATTGCGTCGGCGATCAGAGAAGGAAGAGGAAAGGGAAAAAGAATGAAGAGACATTTCAGAAGTTTACTTTCCAAAAAGATTAGGAGAGATTGTGGTCCCATCGAAAACATCTGATAAAATTGAAATGATACAAATAAGATTATGAGAGATTGTGGAAGTTAACTTATGTGAAGAGTATTAGGGCAAAAAGGGAATGCAAATGGCAACTCCCATAACTTATTAAACACTAATAATATAGTTGAAACATCTCAGGAGCCAACTATGTTTCTAGGTTCTCCAGTGTCTAAACATTCCATTAAATATACAACAAATATCTAGTTACTGTGAAGTTTCCCAATGCAAGTTATACCCTAAACTAAATCAAAGACAAGAAATAGATACTGTGAAACCAAATCACTAATCAAGTAAGTCATGGTCAAAACAAAAAGGAAATTCCAGTATGTTATCTGTAAAAGCAGAAACACTAGACGCCTTCACAAGGTTGAAATTTATTCTTCTTTACTCAACTAATTGGTCTTCACTCGTTTTGTGGGTGGTGCAGATAACTGGTCAACTTCATCAGTAAGTTTAGTAGTATCATCGGCCTTTTTATCCGCGCTTGTGTCTGGAGGGCTACAGTTGATTCCAATCTTTTCATGACCCTCATTTGAGTTTTCTAGATTTTCAACTGGAGTAGGTAGTGCGGTGCTAGATGACGGAGCAGAAGGCTCGCCCGACTTGAGCTGATGCTCAAACATCATCTGTAGATGCTTCCCTTGGTTCTCAATTTGAATCTGTAAATTTCTTTGAATCTGCATAATAATTTATTTTAGTTATAATAACAGAACGCGTGGTCATCTTCCTTATAAAAAATGGGGAGATAAACAACACCCCTTCATCCAAAGATTGCACAATAAAGACAATGAACTTTAGCAACTAAAATATACCTCAAGTTGTTCATGAAGCCGCTTCTGGAGTTCCATCTGTAACCGCAATGCTTCGGTAATGCCCTTAGGCCTGCATAACAACAACCCAAAGTATGTTTCTAAACATTAATATTTCATCTCAATGAAGTTTAAGTGATAGGAATAGCTTCAAATATTGGAAATGAGGATAACAATTATCATACCATAGCAAACACTAGATCTGTATGAATCAGTTTTTAGGTCATATCTATGTCATAGTTTATATAATAAATTCAAATATATGATACTCCCTCCGACCACAATATAAATAATTCTAGCCAACACAAATTATCCTATTTTATATGTCCATTTGCAATCAATATCAATGAAGCATTAGACATTTACACTCTGCTCTATGCATACAATTTACGGATGTCATTGTCACCAAAAAAGGTCAATCAATACAAAACAAATCATTTCTAGATAAGATGGGGAGGGAACTCACGTTTTTAAGTCTATAGGTGGCATTTCTTCAATTGAAGTCAACTTCTCAGGAATTCCTGTAGGTAGTAAAGAAAATGTCATTCATACCAGTAATCTCAGATTCTTCCAAAAAAATTGGTGCAAATCGATGTGATTATAAAAGTGTATTTAACCCTAAAGAAAACAGGCAACAATACATAACAACTAGTTCGACTATCCTGGTGTTAAAGGAATTAAGGGATCAAGGTTCAAACCCCGGTGAAAATAATCAGGAAGCCCTAAAACATAGATATAAATAAAAAGCCATCTGGTTTATATGAACATTAAATTTCCATATAGACTTGCACATACCTTCTGATGCTTCAGGTTTGTATCTGGCAGTTCTATATTTCTGAAATTAAAAGAACAATAATTCATTAAAAACCTTTGACTAAAACACACACTTATAAATGAGTTCCTAAGTAAAGAAGAAGAAAAAAATGTACCTGCAGATGGCTTTTCACATGATAGATGGTAAGGCCCTCAACTTTCATCAGGTTCAAGACACCCTTAGGCGTAGCCTCTGCATAAGAACGGCATGAGATAACAAGGAAAATCTGTAATGAGATGAGAAGGACAAGAAGCCCAAAATTAAGAAGTGAACTTACTCTCACTACCACCAAGCTGATTGACTGCTTCCACAAAGGCCTCATGAAGTTCGGGAGTCCAACGCATTCTAGGCTTAGATTGTGATGTAGTCGATCCAGAAGAATTAGGAAGATACTGCTGCAGTGAAACTTGATTCTCCTGCAGTAAAACTTGATTCTCCTGCAGTGAAGCTTCATTAGATGGTACATACTGCTGCAGCGAAACTTGAGCCTCCTGCATCCAGAGAAAATGGTACTAGCCATTTTAGGGATTAAAACAAACAATAAAAAACACATACAAGGCAAAAGGAAAGAGGGAATGAACTAGATACACATACTTATATGCATATGGCAATGAGAAATGAATCAATTTTTTTAAAGAAAAGAAACCTAAATGTGCCAAAGCAAATCATATGCATGCTTATGTTATATCGGCCTCAACTATCTGGATAGTTACAATTACAAATAACTACACACATACCACGTGACCTGATTTTCATGTGCATCAGAAAGTATTTCATTCATAATAAATAGCCATAATCCTTAACCATATAGCGCAGCAGCACTTGAAATGAAGTTAAAATTACAAACCTTGGCTAATGGTTGTGCAATATTATCATCACCGAGAAGTTCATTCCAATTTGGTTGAAGAGAATCATCATCAACCGACATTAACTGATCAACCCACTCCTTGAACTCAGTTGTCTTGGCATTTGCACTCATGACATCAGAACCACCGTACCCCACATGATCGTTTTGGATTGTAACATTATCAGGAAACGGATCAAAGAGATCAGTTCCCCAGGAAATAGCATCCGTTTCTTGCGGTGAAAAAGAGACGTTATCAAGTAGGTCAGCAGGGTTTGAAAACATGTGTCCGGCAGTTCTGTTGTTGGAATTAATTGACCCCGTCCGCATAGAGGACGACGGATAAGATGAAGACATAGCTTCCAAGAGAATCAATCAACTTCGTATGACCTGATTTGAACTAAAGAAATAGTAGTAAACTAATGCTTGCTTTGCAAGTGGAATATATTCTTAAGAAAAAATATGCAGATGAATGCACAATTCACATAAACGAAATTGAAATTCAGAATTCAGTAGAGAATCAGCGTGAAAAACCTAATAAAGTGATATATGTAATAAAACTAAGAAAAGGAAAAGGAATAAGAGAGAAAATGATATGAATAGTGAACGAACCTTGACACGGAAGAATGAAGAAGAAGAAGAGAACAAGGTGCGGCAGAAGGTTTAATTAATTAAGAATAAAATAAGAATGGGGGATTATGGTTTGGCTTATAAGGGGAACGAGAGGACGTAGGTATAACAAAAGGAGGTTAACCCCTTTTTTTTGTGTTCATTTTGATTTTCACCTTTGGATCATTCTCTTTTCTGGAGAATTAATGTTTCTTTCCGCCTCCACCGTCAGATTCAGATGTCTCTTCTCATAAATTGTTCACTCTACTTTTTTTAATTTTATAGATAACCTTTAATTAATGATATAAGAAAAATAAATTGATTCGTATTTGATATTTAATAATGACTGAATTATATAATTAATTATAATATAATTTTAAAAATATTATTTATGTGCAAATGAGTTTTGAGTAAACATCTTTTTGGAGTTGGATGACATAAGAAAAATGAAATAATAATTTTATTTCAATTTAGTGTTTGTTTATTAGAATTTTGTTGTGATTTGATAGAGATGAATATGATAATATATAATTTGTTTGAAGAGTTTAATAATAATGTACTATACATCAATATTTTAGAAATAAAAATATATTGTAATTAAATAATTATCATTAATGACTGAGAAAATAAAAATAATTTGTCTATCACTGCATATTTTTCTTATTTGAAAATAAAATAGTTATAATATATTAAAAATTTTAATTTTTTTCACACATAATTTTATCATTTATATATATATATATATATATATATATATATATATATATATATATATATATATATATATATATATATATATATATATATATATATATATATATATATATATATATATATGAGTGTTTCAAAAATTAATGGTCCTTTTTATAAAAGAAAAATAATTTTGAGACGTAATCTCTATTTAAGTTTCAATGATTACAAATTCAAAAGTTCTTTGCATTTAGCTAACTTTTGTTTTGAGTGATTAAGACAAGTTTTTAATCCAGTTATTATCAATAATTATAAGATTATATACTGGTTATTTAAAATAAAAGTCATTCGTGAGTCATTTCATGTGATCAGGATGATGTCAATCTTGACCCCCAATTAAAATGCAAACATTAATGTCAAACGTTTAAATTCAAATCATAAATATTTGATATTATTATAATTATTCAAAAGAATCTTTCATAAGAAATATGAATTAAATTTAAAATAATGTTAGAAACAGTGTCATGCATCTCTCTTATACACGGGGACAATTTCTAAAATTAAAAAGGATATTAGAAGAAGATTGTTGAAATTTGGTTGGAATGGTTGAAATGATGTAAACTTTCAAGGGATTAGAAAGAATTGATTGGTATTAAATCGATAAAATAAATGAATATAAATATGAGTTAATATGAAAAATAATAAATTTGAAAAGATTTATTTTAGTCTAAAAACCAACTCATATATTAATATGAAAATATTGTAATTGAGTGTATTGGTATTGTGTAAACGATGCACGAAGAATTTGTAGGTTGTATTGCAGTATGACGATGTGGTTGTTGGCCTGAATTGACAGAATGTTGGGGATTCATGCCCTGTGTTTTCCTGGTGGTGTTGTTTCATGATGCAAATATTGAAGGCTTATGCCATGGCCTTCTATGGAAATTTTGGAGAGGGCTTATGCCCTAATGGTACCACATGCATCTTGCATCAGTGTCAATCGCATTGCATATTGTTGAATTGTTGATACGTTGAGTTTCATATTTTTGAATTATTGATATGATGATGATATTGAGTTGCATAATTCATATGAGTTGTATGACGGATGACAATAATTATATATGTTTGTATAATCATTCTGAATTTGTGGTTGACAATGTTGAGCATAAAGTCTTACATGATATATTTGTCTTATACTTATGATTATATAACTTATTATATTATCGTGATATCTCACCCCTTTTATTTGAATGTTGCCTCTACGTGGGTAACGTGCCGGTGATCCGCAGTAGATGAAGTTAGTCTGTCGTTTATTTTGAGTTGGTGTTGTGCTCTGATACTTAACACCAGAGAATGAACACTTGCTTTATTTTCTTTGTTGTTATTTTATTTTTAAGAATTGGGGGAGTGTTGTAAACTCTCTTTTATGTGATTAAATGTAGGTCACGATTAACTTGAGATGTTGAATAATGAACATGATTTCTTTTCCGCTGCGATAATAAAGTTGAAGTTTGAGAACTATGTTGAAAATATTGTCGGTTAAATCAGCGATGGGAAATAGGGTGTTACATTAGTGGTATCAGAGTTGGTCGATCCGTCCGGCCAAGTTATCTAATGTTGTTTGTTCCTTAGTACGCGACAAGTGTATGAAACACTGTCGGTGATTGCTTGATTTTCTAATCACTTATTTGCAGGAGTGGGGGAGAAGATTGTGCTTCTCTGAGATGGTTCAAGTGTGAACGTTAGGTTCAGTGTGACGTGAATTTCATAAGTTCAAATGTTGGTGAGACTACGTTGCTTTTCTGATTTTGAAGGAAGTACGGATTCAGGATTTATATCTAGCAGTTAGGTCGAAGTGTCCTTGAGAAGGGAATTATCATATCCTTGTGTTGTTCGCATCTCTAGGAGTGGAGGGTGTAACACCCCAATTCTACCCCGGTAATTATTATGAAAATCAGAGTTATAAAAATTCTTTTCAACAAACAATTGGAGTATTACAATTCAACTAAAACAACAACACGCTAACACAGATACATAACACCTAAACTCGGATGAAATGAAACAACATGAATCAACTTTATTAATATTAAGCAGCGGAACTACATTAATCAACTTGGATGCCATAGCATATTTTCAACTTAAAACGATTTAAAGTCAACAATTACTTTTCATATATCAACATAGTTATTCAACAACAAAATCAAAATAGCAAAACAACTAGCGTTCATCCCCCCAAGTGTTACGTATCAGAGCGACAACCTGACTCGAACTAACAACAACTAAACCTTTGTTCTTCATTACCGCACGTTACCCACGTGAGGCAACATCACAATGAAGGGTGAGATATCTAACAATCTAATAAATCGTATGATAAATAATATATTAGAATTCGATAAGGTAAATCAATGCTTCAGTAATTATTCATACAACCAACAAACAACTAAATAATAACAAGAAGACATTTTATTTAATCAACGTAACAACTTAAATCAACACAACCTAATAAAAACATCAACTTATAACAATAGCAACTTATAACCACAACAACTTATAACAACGGAAACTTATAGCAACAACAGCTTATAACAACAACAACTCACAACAATAACAACTTATAGCAACAACAACTTATAACAACATCACAATGACAATCAACAAATAACGAATAATACCAACAACTTTAACACGCGACTCAATATGTGACTCAACTATGCAAATGCATGTGGTACCATTTGGAGCAGAACTCCCAACTTAAAATCATGCCAGGTTATCGAGGCATTTAACAAGGCATAAGCCTTCAACGTGGTTCCATCAAGGTCAAGGCATAAGCCTTCAACTTTCAACGTGGTGTCAATCCAGGCCAACTTAATCATGCAATGTATGTCATGCGACCTCAACTTCAACAACAAATACACAACGATGCAACAACAACAACTAGATCAACACTGGTCATTCGACCTACAACTCAAGCATGTCCATAAATTAGAACAATTCAACTTATTCAACATTGACCATAGGCCTACATCTTTATCAACTGTAAAACAACTTATCAACATTGGTCATACGACCTACAACTTCATCAACGTATCAACAACAATAATAGTTTATCAATAGAATTAATACGAGCAAACAACAACCAATTTCATAACAATCTACAACTTCACAATTTATTAACAACGTCAATACCAACAAACAATAACAATTACTACACCATTTACAACTTCACAATTTATTAACAACATCAATACCACCAAACAACAACAACAATTCAACGAAAACAACACGACACAATTTATCACCTGCAATTATATAACTTATTCTATACTCTTAACTCATAAAAATGTCATAATAATATATAATTATAACTTGACATAATTCTCAATAAATTATAAATCACTCTACCACGATCCCTACAATTCTAAAATAACTTTAAGGTGCTCAAAATTTCTCTACCGACAACTCTTGTATGTAAAATAATATTTATGAAAATAATTGGTTAATGGTCTGACTCAAGTAATAGTAAAACAACTCTAAAGGGTCAAATACCTTTACCTTTAATTCTACGGCTTATTAGGTTTAATTTTAAACAACTCGAAACAATGTCGACAACTCTAGACATGTCGAATCACCCAAAACCATTAAAGTATGACTCTTAATAACTCAAAACAACTCTGATAATTTTATTGACAATTCTAACAACTCTATTGACAACTTTAATAACTCTAATAGAATCGAAATAATTTAAATTAATCAATTAACCAAATAATCGTCTCTTACTCAAAACTCTTAATTTATCATATTAATAACACTAAAACTATTATAATTATAAAAGCTAATAGTTAAATAGCTAATATTATTCTCATAAACAAAACTTTATGTTATCAATATATTAAAATTGTAAATTAACAATTCTAAGGTTAGACTTTATCAAACATTAACCAATCAAATAAACTAATGCTACAATGTATGAAACATTAACTTAGATTTTCGGCTTACTCTAATATACTAGTACTGTAACGTGATACCCTCAATTATCTACCCAATTGTGATGTCTACCAAAACAATTAAATTAATGAAAAGTTACGATACCGTGCATATGAATATATTTGATAAAGTTTCAGTACATATGTGGATAAACATGGTTATACACTACACATATATAAATATTACAACGAAATAATATATACATATTCAACCTACAAAATCAATTTAGCAACTTAAAACTCAAGACAAATTTCATCATATTCAAGAATAATTTCAACACACTGACATCAAATAATTTCTCACCAAATAGAACAATCATAAATACATAGCAAAATTCTTCATTATCCTAATTTCCATTTACTACTCATCATACAACTCATTAGAAAGTCAGAACTCCACCCTTACCTTAGATTTGACGGTGGTTATAACTCCGATCGAATTCCTATTTTTCGGTTCCGATAGTGCACTTTCGGTATTCTCTCCTAGCCCTTATGCCTCCACTTTCTCTTTGTTTTTCCTTTTCTCCCGTAAACTCTATTTTCTCTTATTTCCTTCCTTTAAATACTCCTTAATATTATACTCTATTATTAATTAATTAATTATTCTACTCCTTTAATAATTCAAATATTATTCTATCATATATTCTATCACTTATTCTATCATTTATTTTATTGACCAATTAAAATTAAATAATATTTCTCATTTTATTTCTCACATTATAATAAAACTCACTAAATATTTTAGTCAATTAATTTCTACTCATAATATTAATTCTCCGACTAAACTGGTTATTCACTTAATCCTATTTTCTTTCTCCCACATACAACCTTTTCCCAAAAATCTTCACTAAACCCTTATAATTCTCCTTTTATATCTCTTATAATTAAATCCAACTTATAATAATAATAATAATAATAATTCTATTATTTCTATTTGGCTTAATTTTCACACCTCATTTCTACTACTTCTAACACCAATTAAATAACTCTATTAATCCACAATTATTTCTAATATTATTTCTAATAATATTCTATAATAAAATTAATTCATCACTAATTAATCCCAACTTCCTATAATTCATTTAATCACCCTAAATCAACTTATCAATTTATTAATGCTCCTTATAATTTTACTGATAAATCCAACTTCGACTAAATTCCAATAAATAATTCCTTATATAATTTAATTAAATAATTTTCGGGTGTTACAGAGGGCGATGTTGTGGCTAATGATGTGTCAGTTGTGTGGGGGTCCTAATGTTTTCCTGGGGACAATTGTGACTTGTCGTTAGAGCTAAATATTGGATTGACATAATGTTATCCTTGGGGTGAACTGTTTGGAGCTAGACCAAGTGGTTACGAATTATTTTGATGAGTCGATGCATATTGTTATGTCCGAAGATATCTGTTAAGCAAGTAAGATAACTCTTAGAAGGTGAAGCTTTGATGGTCATAATGTTTTCAGCACTGCATGTTGATCGTGAAGTTGTTAGTGTCGAGTTACCATTGTGTGTGCTATCGTTGTTTTGAGTAGTGTTGGAGTGATGAATTGCTGTGAATTTTGTTGTTGGAATCATATAAGTGATTGTTTAATGTCATTAATGTTGTTGAGGTGTTCGTTGTAACACCCTTCTAAAATACCCCGCGATTATTAATATTTTCAAAGCTAACATGTAATAAAAGGGCATTACAATTCAATTAAAATAAAATTCCATTAAAATGTCATGCTTTACTGAAGAACATTATTAAAATAACAATTCAAGCAACATGTTCTACACAGCGGAAATTATCATCAAAGCCGGAATATAATTCAATCAAATAATTAGCCCAAAATAAAACTAAATGAAAAACAGAGTTTAAATATAACTCTAAACCAAACTTTCCCCAGTGTTACAAATTAGAGCATGATACCGACACGTAATAAGAAATGCACAGCTCAATGAGCCATCCTCACCAGCTCCTAAGTCGCTAAACTTCAATCTGAAATCATCAAAGTAAGGGTGAGACTTCATCGAAATTAAAATGCATTATAGGTTTCTAAAAACAATAAAACAACTCAAGTATATTATTCCACCCTCTTTAGCATAACCAAATTCAACACACAACACAAGTCACAAAAACATATTATGCACAAAGATAACAACAACAAGATTATAACACTGGAAACCATCCTATCATGTTATAATCCATATGCAATGCAAGACTCTATGCATGTGGTACCGACAGTGAACTAAATTCACATACTGTTTCATTCCAACTCGGACACATCATTAACATATATTTCCATTCCAACTCGGACATAGATAAAACCTCACCGCCCATTCCAACTCGGCAACGGATGTTGGTCAACTCACTAATTCCACACAATAGGAATTAGCTACACCAATGTATATGCATGCACATTCAACAACATGCAACATCAACAACAGAACATGATATCAACAACAACATACCATGAATAAACAACATCGACAACAACACATGATATCAATACAATCATGAATAACAACAGAAAAACAACATACAAGCATCAATCCACGTTCAACCTGTCAGGACAATCCTATACCAGTTCATCCACCATTCCTATGACTATCATTGTTCATAAATCGGAAAAATGACTCTTTTCAAAATAAAATCCATTAATTATTAGTTTCTTCATTTTATAAAATAGGTTATTTAATTTAGAGAATACTGCCCAAAACGACACTCAAAACGGAGTTACGGTTTAGAAAATATGATTTTTCAAAGTTTTAAGATTTTTCAAAATTAACACAGTGGTAACCGGTTCCTCCCAGGAAGAACCCGGTTCCCACACTCTCTAGGAAACACGCTCTCTGGTTTTTGTAAGGGGAAATCGGTTCATCCCACCAGGGAACCGGTTCCTACTTAAAAAGTCCATTTTCTTTGCAATTTTTACACTGGGAACCTGGTTCCTTCCCAGGAGTAACTGGTTCTTGCAGACTCAGAATTCCTCTCCTCTGGAATTTGTACCAGGAACCCGGTTCCTTCCACACATGAACCGGTTCCTGCAAACAGAAAACCTGCAGTTTAATAGCATCTTGTTTCCCCAATCCATTCTCCTCATTCCAACACGATTTCATACATCCCATTGCATCAAAATCAACCAAACAACAATGACACAATGCAATATAACACATACCAATCATATCCAATGTTCTTATAACATTAATTCGGTCGAATTCATGCAAATTAAACAATTTAAGGACAAATTTTACAAACCTAGAAAATCCTAATTTGGGATTCCTAATATGCTCAATCAATTCTATTGATCCCAAAACCTATAAGGCATAGTAATTACGAGAAATCACCCCTTACTTGGGAATTTCTTTGAACTCTGAAACTCTTGGTTCTTCTCCTTCCTTCTGCTTCTTCTCACTTTCACGTATGATAGCTTTCTCACTTTCTCTTTTCCTTCTTTTATTCCTTTTTATTATTATTATTCTACATAATAATAAACCAATAATCCATCCTTATTATTTAATTAAATAATTCCCAAAAAAATACTAAAACTCCATTTTAATTAAATAAATAATTAAATTCTATTTATTTAATATTTTGGAAATATTGGGGTGTTACATTCGTGAATCGCGGGTGAGAATCGGAACTCGAATATATGAGTAGATTTCTGAAAATGACCAGAGCCTTGGTGTTTTGGAAAGTGAAATTTTTGGCAAATTAATGTGTCTCTCGAGTTATAAGAAGAGTGGAGTTTTGGAAATGTATTGGAATGAGTTTTATACATAGAAAATCATGAAAAGGTTGCTTCTATACGGTAAGCAATCAATTTGCATTAGAGCGCAATCAATTGCACAATTATAAATTTAAAGAAAACTTCTTTTGTACAGGGTGCAATAGATTGTTGTTCTTGTGCAATCGATTACACAATGTTGGACAATATTTTTGTAAAAAACTTTAAAAATTCATAACTTGAGTTCTAGACGTCCGATTTAAGTTTCGTTCGAAGCATTAGAAAGCTAACATAATGAACTTTGTTTTAAAAATGGATCCAGTACCCGGAATTGATTTATCTGTCACTTGGTGATGTTGGATGAGAGGTGAAGTTTACTATTGATCTTGTCCTTTGTACAAAATATGTTTCTTTAGCGCCATACAGGACGTCGACTTCAAAGTTGGGTGAATTGAAGAAGCAATTAAAAGATTTGTTGGAAAATAAATTTGTGAGATTATGTGTTGATTACTGACAATTGATTTCAGTAACTCGAGATTAAATATCCAATACAGAGGAATTAAATATTTGATGGACCGACTAGTAGACGAGTATGTTTTTAGTTTAATCAAATTGAGGTTAGATAATATCTTTTAGAACTCGGTGAAGAAATTATAAATATTGTATTGTTTTGTTGTGGTGTTTATTGAAGACATTATAATTTAATTTAAGTCAGAATATAGGCATGTTGAATGTTGCAATTTAAATTTTAGTGTCGAGAGGAAGGAAACTTTATGCTAAGTTGCCAAGATGTAAATTATGGTTTGAAGAGATGAGTTTTCTTGAGCATGCTATTTAAGGTGATGGTATCTGTGAATCCCTCCAAAGTACATGTAGTTCTACATTGAGAAACTCTGAAGTTGGTTACGGAGACTAGGAGCTTTTTAGACATAACTAGTTATTCTCGCAATTCGTTTGAGACGAGGTCAAGAATGATATGTTGTTAACGAATGAGATGTTGGTATTAGTAAGAATGTGAAGGTATTAGAGAAAACACATAGAAGTGCAATTTATGCCAATTGAGATTTTGGTTAGAGTGTAGAGATCTTTGAGGAAAACAGGAAGTTAGATGGTAGAGAGGATTTTGTGTTATTGCTAACATAATATCGACATGTGTTAAGAAAATTTTGGAAGTTATATGAATCATCGAGGATATAAGGCTAAAGCAAAGGGTAAGGATTTATTGATGTTATTAAAGCCCTTTACTTGGATGAATGCCTCAATTAGAGCGAAATGACTTGGATTGTACTTGGTGTAATAGTCATTTCGATTTTGGGAGAATATTTAACAATTGTGTTGTACTACGAGTATGTATAAGGAAATTTTTAATGGATTTATGGGCATTTATATATCATTGACGAGGTTGAAAAGGAGGAAATTAAGAAACGGTTGTAAGCCTTAGAGATGATTGTTGAACATTATGCTTGAGTAACTTTTAGCACAAGATAAAGGACATTATTGTAGTTGAGATAACGATGATTTATGCCACAATTATGGTTGTCGGCTACCTATTGAAAATTTAAGGAACTAATCACCCTTAATCTCTTGTTGATAGTAGACGAAATTGTATTGAATGTGATAGACTTGTCTTGATAGCTTGATAGTGAGTAAAGTGAATTAACGTTTTATCAAGAGGGAAATTGTTCACCATTTGTGTGAACCTAATACAAAAGTGGCTATGAAAGAGTTGAGAATTATTGAACACTTCGGGGACTTGAGTTGGTATGCGAGTTAACGTTGTAGAATGAAAAGTTAAGGATATCGAAAGGTGATTAATGATTTTTTGGTGGATACCAAAGAGATTCCAAAAATAGATGTGAAACTTATAGATCTGACAGTTGATGGAGATCAAAATGAGGACAGTGACTGTAAAGTAGATGAATCAGAGTGGCGCAGCTAAAGCGTGAAGTGGCATAGTTCATTATGTGTGTGTAACTTGTTAGAATTCAAGGAGTAAACATCAGAATCTTATGAGAATGATGCAAACCATTGGACATTTTAGAGTGGAAGTGATAGGTGAAAGGTTGATGTATTATTTGTGTTGTTGTCATGGCAATAGAGGTATTGATTTGCATAATCGACTGGTAGAACGTAGCATTATGTCGATCCTACTAAACCAAAAACACTTTGGAAGACTAACATTTGTTTACCAAATTTCACATTAAATAATAACACACAGAACGAGTTAAAGTTGAACTAACACACAGAGGGAGTGTTTCTGGCATACCTTCTCAACCAACAAGAGAGCTTGTGTAAGTAAAATTTCTTTCTTTGTCTTGTAACTATTTCTATACAGCAAGTTCAATAATAAAGTTCTAACGATTTTCCACAATTCCATCTCTTCTAGGTTTCCCGTTAATGAGAACTCAAAATCATTGGTTGAATACTTCCAAGAGATGTACTATTTCACTATTAAACAAACACATCTTCTTTGCCTTCAAGTTGGTGGCAAAGAAAGCAAACTACTTTCGTTTAACACTCCCTTAACTTTAACTACCTTTGTGTGTTATGCAAGTTCTATTGTTTGTTTTTTCAATTTTAATATGTACCACAAATGTATTTTCGAAAAAATCCTGAAAGTGTATTTTTAGAATAAAGTTAGTTGTAAAATGAGACGAATCTCAAAAATGAATGAATTATGTGTGGGAATACTTTCGGAAATGCATTTCTAAAATTTCGAGGCGTTTTCAGAAATTAATGCAGTGCACTAAAAATATTAAGGGGCGGTTTTAGAAATTTTCAAAAATTTCTAAACAAAATATGTTCTTTCAACCATTACTATTTTGTATGTTCAATATTTGCAACAAAAACATGTTACTCCAAAAAATGGAACTATTATCGATCATAAAATTTATAAAAGTTTATGCTATATGGCTGCTATGTACCGCAATAGCACCAATAATAAACCGCTTTAAAATCTAGCTAACATTTACCGACCAAAAAAGAAAATTTAACAAAAAAATCTTCAGTTTGTTTTCCAGAGATTAACTGATGACGATGAAACATGTTCTGCAATATATCGTCGAACATCAAAAGCAGATACCTCTTCCAGATGAGATTTGAATCCTAATTCATCACGTTGTGAAGTCTAAATTGTTCTGCTAAATCCAACACAGACTGAAAAATCTCAACTATTATATCAATGTGCATTCGTATGCTTGAGTTTTTTTTTAGTCTTTGCTGATTTAGTTCCTGCAAAAATATAACAGAAAATATGAGTAAGCAACATTTTTTTTTAATCTTTTATTTGAGTTTGGACGTAAAGAGAATGAACAAGGCAGAAGATAGAATTAGCAAAGGGAAAGAAATGGCGAGTAAGCTTCCACTTTACATGAGATTTTACTTTTTTTCATTGGACTAAAACATTCAAATATGGAGAAATTCTAAATCCAAACAAGGGAAAGCTTGGAAGGTTTTGAAGAATTTTGAATGAATTTCAAATTCATTATAAAGAAAGTGTTGAAATAACAGGCTATGGTACAAAAGATGGAGGAAAATAGACTTAATTGATTTAAACATATAGAGAGAAAATTTATAGATTATATGATAAAGAAAGTAAATCATAAAGAGAAATCAAACAACTAAAGGTAAAAGAAAATTTAGAAAGACTCCGATAAAAATTATTAAAAAATCATGAGATTATCGATTTGAATTTACGCATGACTCTTAAATAAAATATCATGATCTCATTTACTGAGAAAAGACTAGTATATTGTTATTGTTAAAATAAAAAGTGAAAATTTCATCTATTATTAACTTCTAAAGCTCTCACCTCTATTTCTCTTTTAATTCTTATAAGAAAAACATGGTATATAAATGTCTAAAAGTTATGATATACATATCATAAATTCTTTGCAAAAGACATATTAATGTTTGGTTTAGATTTTGAAAGAGGCATAAGTAATTTTAAAAGTAAAGAATTCATTTTTAAAATGATTTTGAGGTGTTTGATTCTTCTAAAGTAGAATTGATTATGACTCTATAGTTCATTCTAATTGAAACTAGAATTTGTAACTTTAGAGTTTAAATGTGATTTTTACACTGAAATTTGTTGTTGAACTCACTTTACATAAATGTATTCAAACATAAATCATTTTACATCCAACTCATTTTTAACCATAATCAATTCTAAAAAATCAATTCACTCAGAATCAATCCTCTTCACAAAACCAAACACACTTAGTCGAGATAAAAATGTTTGGACTCCACAGAATTTTCTTAGTGTATGTTTGGTTTAGCTTTTGGAAGAGACAAAAGCAATTCTAGAGGTTTAGAATGGATTTCGAAATGATTTTGAGGTGATTGGTTCTTTTAAAATATAATTGATATTACATGAAGCAAAAAAAATTGTAGTTTGAGTTTAAACGTGATTTTTACACAAAAAATTGTTGTTCCACTCAATTTTACATAAATGTATGCAAACACATAAATCACTTTAACTCTAATTCACTTTAAACCAAAATTTATTCACTCAGAATCAATTCTCCACCCCACAAAACCAATCATACATTTACAGAATGTTTGGTTTGACTTTTGAAATAGTCAAAAGCAATTCTAGAAATGTAGAATTGATTATGTAGTGATTTTGAAGTGTTGGGTCCTTCGGCGTTAATTCTACTTGAAGCTAAAATTTATAGTTTATGAGTTTAAACGTGATTTTAACACAAAAATTTGTTGTTTAATTCACTTTTACATAAATGTATCCAAATATAAATCAATTCTGTTAAACTTAATTCTATTAAAATCAATTATACCAAACTCAACTCTATCAAAATCAATTTTGTCCACCGCCCAAAATGTTTAAAGTGTATTAGAGTAAGCTAGCTTATTGTTATTAAACTGCCAACTGGCAGTAGGATATAGCTATGTAACCTCCTACATGTTACAGGATTGCTTCTATAGAATGCAATCAGTTGTAACTAACTATGTGCTCAATAAAAATCTAGCGCAACAGAATATGAATAACCACCATAACTTTCTAACACATGGTATCAGATTGCTAACCCGATCTCCGGCCATGCCTACCACACCACCAGTATCGCCGCCGTCTTTCGCTCATACTTGGAACACTTCGAAGCCAGTTACGTCGTCTTCTCATGGCGAGATTCGTCATCTCAATTTTTCCCTCAAGATCGCACACAAACTAGAAGAGAAGAACACTATTATTCAAGTTTGGTCATTCTGCCCTCCACTGCTGGCACAGGTTCAATCAGAATTTTCAGTCATCTTCCTCCAATGGTACTAATTCCTATGGCAGTCCTCAGCAGCCCTGGCATGGCTATACATATGGCAACAATGTCTAGAACAGACAACCAGCTATTATGAGGCCTCCATCTGTGGTGCAAGTTCCACCTGTGATACAGGCTCCTCCTAGCACCTTTATTGATAACTCAGTGCCTTCTCCATCCACCTCCTGGTTTCCTGACTCTGGAGCCTCTTTTCATGTAACTGGTGATGCCAAGAATCTGCAGCAACTCACACCTTTTGAAGGACTTGATCAAATTTACATTGGCAATGACCAAGGTTTGCCTATATCTTCCATTGGCTCTAGTTCATTTCCTTCTCCTGCTCACTCTCACACAGCTTAAACTGAGTCATCTCTTACTTGTCCCATCTATTACTAAAAATCTCATCAGTGTCAGTCAATTCTACAAAGATAATACTCCCTCTGTCCCAAAATATTTGTCATATTAGGTCATTTCAACAATTTAAGAAAATGTGATAAATGTAAGAGAGAGAATAGTAGTTTTACAAAACTATCCTTGTTTATTATTGGTGTATTCAAATAATCATAAATGCAGAAGTGAGAGTATTAATTTGATGGTATAATTGGAAGATAGAAATTAAAATTGCATTGGAAACTAAAAGTGACACTTATTTTGGGACAAATAATTTTATCAAATGTGACACTTATTTTGGGATGGAGGGAGTAATGTTTATTTCTTGTTTACTGCTGATAAGCGTCTGGTTAAATGACAGGATTCTGATGCAGTCCATCTTCAAGGTCACGTTGGCACTGACGGACTTTATGAATTTCCTTCAATTGCTCTCTCATTTCCCACTCAGTTTTTAAGTTTGTGTGTGTCAGATGTATCTTCCCTTAATAATAATTTGCCAGTGTAAATCCTACTGGTATAGGACCTCAGCTGCCTAATATTTGGCATCTTAGACTAGGTCACCGTAGTGTGAACACTTTAAGACTTGTACTTCAATCTTGTAATGTTCCCTTCTGTGGGTACAAACACTTCTCAAGGAGTTGTAAATTACCACTAACCCTCCAGTCATTTTGTGTGATAACCAGTCTGCAGTACTTCTAGCCCATAATCCTATTATTTATACAAGAACTAAGCACATGGAAATCGACTTATTCTTTGTTAGAGAGAAAGTGCTGGCAAAACAACTAAAGTAAGCTAGCTTAGTGATGTTAAACTGCCAACTGGCAGTAGGATATAGTTAGATAACCTGCTACTGCAGGTTACAGGATTGCTTCTATAAAATGCAATCAGTTGTAACTAACTATGTGATCAATGAATAACCAATTTTTCTATTAAATCTGTTGTAACAGAAATATGAACAACTCCACTATAACATTCTAACAAAGTGTGACATAAACATTCTTCTTCTTAAATCTCAGCTCAAAGAAAAAAGTAGTCAAACAAGATATAGCATGAGCAAGACCGAATTATGAAACTGACCTTTTTGTTTCTTATCTCGGCAGTGAGTGCTTCCACAACAGCATTTAAATGCTTTAATAGGATGTGTATCATCATCAAAGTCAATTCCATAATCCTGCAAACAATTGGATCTTGATCTCAGATGATTTCACATAAACATCAGATGAATATTCTTCTTGCAAGTATTAGAATACAAATACTTTGGAAGAACTTATTTTAATTAGAATAAATTAATAATTTGAACTACTTTATTATTTGCTTCCTATCGTATCATTTACTATTTAAAAACAAATAAAAAATGTCTCGGATTTGGATCCTCTCGTTCCCTTTTTCTCTCCATTTCACTTTCGTCTCTATCTCTCTCTTTATCTCACTCTCTCTCTAAAACAAAAATGAGTATATAATGAAGAGAGAGTGAGATTAAGAGAGATATAGAGAGGAAGGAGAGGAATGAAGAGAAATAGGGAGGAGAGGATCTAAAGTGCGGAATTGTCTAATGCACTTACCCATGTCAACTCCTCGTATGCACTCACATTTCTTTTTGTAAAGAGAGCAAGCTGCATATAAAGATCAAAACAAGCTATAAAACCATCCTCAAAAAGTTAATTTTCATAATCCTCCATTTATTCAATAGAAAAACAACCATCAACCATTTGTTTAAATTAATACATCACGAGAAAATAAAAAAGAATTCTGTTAATAGACATTAAACTTTAAATCAGAACCAATGGTTTAAATTCACTAATCCTGAAGTAATTTATCTTTGGTGTGAAGCATGATAATATTGTTCCTCTTTTATTATAGAACAAAAGTCATTGACATGATAATAAAATATAATATAAAAAACAACAATATCAAATGAGTATAATTTAGAGGCTAAGAGTGCAAATAGAATTTAATATCACAGACAAATTTGAAAAATAAAAGAAGACTTAATAATGGTAAAATTATATATATATATATATATATATATATATATATATATATATATATATATATATATATATATATATATAAACTTGTTTACTTATTCTATAAATGTATAGAGGTGGCTCAACAAGTGGGAATTAAGTTAAATGAGTTATGCTGAAGTTTAATCTCTAAAGAACACATTTATTTATATGGATTTTTCTTTCTAACCTATACAATAGTGCATATAGGATAAGGGGCAATTAATGCACCACTTTTTTCAACATCAACTGCAATATTAATTATTCTTTTATTAGTAAACAATTTTTTTATTAGGCTATGTAAAAAAAGGTGTTGAATTATTTTTTCAATAGTTGAATGTTAGTAAACAATTTTTTTATTAGGCTATGTAAAAAAAGGTGTTGAATTATTTTTTCAATAGTTGAATATTTGTAATGGAGTGTTGAGTTGAGTGTTAAAAATGAGGTGGATTAATTGATGTTGAAAATACTCAACATGTTAAATGAGGAGGGAGTGAGACCATATAAAATATTTTACAAATTCTCATTGGTTGTTGTGAATATTTAATATTGTGAATGGTGGTGAAATATGGTGTTGAATTCTATTAAACAAAATCATTGTAGTGAGTAAAAATTAAATGTGTGTTGAATTATTAGATGAAAGAAAAAGAAGATGATGTGGAGTATAAAAAATGGAAAAAAAGAGTGTTGAATTTATAAACCATGGTACATAATCTAAGTATAAATTCTCACATGATAATAGTGGCGGTCAGGTGTCTCCACTTCAACTGGAATATCTATCAGATTTGCATCAGTACATCTGAAAAAGAAAAAACACGTAGGTTATAAATATACCATAATATAATACAAAAGAACTCCAAAACCATAAGTACATTTTTCTGCAGAAATCTAAGTTTAATTAACATATTCAAACAGAAAATTTCTGTGAAATTGGATGATTCTAACTACCGTCAATGGAAGCAACAGGTCGAAGGCGTGTTTCAAGGTAAAAAATGGTGAAATACGCCGTTGCACCTAAAATATCTGAACGCTTCCTCCACTGCTGATCGCAAAGCTGGTTCTGAAAACCCTAGCAATGTCCTGTGGGAGGAACAAGATGCTTTGCTCTGTACGTAGTTGTTATCGACCATCTCTCGATTCGTTTTGCTTCTCACCTCGTGGCAAGTATGGGAAGAGATTCACTCACACTGTCACAAGCAGATGAAACGCGTTCAAGACAATTTGATTCAGTTGTTGCTGCTTTTAATTCACGGCCTGAGTTTGTTTCTTTTGATGAACTTGAGTCCTTGCTTCTTACTCAAGAAGCACGTACTGAGAAGACTAAGAAAGAAGTCACTGAAGTTGTTTCTGTGAATGAACTTGAGTCCTTGCTTCTTACTCAAGAAGCACGTACTGAGAAGACTAAGAAAGAAGTCACTGAAGTTGTTTCTGTGAATGAACTTGAGTCCTTGCTTCTTACTCAAGAAGCACGTACTGAGAAGACTAAGAAAGAAGTCACTGAAGTTGTTTCTGTGAATGAACTTGAGTCCTTGCTTCTTACTCAAGAAGCACGTACTGAGAAGACTAAGAAAGAAGTCACTGAAGTTGTTTCTGTGAATCTAACTCAAGGAGTTCCACAACCTCAAGACCCTCAAACTTCTGAAATGAATGGTCCAAACCAATTTTACATGCCTACATCTGGTTTTGGAACCCAACTCAAGGAGTTCCACAACCTCAAGACCCTCAAACTTCTGAAATGAATGGTCCAAACCAATTTTACATGCCTACATCTGGTTTTGGAACCCAACTCAAGGTGTTCCACAACCTCAAAACCCTCAAACATCTGAAATGAATGATCCAAACAAGTTTAACATGCCTACATCTGGTTTTGGGGGACGCGGTAGCCATTTTCGTGGTGGAGGTAATCGTGGTGGCCGGTTCAAAGGTCGTGGTGCACGCAATGGAAATAGGAACTTTGTTCAGCGTCAGATTTGTTACAAACTGGACATGATGCCAACTACAGCTACTATTGCCACACACAAGATCCTTATGGTATACCTCCAGCCTATGGCAATCTGGGTATGCATCAGTCCAATGTGTGGACACAACCTGGAGACAGGGCGCCTAATTCTATGTCTTTCTCCTCTCCCAGGCCTGTAAATCCCTCTATGCAGTCTCAATACACAGCACCAAGGCCTCAAACTTTAGTTGCTGACACTGACTACTCTCCATTCTACAATCAGGACTGGTACCCTAGTCATGAAACTATTCACGAAACACCCCTGATGCCTCAAATCTCATGGATTCTATTTCACTTTGGTTTTGATCAAGTCCATGTGGGAAATGGACAATGTTTGGCTATTACCTCTCTTGGTTCTATGAATTTTTTTCCTTCCAATATATGCCCTAATACATACAATCTTCTCTAGTACCTTGAATTACTAAGAATCTTGTGAGTGTCAGTTAGTTTGCTAAAGATAACTCAATCTTTTTTGAGTTTCATGCTAACAATTGTTTAGTCAAATGTCAGGCTACCTCTAAGGTGTTGCTGAGTGGCTCGCTTGGTAGTAGTGATGGCCATTACAAATTTAATAGCTCTCCTCAACCATCCTCCTCTCAAGTCCTCAGTGTTACAAAACCAACATCAAGACACAAGCTCACTTCATCTTATATAGGACCTAGTCTAGCTTTACCTATCAATTGTAATAATGTTAGTCCTCATTCATCTAGTTCCAGCTTGTACCAAATATGACACCACAAATTAGGGCATCCTAGTAATGAAACTTTAAAGCATGTATTTCAACTTAGTAATATACACTTTCCTAATAAAAGCTTAAATGACTTCTGTAATGCTTGTTGTATCGTTAAGGGTTCATAGAATTAATCCTCTGTGACCTATGGGGACCCTCCCCTGTCACCTCTTCCTGTGGATATCCTTATTTCCTCACTTGTGTTATGCTTATAGCTGGTACACATGGGTATATCCTCTAAAACTAAAATCTCATGCACTCACAACTTTTGTTCAATTCAAAGCTCTTGTTGAGCTACAGCTTAATCTCAAAATAAAGGCTGTCCAAACTGATGGTGGTGGTGAATTTAAACCTCTCACTCACTTCCTAACTTCTCATGAAATTATTCATAGAACCAATGTCCCCATACCCATCATCAAAATGGGTCTGTAAAAAGGAAACATAAAACTTCTTAAATTTTTTCTCTGTCCATTATTTATAAGACTCTTGAATTTCAAAATGCATCAACAATTTTTTATTCATATACTCTAATTATCTTTCTATAACATGCATATTCTTAATTTATGTTTGAATATATTCAAGCAATTGTTTTTGACTCTTCTAAAATGAGAACCAAAAACACATGAAATAATTTCCTCATACGAATAAATTTGTAAATTATACAAAATAGTCCATAAACTTAATACTTTAATTAACTTTATTAGTTCCAGTAATTTATTTTAAGAGGTCTTATAATTAATAATGGAGGTAGGAAAACATAAAGCATACTAAAAAACAGCATTGCAAAATACAACCTTAAAGAAAAAGTGTTTGAGGTTATTCAATTTAGTCAACAAGAAATATTTTATTGAATTTTGAAAATCACCTGTGATTGATGAATCTTGCAACATTCCCATTATGTGTTGCATCCAAGCATAATGCCTCCTCATCCTTTAGTCCCACTTCTGAGCCCCAATCCGCATCAAGCGTTACAGGATATGTATGTCTGTCATTGCCGGTACTCAGGACAATCCTATCATATAACTCCGTGTTGGTTAAAATTTCTCCGGCATATTCACATACAAAGCTTCCCATGGGCAAATCTTCTAAGCTTCTAACGCCCCAGCCCTTTCCCTGATCAGTCAAGAATACCTGAAAAATAATAGATAACGTGTCAATCATAGAAAAAAACACAATAAATTTAATTTATCAAATAGAATGTTGCCAATTGCCGCAAGATGAGTGAACTGACTGTTGCCACACTAATAGAACCAAAGTAATGCAGTGACCCTAAAAACATACAGGAGTTTGGTACAACAATATGATTCCATAAACTTAACTTTTTAATTTTAATCTAGAAGTTTGGTTTTCTGACAGGAGTATGATTTCTTTCACTCCAAAACGGTGAGAAATAAAATGAGACATAAACTATCAAATTCAAATTGAGTGATTGAAATAGACGAGGACTTTATAGAATTAGAAATGACAATATTAAAGAGTGTTGTGGTAAACTGATAGTATAAATTTGGTATAAAGTGGGTCGGCTATATGGATTAAATTTTGTCATAATGTTATATCCAAAACCATATTTTTATCCAATTTGTTAATATCAAAGTATTTTTTAATAGTTTCTCTTATATTTTTTAGGTTTTCCTATCCCTCTAGTTGTTTGACTCGTCTCCATCTGATCAACTTTCCTTACAATACAATCTATATGCCTTCTCTTTACATGTACAAACCACTAAGCATATTTTACACGTCATTTTGTTCATTACTAGTTTCAAATGAGAAAGTGCAAGTAGCTAGTTGGCTTGCTCTTTTTCTCATTCCATATTATACTGTGGAACTTTCAATCATCTTGTCAATATCTGAAAGTAAGGAGATTATTTTGACACATAAACATACGACAGGAAGACAAATGCTAGTAGCCAAGGAACTGATCAATGTTGAACTTCAATTTTTGGGATGAAAGTCTTAACTAACATCACTGAATCCTTAACTTTTGTTGTTAAACCTTGAAACCTTAATCCATAAGTACAAAACTAGTTAATACTTGGTATAGGCCGTAGAATTCTGCACAGTGCAAACTGCAAATTGATAATTTTGTATTTATGCATAGCAAAGGTTAGTACTCTAGATTTTTTAATGAAGTTTGTGTATTCTTATATGCTTCAATGATAGAAAAGGTTTTGTACTCTAGCTTTTTAAATCTTTTAATATACTAACAATTCACTACCAACCATTCGTCATTGAGAAAAAAGTTATCTAGTGGTAAGATTAAGAACCTAATTTGTAATTTTAAAATACTGTGTTTGAATCCTTCCAAGACAGTTGTAAAATGGTCACTAATACTCGGTTGAAAATTTTGAAATTTTGAAATTTTAGCACCACCTTTTTTACCAACCACTAAAGTACACAGCATAACAATAAAAAAAGTTAAGGTTCTGTACAAAAGAAAAAGCTTATGTGATAGAATAAAAAACCATAACAATGATCAAGAGGTTAAGGTATTTGATTGATGACAGACACAGTTCCCTGATAGCAGTAGCAAATAAATATGGACTTGTCATTTTGGGTAGAGCAGCAGTCAGTAGTTCATCATTTAGAAACGGAACAGTAACAAAAAGAAAAACTAGCTACTTATATTTCCTAATACTATAACAGTTAGGACCATTTGCAACACGAGCAAAAATATCATGAAGATTGTCATTTCTAAGCATAAACTTTCCGCATTCAACTCACTTTAATCTAAATCAATTTTTCTCATGCCACAAAATTAAATGAAACAAACAAGTTGCAAAAGTATTCAGAGAATAGTTTTACAAAAATAGTGATCAAAGACACAAATCATTCACTAAACATATTGCAGATCTCACCTGCCTTAACTTCATTTACTAACCATAACAAAATATTAAAGCAAAGTAAAGTAAATAAAACTCTAATCAAATAAATTGCAAGTCATTCAGAGAAAAGTTTACCTGCAATTTCCGGCTTAAACCTCGTTGTACTACCCGATTTCCACACTGCATGTCACATCCACATTTCCTCCAGCACTCCTTTATAAACTTTCTAACCAGATGTCCTCTGCATGGTTCAGGTTTGCTCTCATTCTTAGACCTCTCAATTGGACATTCTTTACAATACACATAATGCTGAGCTTGGGGTTCATTTATGCAATCTGTGAGAAATTTTTCTTTTAATAAACCGTTTGAAGAGTAAGCAAACTCTCCACCAGTTTCTTGAGAGCAAGCACAAGGAAATGATAAGGAAAGACAGTCGCCTGAACAATCAGCACAGCAACCCTCATCCGCAATCCGAGCCAGTGAAATATTGACATTACCACACTGATAAATAATATTACCCGGAATGTAGTTGAATTTTGGAAAATCCTCACTTGCAGTTTCATCTAATAATGATACTTTGACTTTTTCAGAACCTTTTGTTATGTCATCGACATATCTAACAGATTTCTTCTTTTTATCTTCAGCAAGAGCTTGTCTTGACCCCTTTAATAGGGGTTTGATAGAAAGATTTCCATTTGAAACGCCAATTGAGCCTGATGTTGTAACCTTCTTCTGATGGTGATCACTTGACATATTTTTCTTTTGAATAGAAGGATGGATAGGTTCCTCTGAACATAGCCCTGCAGATGAAGCTGCCCCATGGTAACTTTTTTGACCTCTAGCAGCCATGGAAGGTAAGCTTGACATCCTTTCATAGTCACTCAATCTTCTCTGTGATAGAAGTTTGTGTGACGATGGAGATTGAAATGGTTTTATACATTTCTGTTGAGTTTTAGAAGTTTTGTCATTGTCTTCTACAGGAGCTTTCCTCTTGTGTTCTTCTGGCTTTTAGAAAGAAAATAACAGTGTCAGAAAAAAACCTGACAATACAAGTATTATAAGGACAAAAATTGATATATATATATATATATATATATATATAGACACACACACACACACACACATAACTAGCAAAGGATGTTCAAGAAACCTTTTCTTCCTTTGGCTCAAAGTACGCTTCTATAAGAGTCCGATAGTTGTCGTCTTCAATAAGCTCCCAGTTTTTATCGTACACTTTAAGCAAATTTCTCAGCACAGGTTTCACCTCTTCCTTAGAGATTCCTAACTCCTTCATGGCAACATAGGCCTTACTAGCCCTTGAGTCATTCATAGCATCATAGCCCTTAGCAGCCCTTGGATCAGTGGTCATGTTAATTCCAAAAGTAATTTTGCACAATTATACACTATCACAACAGCTACTCGTATGCCAAGACTTTTTTGCTACTCCAAATGGCCTTTTACCAATCCTTGCTATCAAGTTGAACTTTATAAGTCACAATGGTTAATCTTTTTCCTGCAAATAAAAACAGAAAGTTATTGTAGAACAAATAAAAACAAATTCAGTATTATCAGTATATTTCAAGAGAACTTTACAGCAGAAAAATAAAATAAAGGAAAACATCAAAGAGACGTCTTTCTCCATATTCTATACAGTGCAAACTTAAGGTGTTATTACAGTAAACTGACAGACCTTGATCAAACACTTGCGAACTGAAACATCACAAGTCTGTCAACTTTTAGAATAGAAATTTTTCATTGTTAAATAACTGTTTAGGAGAAGAAGAGGCCATCTAATTTCAATGCAAGGTATGCTAGAAGTTGTGGTAAGGGTTTTATAGTGGTCCATCCTACTTACTTGATTGTCTACCAAGGAAACTCCTGACAACAGGAATTAAAACAAAGCATTTCAAACAAACATCTCTGAATAAAAAAGGACTTCTTATTGGAATATATTCATGGCTCAATATACCAATATTTCAATAAACTTAAAAGGTATTCCCTCCGGTGGTCTCGAATATAAGCAACAAAAAAGTTGTATTTGGTGTCTAAAATATAAGCAAATGTTAACCACTTCTATCCTTTTAATGTTATTATTGCAATCCCTGAAAAAATGGTGAAGAGAAACCAATTTTAGTGCATGCTAATTACTATGCCTAATATAAATAACAATAAACCCAACAATGCGTACAACATGGGACAACATGATTATAGTACAATACAGAAATAGAACAAAAGCACAAATCGTAAATTGAAAGAGAGAAACAATGTTTTCAGTCCTGTGGTGAAACCAGCTAACATTCGCACAGTACTCCAATCAAAATCTTGGCCCATTCATCAACTGAATGTACAAAATGCTTTGTTACATAGTGATCTACATGAAACTAACTATATGCATCAGCCGTTGGGTTTCTGCGACCCTCATCATCCAGATTATGATTGTCGTATGAAGAAGTCACTTTACGGTATCAAGCAAGCGCCTAGAGCATAGTACCAACGCTTTGCTGATTATGACGCCACCATTGGTTTTCACCATAGCACATCAGACCACTCCCTCTTCATATATCGACAAAGTTCAGATATGGCCTACATTCTGCTTACATCACCCTTATCACCTCTAATCATGCACTTCGCAAATCCATTATTTCACTCCTAGCATCTGAGTTTGCAATGAAAGATTTGGGTCCATTGATTTACTGTTTGAGAATTGTTGTATCTCGTCATCCTAGCGGCATCTGTCTCAGTCAAAGCAATTATGATATAGAGATCGTCGAACGTGCAGGCATGACGACCTACAAACTGTCTGCCACTCCTGTTGACACAAAGCAGAAACTTAGCACATCTTCAGGCACACCATATGAGGATCCATCACTATATCAGAGTCTTGCAGGGGCTTTATAATATCTCACATTCACTCGACCAGACATATCATATGCGGTTCAACAAGTTTGTCTTCACATGCATGCACCTAGTACGAAACACATGCTTGCTTTCAATCGCATTTTGTGCTATGTTCAAGGTACCATACATCTTAGGTTACATTTATCACCATCCCCCTACATAGCTTATCTCATACATTGACGCTGATTGGGGTGTATGTCCAGACACCAGACGCTCCACATCTGACTAATGTGTGTTTCTAGGTGGCAACCTTATCTTCTGGTCTTCCAAAAGGAGGTCCACTCTCTCTCGTTCTAGTATCGAAGCCGAATATAGAGGTGTTTCTAATGTTGTATCTGAGTCATGTTGGCTTCGTAATCTTTAACTGGAGCTTCATTTTCCTATTCTCCAGGCCACTTTGGTGTATTGTGACAATGTTAGTGCCATTTATCTCTCTGGTAATCCTGTGCAACATCAGCGTACCAAACATATTGAGATGGACATTCATTTTGTTCGGGAAAAAGTAGCTCGTGGTCAAGCATGCGTACTTCATGTCCCCTCTCGACATGAGATTGCAGATATCTTCACCAAAGGGTTTCCTCGCATTCTCTTTGATGATTTTCAATGATTTTCGAATCAGCCTACGCGTCCGTGAACCTTCCGACTGCGGGGGTGTGATAAAATAGAATATTCTGATAGAATAGAATATTTTGTCATAGTTGACTATAATTAATTTCCTATAATATGCTAGACAGCTAACCAAACATTACACAATAGTTGTATATATACTCCCTCCGACCTGATTTATTAGCAAAAATTCTCTTTTTAGGTTTATTGAAGAATGAAAGTATCTGGTCTTTTATGTAGACAGATACATTCATTATTCCATGAAACTAAAAAGAGAATATTTGCTTATAAATCAGGCCGAAGTACGGAGTAGTATAATAGTATATTCTATTCACATGAATGAGAAAGACACGGATTCCATTCTCTTATAGAATTGATAGATACCGATAGATAGATAAATAAGTGTCAAATAAGTCAATCCAAACATTCGAGAAGGAGATATAATTAATGTATATTATAATCCTGGAACAAGCCCTTTTCACCTCATTTTGTTTTGGGAGCATTAAAATATAACTAATGTGATGAAAGAGTAGCACATTTACATTTTAACAAGTGGCAGCAAAAGACTTACTGTTCCAATGAATATGAATAAGCAGACAAAACCAGAATCACTCTGAGCCACTGAACTGAACCCTACAGAAACGAAAAAAATATAGGTTAAATTTCTTTCAAATTAAATATCTCAACATTATCATTATCTCGAAACGAAAACCCTCCATGCAAGCATTTTACAATCGTGAAAATACAAAATCGATTTCACATACATGCAGCGGTAGCTCCGACGAAGTAATTGGAATGGAGGAATGAAAAATGAATAACAAGAATGGGGGAACGAAATGTGATTGATCGATGTAACAGCGAAGAGTGAAGCTTCCCTTGAAGAACACGGAACGCGAAAAGGGAATAGTAGAAGTGGAGAAGACGAAGAAACGAGTTCAAGAATCGTAAAACCCTGAAAAAGGGTTAGAATAATGTGTATTCGATTTTGCTCCCAAAAATCAGTGGGAAAAAAATAGCGTAGTGCGCGACTGCGTTAGTGTGTATTTATTCAGGAGGAAGGTATTACAGTCGCGGGTCTGGTGTTGGGTATATATATATACGCGAGATTAATTTGTCTCTTTATATTCTATTTGGGCCTCGAGAAATGTGAGTGAGTTTCATATGGACTTGAGAGTTTGATTGTGAATTGAGTAATTGACTCTGAAGAAAAAGTTTTATGTAATTATTCCTAGAATATTATTTAAAAAGGTACTATTAGAAAGAGTATACTCCTAAATCAAAGCAATTATTTAAGTTTAATGTGAATAATTGATGTGTAATGCAAATATATTTACCTAATCAATCGATCTCAATTGTTAATTTGAGATTACCAATTTGTCATATCATAATGAAATAGTCTACCATATATACTGCAAGATTAAGAGATTGATATAGTAAAATCCTTGTAAGTTCATAATAACTTATTCCTTTCTTTGTTTTAGTTTTTGTTAGATGAATAAAAGAAATTGTGTATTTGGATGAATCAATTTGAAATTTAAGAAATTTTAAAATTTTATAGAATTTAAATGTTTATTTGAATTTCTTTCATTTTTAAAATTTATCAATTGGATGAAGTATTTGAATTGTTTCATTTTCAAAATATAAGGATTATTTTATAAAATTTTAAAAATTATTAATAAACAATTTAACTTTTAAATTATGGAGTAATCACAAATTCTTTATTTTTTTTGTGTCATTTGTAATTTTTTAAATTTTGTCTTGAATAAAATGCTTCATAAAATTTACATTATTTTAACAATTCTCTATTTTTTTATCCAAACAATATATTTTGATCAAATTATTTTAAATTTTTAAAAAAATTATTTTCTCTCATTCAAATGCTTCATTCAAACACACTTTTAAAAATGTTAAATTGATTTTGAAATAATTTTGAAGTGTTTGACTGTTTTAAAATAAATAATTCTGAAATTAATTCAAATTAAATTTAAAATTTGAAACTTTTTAATTTAAACTTGATTTTTATGTTAAAATTTAGTATTTTATTTTATTTTATTTAACATATTATTCAAAAATATACGATTTTACATTGACTCATTTATAGCACGAATTATGAGGGGAAAATTGAATTTTTATTGTTTGATTCAATCCTGTAAAGTAGAAGAGAGAAATTTTTTGCTGGATCCCACATATAAAAAAACTTTCAGAAAAGGAAAGGCAATGAAACAAAAATGACTATCTACCCGACCGGACAATATAACATGAGATACGATAAATAAATTGTTTTAATTATCATATTTTTTCAATAATTAAAAAAATTGTAACTTTTTTATATATAATAATTTATTAATAAAAGTAGTCATAACTGTTACATGATTTTAAAACAGATAGTAAATTGAATAATAAATTTTAGAGTGAAAATCCTGATTAGAATAAAAAGGTGCAAATGTTATACTTGGAAAAAACTAAAGATGTTAATATCAATTCTACATATTCAAAATCAATTGTAAAACGTGAAAAATGAAAATTTGTAATCAATTCTTCCTTTCAACATATTTAATTAAATAAGTGCTAAATATGTTTTAAGTTTTTACATAATCATTATGTATGTATGTGTTTAGGATGTTATAAAAAAAAATTCGAAAAAAAGAATTGTGAAAATTAATTTTTAAATCAAGATTTTCATTATTTTTATTAATATCTTTTGAAATTTAAAAAATTTATATTTAAGTCTTCGCATTTTAAAAAATTCTAAAATTTAGTAAAGAAATATTTTATAGTATTCTAAACACGTATAAGAAAAGATTCAAAAATTTAAATGGTTAAGGGTTATTAAAGAGTTTTTTAAATATTAGAAAATAGCATGAATTAAGATTGCATGAATTAAAATTTTAGGGACTAAAAACTGTCATTTTTTAATAGAAATTAAAAATAAAATTTGAAATATTTATAGGAACGAAAAACATATTTAACCCATTAATTAATAATAAATAATAATAAGAGATGGATTTAGAAAACAAACAAATTAAAGTTTTGTTTGAATTGGTCGAATGCAACGGAGCGGAATGAGATGAAATAAAATGAAATTCTATTCAGTGTTTTAAAAATTAAATTGGAGAATAAACCGATAAAGATATTGGGTTACTGGTTTATTGGTCGAACCACTGGGTCACTGGTCGAACTACATGACTAAATTGGATTAAACCGGATAAATCGGTTGAATAGATCGGTCTTTATAACAAAACTATATAAGTATAAAATTTGTCGAACCGGATAACTCAATCTCTACAAAATATAACTAGAACTTAAATATTTTAAAAATATCATATCATAAATAAATTCATAATTTGATAATTTAAATTTTAAACATTTTAAAAATATCAAATCATAAATAAATTTATAATTTGATAATTTAAATATAAATTTTAAAAATAGATATCATATATAATAAAATAGTACAAAATTACAAAGTCTAATTGCAACATAGTATAATTGAATAATTTATAACAAAATAATTTCATTATCTATTATTTAGTTTCAAGGAGTAAAAATTATTTTAATATTGAGATATCCTTCTTCAATATCAAAATTATATGCAAAAAAATCAACCACACCTGCAACATTTCTCTGTTAATGATATAATTAATTAATTTTATTTTTTATTTAAATATAATATTTTAATAAAATAATCAAAATGAATAAAAAATTAAACTGTAGACTTTTAAAAAAATTAAAAAATTTTGAGTAAATAAAATTTTTAAAAAAATTTAAAATAAAAAAATGCAATTGAACTACCGGTTTTGAAAAACGGCTGGTTTTTCCAGTTCTTGCCGGTTCAACGACATCCTCAATCTAACAATTGAACCAGACCGATTACATGGTCGGTTCCCAGTCCGATCACTCGTTCTGGTCCGGTTTTTAAATCACTTATTCTATTATTTGAGTTATTTAAAAACGGATGGAGCAAGACAGAATAGAAGAGTGTGGATTTCATTCCATCCGTTACCATTATATTCATTCCTGTCCGATTAGGGTGGAAGGAAACTTTATTCCGTCCTAAAATTTTCAAACAATGGAATGGTTTTCGTTCAACTATGCTCCATTTCGCTTTATTCTATTATGTTCCGCTCTAATCCGTTACGTTCATTTCGTGATATTCAAACATAGGTTAAGTGTTATTTTTAACTTTTAGATGTATGGAAAATAAAATTTAGATCACAAAGCTGAAATCTTTTTCTTTTTTTAACTAGAAAAACCAAATTTTCTATTAGTTTATAATTGATAATCAATGACTTATGGCTGATAAGTTAATTGAAGTATGTGATAAAATTAGCGATTCAATTAATTGATAAAATTAAAATGACATAAAATACATTTAATATACATAATTGTTTTATTTTAAATTTAAATAAATTTAAATTATAAAGGATAGTAATAAATTTTAGTTAAAATAATAAGGATAAAAACTGAAGAAAAAAAAAAAATAAATTATAAGTTAAAATGCTAATTGAAATAACATCCGAAAAATAAACTATAAATTGGTAAAATAGACTAAATCTTATCATGGAAATACGGTTATCAAATCTATTTTATTGTGATAAACGTTTATAAGACTATCTATAGTGGAAATGTTGAAAAGATTATTCAATAGTTAAATAGGTGCAATGAGGTGTTGAATAAAGAGTTGAAAGTGAAATGAATTAACATGTGTAGAAAACATTCAACATGTTGAATGAGGGAGTGATATCATATATAATATTTTGCAAAATTTTATTGGTTTGTGTGATTGCTTAAATTTTTAATTCATCTTAATTATTTGCAATCAATTATGTTATAAAAAAATAATTTTTTATTTATTTTTGTTTTCACCAAAATTTATTATTTTTTTGTGTATAAATAGATATTTGGTTCATTTGATTTGAACACAAAAAAAAAAATCTATTTTCTCTCTCTATTTTTTCTATTTAATCTCAAATACACTCTTGTTTTATCCATTTTTATTTGTTTTAATAATGAATATCCCTATAAATTTAGAAAAAAATCAAATATATTAAAAATATAAAATTAAAAAATAAAATAAAATAAATTATTAAATTAGAAAAAATATTAAAATAAATTATTTAACTATTAATTATTTTATTTCAATTGATAATTGATATTAATATAAAGTTATAAAACAAAAATATAAAAAATAAAAAATATGATATAAAAATGATGAGATAAAATATTATATTTATTAAACAACATCATTGTAGTGAGTAAAAGTTGAATGAGTGTTGAATTATTAGTTGAGAGGAAAGATAATGTAAAATATAAAAAATAAAAAAAATATAAGTGTTGAAAATATAAACTATTGTATTGTATATAATCCAAATCATAAATAATATTCCCTCCGTTATTTTTTAAATGTCTTTTTGAAAAAAATTTATATATTTTTAATTATGTTTTACAAAATTCAATATATAATGATTATAAGTTTATCAAATGCATCAAAATAACCGAGGGAGGGAGTATGTAAAAGACCTCATGATTGCTGGGACTCATTTTCAAATATTAATTAAATAAATAAAAAAACTGAAGTATTGCATAAATACGAGTATAAAGTTGTACTAACGTTAAAACAATCGATTTATGAACGTTTTTTATTTGACAATCAATCATAAGTACAACTCAAGTGCAATAACCGTAAATGTAATTTCTACCAAATTCTAGTAATGAATTTTCCACCAATCACACAAAATTTAAATTTATGTTCAACTACTGCAACAATACTAACAAATAAATAACAAGCATATATGAGAAATTGAGAATGAAATTTTAAAATGAATGAAAGATAACACAGTACAAATATAATGGGTACCTCTTAGGAAATAAATGATGGAGGGTTCATGGTGCTGCTCAGTGGTAGCTAAGTTAGTGGCCGTTAAATGATATGGGTTGTGGCACAATTCGATGGCCAATAGCTAGCTCTTCTACAATAATGTATATAAGCAAATAGATGCCTTCTCTTTGGTAAAATTAGCTGGTATATAATCATTTCATTATTATAAGAAAAAAATAATTATTGAATAAATAATATATTTTTTCATTATTATATATTAATATATAAATTATTCAATAAATTTAAAAAAATTACTATTTATAACAGTGACTAGAGAATATATATAATCTCTAATAATTGAAAACGGATAGTTAATAATGAGTAGGTGATGACCGTTAGTTTATAGTTGTCGACAATAGCTGATAAATTAATTTGAATATTTAATAAATAAATTATTATATTAACTGATAAATACAAAATGATATAAAAATATTCAAAATTAATAAATGCAAAAAAATTATATAAAATTCTTTAAGTGTAGTTTAGTATTATTTTTCAACAAAAATATGACAATTGTATAATTTGTTCTTACATATGTAATTTTTTCTTATTTTTACTCTTTAAACGATATTTAAGTATATTTATCATATTTTCATTAGAAAATAGTAAGAACAACATCTAAAAACTTGCAAGTTAGTTTTTTCTTTAATAAATTAGTGATTTTATTATTTTATTAAATTAATTTTTATTTGATAAAAATAAATGTATTAACAAAAACAAATAATATAGCAATTTTATTTATGAAAATTACCATGAAATAATATATTGCAATTTTGAATGCAGTTATATTAGTAAACAAGTTTATTAATAATAAAAACAAGTTTATTGTTTTATTTTAATACTTTACAATAAAGTTGCAATGATATTCTGAATTTTTTTCTTCATGTTTTTTATTTCATTGATTCTCTTTCAATGTTTTACTAATTAATCAACATTATTTTAAACTTTATTGTAGAATTTATATATAAAATATAATTATTTTATTGAAAACCAATTTAAATAATTATATATATAATTTATATATATATATATATATATATATATATATATATATATATATATATATATATATATATATATATATATATATATATATATATATATATATGAGGATCAAATTACACAGAGTTACACTCGCTCAAAAACGTCCCTTTGGATTAATATTTTTTAAAATCAACCGTTGGATTGAAACATATTATCATATAGATCATACCTATAAAGTTTGAGATTAATTTATAATGATTTACTATGTCATTGAACTACATCAAAATTAACGTTATATGAAAGTCCATTTTGACGTTAATCTTTGGATATCTTGATCGTATAGTAAATCATTATAGATTAATGTAAAATTTTATAGGTATGATCTATATGATGGTGTGTTTCAATCCAACGGTTGATTTTAAAAAAATATTAATCTGAAGTTACGTTTTTGAGCGAGTGTAACTCATGGTGTAACTCTTCGGGTGTAATTTGATCCCTCATATATATATATGGTAGACGTCTTTTGGACATGCCTTATTAAGATCAGAGTAATCAATGCGCATGCGCTATTTTCCGTTATTCTTTCTTACAAGTACAAGGTTGGATAGCCACGTAGTGTATCAGACTTCCGTTACAAAATTGGCCTCTAGAAGGTCCTTAACAGCTTGCTCGGCACCCTCGGTTTTTTCTGGGGACTACTTTCACCTGTGTTGTGCTACGGACTTAAGGGCAGGATTAATGGTAAGGTGGTGACATGCGATCTCGGGATCGAGACCAGGCATTTCTAGGGATGGCAACGGGGCGGGTCGGGGGCGGGTTTAAGCACACCCAGACCCGCACCCGCCTCCCAGACCCGCACCCGCCTCCCAGACCCAGACCCGCACCCGTTCGGGGCTAAAATTTGTTCACCCGCACCCACCCCAATAAGCGGGTTCACCGCGAATAAATTTTTTATTTTATTTTTAAATTTATATTTTTTTCAATAAAGTTAAAAATAAATAATTAAACAAAATACTTAATTATTTTAAAAGTATTTTTCAAGTTTGATAGTTTTATTTAAATTTTATTTTCAAAAAAATAAATAATAATTCTAATAAACATAATATTATAACATTAAATAGTATAAAAAAGTGTAAATAAGTAATAAAAATATTAAAAACAAATAAAATAAAATAAATTTAGTTGGCGGGTGGGGGGTGCGGGGTATTATCATCACCGCCCGCACCCACCAATTAAAACGGTTTTACCAGCACCCGTTAATCGGGTTTTCCGCTAATTTGGCGGGCAGGCCCCAACGGGGCCGGGTTTATTTGCCATGCCTAGGCATTTCAGCTGTGCTCCAGGCGAAAAGGTCGACATTATCCTTTAAGCATGCTTTGAGCTGTTCTCGCGCCAATTCTGGGAGGTCTGTTCCGATCTTGACTCCTTTGTTGGGGTCGTCACCCAATGGAACGAGATCGAAATCCCCGTCTGGGATTGGACGCATGTGTTGCTCTGAGGATGCTCCTGAACTTCTGGAAGCGGTCAAATCTTCTTTGACCATAGCAGATTTTCTTTTCCTCGTCTTCTTGGCCAAGTCTTCTAGCTCCAGACAGCTGTCGAGGTCGATAGCATCGACTCGAGGAAGAGGTTCGGGTTTGTGAGAGCTCTCTAGAAGGTTGATTGTACCCTTGGTATGGGGTTGGAGGTTGATGAAGTCCAGGCCTTTTGTTGATGCCTCGAAACATCTTCGGGTTGTCTGGATGTCTCCGTGAAACGTCGCCACCTTCCCGCTCGTTGTGTAGTACTTCATCTTCAAGTGCATCGTGGACGGTACAAAAATTAGCTCAGCTAGGGTGGGTCGACCGAAAATACATTGATATAGAGACGGGAAGTCGACGATGTAACGCCCTGTTTTTAATTAATATTATATTATATTAATATTTTCGAGTTACCGATCGATATTTATTTTGCGACGAGAATAAATATATTAATCGATATATATGATAATATATTTGGCGACGTTTCGTTCGGTCCGGTTTTTATTCCGTTCGGTTCGATAAAATATTATTCGGATCCGATATTTAATTTCCCGAAATTATTTGAATTAATTGAATTGATGATATAATTAGATAGGGGTATGGGAAGCATTTTGTTAGAATTGGGTTTTACACTCTTAACCTTACTAATAGGAAAACAACTTATAAAAGCCATTTTCTTCCTTTTCTTTCCATTTTTCCTACACCAAGCAAACATAAAACTTAGAAACTTGGAGGAAAAGAAGGGGTTTTGGGAGAAGAAGAACAAGAGAAGAAGAAGAGGAACAAGAGCAAGCATGAGGTTGGGGTTTTGTTGGAACATCTTGCAATGAACCAAGCTAGAGGTAAGGGGTTTGATTCTCCATCTCATATTGTTAGGTTTTGATGTTTATGTTTTGGATTTGGGGGAAAAGTTGATAAGTTGATTTATAGGGTTTTGGTTGATTGTTTGATTAAAATAGATTAGAAGAGTTGGATTAGGAGTATGGTTTGTGGGTGTATTAGGTGCTAGCTTGTAGAAATTAAGAGTATTGAAATGGGAAAGAAAACCATAGCAGTAGAATAAGAAAAACCAGAAAAAAAATATAAGAAACTGTAAAAATGCAAGTGCAGGATGAAGAAGAAGTGGAACGAGAATGCACAAGCTGGGAGGCGACCACCTCACATGGAGGGGCGGCCGTCCCAGCCTCCCTAGCGGGCGCCTCAGTTCCCTTAGCCTCATGGGACGTTCGTCCTTTCCCTCCTGGTGTATGGTAGTATGAATTGTGTTTTTTGCATTTTGTCTGTTTACTGCATAATTATGTTTTCTGCATAATTTTGCAGTTTGGCTTCTGTTCTGTCTATTTTTCACTAAATCCATATACTACTAGTTGGTATTAATAAAATATAACTAGGACATAAGTTAGCCGATAAAATTTGGAACCCGATTATGTTTCAATTTTCCGATTTCGGTAAATTCGACGACGGAGCAAATTACTCTGAATTCAACGAAAATTGACGTGCTAGCTAAGTTCAACGTGTAGAACGTAGTGGTGATGTTAGTTTTTAGAAATTACGAGTTTTTATGAGTTGACCCGAAATAGGCCAATTTACGGTTAAATTGAATTGGATTGCGTTTTAGTAGATTTAAGACCCGTATGGACAATCCGATTGTGATGTTGAAGATTATGATTAATGTCGGTTATTAAGAATGACTTTCGCGACGATTATTGATGTGTTGACTATTTTTCCGTTTTTGGAATTTGGTGAAGTGATTGATAATGATGCGGTGTGAATAAACATAATGTTTGCGACGGTGTATTTATCAATGAATACTTGTTAAAATGCGATGCGATGATATATGTCTTTGTACATGATGATGTGATGATTATATTGATGTTGTTAATAAATGCTTCCGATTTATGAATGTATGAATTTTGACGATGATGAATTGTTTAGTGATGTTTTTCATAATGCAAATATGATGCGATGATATGTTTATTTGATGTGAATAAATATGGCAATGTGGACTTTATGTCAATTTTGATGAGCGATGATGATGTGTTGTTGTATTGTCTTTATTATTGAGTCACATACATTGCATTGGTGACGAGGGCTTTTATGCCAAGCGACGAGGCTTTTATGCCAAGCGACGAGGCTTTTATGCCAAGTGTTCCTAATTATGGACAAAGCGACGGGTACCACATGCATAACATAGTCGTGTCTCATGGAGTCGGTTATGTTTATGTTTGAGTTGTTTGGCGTTGGGTTTTAATTGATCGACGATGAATATAAATGATGAGTTTTGCGATGATTTAACTTGATGAAATGCAAATAGGATGTGATGATGAGCTTTATGCCAAAAGCGACGATGGGCTTTAGCCAATTTATGATGATTTTATTTATGTTATTAGCATTGTGTGGTGTTGTCGTTTAGTGTTGTTGTTTGGTGTTGTTGTTTGATGTTGTTGTTTATAATTATGAGTTGTTGTGACGACTTCGTGGTAATGAAAGTTTATGTGTTGTTGTGATGATTTATGCCGATGAGGTTATGGCGATAAAGTGTTGATTATACACGTTAGAATGACGATCAAAATAGGTGAGATTTAGATATGTGTTGGAATTACACTTATTAATATATTCCCTTTAGAATTTCCAAAACTATATATATATATATATATATATATATATATATATATATATATATATATATACTTTATCATGCCTTTAATTATATGTTTTGGAGTATCTCACCCTTTACTTGTTTCGTCGTTACCTTTATATTGGTAACGTGCAGGTTATGAAGACGAAGTTTATAGTTGCTGTTAGTCGAGTCGGTGTCGCTCTGATACGTAGCACTCGGGGGGGAATATTTATATCGTCTTGTTGTTGTTCTTTTATTATTATTTCTTTTGTGAATTAAGAACCATAATTTATGAAACCATGATTTTGATGAGGAAGTTTAATAAAGAAATTGTTTTGTTTTTTATGAGTCAATTTATGATTTCCGATGATGCTATGTATCCGGGATTTATACTTTAAAGTAAACTGTTTAAAGTGATTTGGTTTTGAAGGTGTGACGCCTCAGTATTTAATTTATGAAATTTTAAATTACTCTGATTGTTGCATATAAAATCTTGGGTAACATTGGGGTGTTACAGACGACCAAGAATTGTGTTTTGATCGATCTACCGGTCCATTCGGCCCCAAAAGTTACGATCAACTCGACATATCCCCATGGCTTTGCGGTGGAGCCCTTGAATCCCTGCAGATCTGAATCGAGGTAGGGAGTCAGATGAGTTTCGTTGAGCTGTAACTTCTTGAAGAGTTGAGTGTACATGATATCAGTCGAACTTCCCTGGTCGACTAATATGCGCCTGACGTCGAAGTTGGCCATCCGAGCACGTATGAGCAGAGGGATACTTGCATTGGGGGCGCCCCAGGTAGCTTCTCCTTATAGAAGGTGAGTGGATGAGACTTGCCTTGGATTTTGTCGAGGGTGGCGCCTAGATCCGAACTCGTCCTGACGAGGTCGTCGAATCTTCTTTTGATTGATCCGATGGAGTTCTTGGTGAATCCTCCACCGGAAATGATCATGGCCGTTAGGAAAGATTCCCAAGGGCTGTGAACGGTGAAGTATATCGGGGTGATATCCAAATTGGGGAAGAAGAAGTCTTCCGACCTGGATATTCTCATTGCTACGTGCATAGAAGAATCCTCTGCGAGCTTTTCTTCCTCGACCTTGCTGGACGAGGGGGTTTCTTCTTTTGCAGATTCCTTTTTCTTGTACTGTTAGAGATGTTCGTCTCTGATCAGGATCTCAATTGCATCCTTTAAGTGGATATAGTCCTCCGTTACGTGTCCGTGACTCCGGTGAAATCTATAATATTTAGTCTTTTCTACCCTTGGTTTGGTTGGGGTCTGTAGAGGAAAGCGTACTCCCCCTTGTTTGAACTCGGAGTTCGCACAATCGGTCAACATACGCTCCTGAGAAGTGGTGAGGGGAGTGTAGTCATTGAATCGACCCACCGGCCCCTTGTGGTATCTTGAGTCGCGGGGTTTGTCTTCTCGCCTCCTTTCTCCTCCTCGGCGAGATATCGAGGGCTCTTCATTCTTGGAGATCTTGACGTTTTCCCTATGTCAAGTATCGCGAGCAGAGTTTGCAGCTTCTTTTTCCTCGTACTGGATGTATGCTTGGGCCTTCAGGAGGAAAGCATCCAATGTGGAGGGTGTTTCGATGCCTACGGCATTCGCGAAGTCGCTACGAGGCGTAGTCCTCTTTCGAGGAGATATTTTTTCATATCCTAGCACTAAGACATCTATTTATACTATTTCGACCATAACAATCTTGCTATCAGAATCTGCCACGTTCGAAGCATGCAGAGCATTACTTCCCTCTAGCCTCCACGCGTCTTCGAACGCTCCAGCGCTTATGTATTTGAATTTCTAATATTCCGCTCACGTTTGAATTTCAAACGCCTTGGAACCTTCGTTTCGAATTCGTTTCAAAGGTTATTTTCGAAAACAACCTTCATCATTATTTCGAAAATTCTTTAGACTTACACTCCACAACTATCATTAGAAACTTTGAACTTTAATATTTCCATTCGAAAAAACAGTCTCTTCCATTCTAAACCATAAAACTTGCTTTATTCAAACAAAGCCCAATCATTTCATTTCGAATCACAATATCAAAATCTTCAGCCAACACCAAGCATGGGAGATTTCTCTAGACCAGATGGAATATGAATATCCTTGATAGCCCGACAAAGAGGACCGAGATGCTCGTCTTCATCGCTCCGGTCGGGAGAGAAGGAGACAGAACGATCGTGTCTCTTGTGACCGGGGGAAAGTTCTTTCTCCTTTCTTGATTTGGGTGACGGAGATCTATTGCGGGGGCGATATGATTCGTTCTTCGTCTTCTTGTGCGAGGGAGATCCTCGATATTTTCGAGGTGGGGTATGTCCCCTCTTCTTCGGAACATGTCGGTCGGGATGATCTTCTTTCCGAGCATGTCTTCTTAGTGAGGGACTACGAGAAACGACCGCTTTAGGTCTCTGAGGTGGAGACGGGGGGATGTTCTTTTCCAGAGCCTCGATGCGCTGGCCCTGCTAGAGGAGGAGACTGTTAGTCTGATTAAGGGCGGACATAATAGCAGCTAATATTGGATCTGCGTTGATCGACAGTGGTGCCGAGGGTTGAGGGATGACGGGGTCAGTAGCTTGATCCTTGGTTTTTTGGGTCATCCAAGAGGATATTTTGGTCGACAGCATCTTCAGACTCTGGGGATGTGGTCCTACCAATCATGTGATCAACGGTCTCCTCAATACGAGGAGAAGGGATAACCCTGTCCGTTTTGTGGAGAGGTGAGAGAATGGGCTTGCTGCAAAGAAGTTGATCGTTGAATTCCGCCATCTCGTGAATTTGAGATTATCTTTGATCTTCTGGTATTGGGATGATGAATGGAGAAGGGGAAGATACTTCCCACAAACGGCGCCACTGATTTGAATAGGTGATTAGAATCGGAGACGGCCGGAGTGAACGACGGTCCTTCGAGCAAGTTGATATTGAGGAGGGGGTGGTGTACCTGCAAGGCACTCTGATGCTAAAGTAAGCAAATGATCAATATGAAGACAAGAGAATATTAGGGTTGTTAGAGTAAGAATGTGATACCTTGCCCTCAAAGATATGAGTGTTTGAATAATGGACATAGGAAGATTCTCATTGGTTGCTATATTTGGGCCGCGATATGCGGGTCTGCAAATATAGTTGTTCGAGCTAATTAGGTCAAAACCGAGCGAGGAGGCCCGTAACTAGCCGTTATGTCGGACATATATGATACAACGGGAACAACTCCGAACATTGTAAGCATCGATTCCACCCGACGGATGTCAGGCAAGGGACCTCGCGTAACAGGCGATCCTGTCGTTCGACGCACTCAGCAAGTTTAAACACCTCGGTTGAAAACTCGAGTCTAGAAGAGATGAGACTGCCCGCTGAGCATTTAGGCATAGCCACTTAATGACTCATAATTTTTACTTAAAATAGTCTCCACTTATTTCGATAACAAATCATTTCCATTTTATTAAATCATAATTTCTTATTCTCATAAAATAAAATAAAATAGATTGTCACACTTTTTATAACAATTAAATAATTCTTCATTTAGAAAAAAACATGATTCTAAATTAGTTTAAAAATTCTAATTTGAAGTGAAAAAAAGTGTCTTCTTATTTTTAAACGAATTTAACTTTGTTTTATATATTTTTTGAATAAAGAAATATATTAAATAAAAAATCAATAAATACAAAATGGCGATCAATCGACCAAAAATTTTGGAGTTTGTGTAAAATTTCTCTTCTAGTAAGAATCAAACCTATGTCATTTTGATTACAAGTAATCATGTTATCGCTTGGCCATATTTTTTATATTTTCTTTGAATTAAATTATATTTTATTCACTCAATATAAATAATAAAATTGTTTTATTTTTAAAAACAATACAAAATTATACTTAAAATGTATAAAAAAAATACAAAAAACTAAATTATGAGTAATAGTGCATAATAATTTAGTTGTGAATAGAATATAATATTAATTAAAAAATAGTGAAGTTTAACTAAAATCAAGAATAAACATTTTAATTAAAATATATATTAAAAAATGTTAAAAATCATGTATATTAAGAAATATTAATAAAAATCACGTCATATTTATTAATATTTCTTAAAAATATTGTGATTTTTATTATTTTTTGTAACTAGTGTTTTTTTATAAATTAATGTTTACTCAATTATTTCTTAAACAAATCACAATTTTTTATAAAAATAATATTATATTTAATTCATTTATTTTTAATAATATTTCTTCAAAACATGTCATTTTTAATATTAATTAATGACAAACCTTATTTTTAATAAAAACAAATATTTTTCTTACTTTAAACAATTTTTATTTAAAGAAAATTATATTTACTTAAAATACACTATAAAATTGATATATTTATTCATTCCAAATGTGTTGCATGCTCAAAATACAACTGAGATCCTACTGAACTTTACTCATTCAAAAAAAGGGAAAATGTCGATAAAATCCTCTATAAACGAAAGTATGGTCATCACATCTAAAAGCGGGTTCGGGAGACGATTATGTAAGGAAAGAGTACTAACACTCCTCGCATATGTTGTACTCAACTAAACCCATTTAATTAATTTTGAGAAAGAGTGTTAGCATGATGAATTGATTTTCATATTATACTGTTAAACTCTTCGGAATACACCATCGAGATGTTTGTCGTGTAATCCCTTTTTATTGGAATTAATGATTATGTCGTCCATGTGCACCTCTAGTGTTTTGTCTATTTATTATTTGAAAACCTTACTCATCATCCTCTTATATGTTGTTATAGCATTCTTCATGCCAAAATGCATTACATTATACTGGTAGTTGGCTTGTTTGGTCATAAAGATCGTCTTCTCTCTGTCTAGATCATACATGGGCATTTCATTGTAGACAAAACACACACCCATAAATGATAAAAGCTTATACTTGGCTGAATTCTCCACCAACTTGTCCACGCTTAGAAACAAGTATGAGTCTTTGGGACATGATTTATTGAGGTCGGTGTAATTGACGCACATTCTCCACTTTTCGAAAGCTTTCTTGACTAGCACCATATTGGATAAACATTCAATATGTATCTTACTTCGGAGTTGAAATAACGTCCAATAAACCCTAGATAGAATTCATGGTCGCCTTAGCCTTCTCAAGACACGATCGCCTTTTCCTTTAGAGAATGTACCAGGCACCAGGATCTATGTTTAACCGGTGATGTGATACACTAAGGCCTATGCCTGACATCACGTGATAATGTGATCAACATTGGCCCTCAATCCTTCAACTAGTGTTTTCTTCACCCTTGTGGGTAACTTAACCCTTATATTCATGACTACGTCGAGTTATTATCTAGCTAGATGACTTCGAGTTCTTCATTTGGTACCAACCTTAAGACTTTTAATTTGATCTTGATCGAGGGATCAAGTTCTTCCTTCTACAAGATTTCATATTTGGGTACGTCGAAATTGACTACGTACGCTTGTTGTTTCATAGACCTCATTCATTCTTTTCTAAAGTACAACGACTGCTGGTAAGGGACTCCTCAATGTTGCTTTATGTATCCATCGCGTCCTAGGTAGGTTGACATTGATTACAACTGGTTATCTATAATTGTTGTGGTACTCCATCTTCATATGGATGAGGGAAGTCATCACGTCTAACATTGCTAGGAATGGTCAAGTGAGATTACTGTTATAAATACTTCCACAAGGAATCACAACAAAACGAACATCAGGATTATCTTATTTTTCCCTTGCCCCAAAGAAACTAGTAAATCTACATGTCACCAATGTTTTTTAGAGAACCTAAATTATTGATTAATTGATGAGGTGAACTTTTAATGCAGGGGTGGAGATCTCTCGTACGACAACACGAGAGTGGATATGTAATGTTATTATACCGATGCCCAAATTAGTGAATGAATGAAAATAGGATAGAGTGAATTATGATGAGAATCATAGCTTAGATGGCACACATTTTTCTTATAAAAATGAAATAAACTTATTCCTTTCAAAACAAAACAAAATAATGAACTTAATTTATTTCAAAGTAGCTTTCTTATCGTCTTATACAAAGTACTTCTATATAAGTTTGTTTCTATTCTATCATGAATCAATACAAAGTTCTCTTTCAAATGTTCTCTAAAATATTAGATACAACAAAGCAAAGAAGATCCTATTAATAACCCTACTCACCTTACTCGTAGTCATCTTTTTTGGAGTTGAGCATTGATACAAATAGAAGACCCAAAAACAAAGTTGCAGCTCCTCCAACAATTATTGCTACCACCTTTTTGGTATTATTGTTTATGTTTGCACCTGTATAAACAAACGAATGGCGGGGATGAATTGATGGTGTAAATTTTTTACAAAGAAAATGCATAGTAATTAATCTCATAATATATCATGCTAAACAAGTTTAAAAATTACCTTGACCAGAGTTTTCATCGTCACCATTACCTGATTTTGGCATGTATGTATATCTTACAAAACAGTTATCAAGATATATTTCAGCAGAAACTGAACTACCACAGTCTTCCCTAGCAACCATCACTGCATCACCAACACATTCACTACATGCACAAGTACTCAAGTCACCTTCACACTGAGCCATTAATTTCACCTTTTTATAATTCCTTGCATAAAACCCATCACTATTTATAATCCCATTTTGGAGTATCATAAATGCTTCATCCATCAACTCTTTAAACTCAACATAGTACTCAACAACAGGTAATCCGCAAATCTTGTGAAAGAGATTGTTATTTTTGGATTCATGAATAGTTGTTTCTTGAAATAGTTCAGTTTGATATTGAACGTAGCAACCTTCGAGCTGTAATCGCGCTGATGTGGAATCACTGCATAAGGTGTTTGATAGGATGTGAGGAAGTAAAGATGTTACGCATGTGAAACAATCTTCTTTGTTGATGTCATTTCTGCATTGAAAGAAGCCGGAGAGGAAGGTGTTATCGTCGATAGCTTGGTTGGTTTTGAAGAACTTGTGTTGCGAGGATTGTGTTATGAGTTGATGGAATAAGGAAATGAGTGATTGAGAATAAGATTGATGATTGGAGGTTTGAGTTGAACAAGTTTTGTATACTAATGTCTTGTGATTGGAAAGTTGTTTGGAAGAAGGTAACAAGAGTAAGAAAGTGAAAATGATGGCGGTGGTGGAAATGGAATGAGAAGCATTCATTTTGGTGATGGTGTATTGGTTGGTTCAACGTTATAGGAATATATTTGGCGGTTTCACTTTTGAGACATTGATTTGGAGGAATGAGTGTTTGAATATTTTATGATATGTTTGATTGTTTGGTGTTACTTTAATTTGGAATTCTTTGTAGTGGCTATGAGGAGTTGGGTTTTGGTTTGATTTTTCTTTCCTAATCATATCTACCAAATGAATTAGAGAGACTGTGGACTAGGCCTTAGAAATATAATTAATTAACATCAATTTTTAATATCCTTGTTCCAACAACGTTATAGCTAATGTTGTTCCCGTGACACTTCTTTTATAAAGTCAGAAATTTTTAATAAAAAGGAGAGTTACAAAATGAGTGAGGTATTAACCAAATATCCTCATAGATTAACAAAAATAAAAAGAGATCAGATCTAATATTATGATTAAAGTATACTCCAACCAAGTATTGTCCTGAATGGATAAACCAATGTTAGGAGCTTATAATCGCAATGGACACAGTTGGAAATAATTAGTTTTATATGAAAATATTGAAAAATAAAGTGCAGGGAAGTTTTATATTGATTAAAAAAGTGGAGACTAAGACATTTAAAAATATGTCACTATAAGATTTTAGATAAATATGTGATGTGTCTCTTATAAAGAAATGTCCTAATATAAATACTCTCTCATATTTGACCTCTAAATTGATTATCTAACAAGTCGATTTTTTTAAAGTGATATCTCTCATCTTACAAGTCGGTTTTATAGGGATGAGTTGAAACACAACTTAAATTTTAATATTATATCAGAGCCTGTCGGTCGAACCATAGGCCGTCCATCGTTAATATCGACAAACTAAATATAACTAAGTATAAAAGAGTGTTGGGTGAGGGATGTATTGAAAAGATTTTAATTCCTACTAGTCCCACATTAGTTGGAGATAAAGTATAGAGTGACACCTCTAATCTACAGTTGGTTTTGTAAAAATGATTTAGGTTCAATCCAAATTCTAATAGACATCTATCCTATAAATGACTATAAAAGACATTTTGTTAATCTGAAAAAGACGGTTTAACCATATACTTTTGAGTTTTTAAGGGACTAAAGTATGAGGCAAAGGTTACTAGTTTGGAATCTAGTTCCATCCACAGGTAGTTTCAACCTTTGTTAGCTTCAATTTCAATAACTTTTGTAACACCTATTAATTCTGTTTTAATAGCAAAGGAGTTGCTTAAGTTTTTCCAGCAAAACCACTCAAAGAACATAGCTCTATATCGTTTTTTTTTTAATAAGAATCTTGTTCTCTTGTGACATAGAAATTGATATAAAAGTTACAAGTTAAATTTGAGTAAAAGTTTGGTGTGAGAAAATTTTGTGGAATTCTCAAGAATTTTTTTGGAGACTTGTGTAAATCATAATGTGCACTTTCCTAATTCTTCTATTTTACTTGTATTTTATCTTCAACGTTTAAATTTTTTTAATTTTATATTCTTAAAATTGATCAAGTTAAAAATCAATCTTTTTTTAAAAAGTTTTTCAAAACCATGTAGCACAATTCAATCTCCTAGTATTTGAAGTCACTTCGCCAACAAGTGGCATTAGAGTTTAAATTACGCTACAAGACTAATCACTTCTGAAGGAGGAATGATGACTTCAAACAGTTCTTTTAACATAGGTCTTTCTATGAACAAACCTCCACCATTCGATGGTGAAAGGTATATTCTATGAAAAATCTATTAAATTGTTTTATTCCCAATCTTTCTTTAAAAATGAAGCAGTGAATAAACCTAGAAAGATATAGACCATAGAGTAAAAAGAAAAGTGCAATATGTTAGGGTTGGTTGAAAATCTACATATTGAAGAAGTCGCACATTGCTTAGTTTTATGAAGGAAGGAGTCAATGGCTTATATATAGGATTTAAGTTCTTCGTTACAAGATATACACGTTAAAAACACTTTAAACTTGAATTTGACTTTTTATATTTTCTCTTATACTCTTGTTTTAGAGTGTTGTGAGGGGCAGTTAAATATTTTTTTTAGAGAGTGAAGATGCATTGGGGCCTTAAGGTGGTTTATGGTAGTCTATGTGTTGCAACAATTTTCATGTAGTGATATTCTCCAGTTGTCGATTTTGGTTTCCACGTTAATCTATTGTTTTTTTTATCATGTTACTCTTTTTCTCTATGATTTATTTTTTTCCAACAAGTGGTATCAAGAGTCTTGGTTTGGTTGAGTATAACTTTTTTAGTATGATCCTTGGTTGCTGCTTTGTCTCATCTTTCACATTAGAAAAAAATTAACACTCTGTGTTGGTTGGGAAAACTTTATATTGCTGCAGGAAATTTTTTGATTGTAATGTCAAAATTTTCAAGTGCAATGAAGATTGATATAGAGAAATTTGATGGAAGAATCAATTTTGGCATGTGGAAAATTCTAGTTAAATATTTTTTTGATACATTTAGTATTACATAATATATTGAAAGAGAACATTTCTAACATGGACAACGAGAAGTGGGAGGAACTAGATTTGAGAGCTTTGAGTATAACCCGCATCTGTTTATCTCGGGTTTTGGTAAACAACGCTAGTGAGATCGACTAGTTAATCTCAGTACATTGTTAGTTTCATGTGTTATCTTTTACAAAATGTTTGAGAAAAACGGGTGTGTTCGACCTTACGTTCAACGTGTTTATGTGATTGCAAAAACAAACAAAGTAGATTTATAAAACGAAAATAGAAAAATTTAAAAAGGTAAAAAGAAATGGCATAACATTTAAAACAATTGAGAAAATAAACAAGTTAATTCAAACGTACATTGCCCTGGTCTGACTCATTTCGCTCGATCGTTTACAAATTACACTAAGTGCTTTATTTATACTACGCATATAATAACTGCTCCTTGGCGGACTTTGATCCTTCACACGCCAAATTTCTCTGTTGTACCCCAAAATTTTCCCTCCCATTTTGAGATCAAGATACATCTCCATGCCAAGAACTACTCAAAGGGTTGATTAGACAAACCCTCTCCTAGGCAATGGGTCTCTAATTAGGGTTTTGTTTCTCTCAAAAGAAATTGAACTTCCAAGGCCTCAAGTGAATGTCATGACTCCTCATATGCTTCAAAGTGTCCTCATGTCAAGTTTCAAGCCTCATAGCTCAATATTGCTCAATCAATTGCTCAGATGGTTGAAAGTCAGTTGTAATAGACAAAAAGTCAACGGTGGGCAACATGCAGTCAAATTCCATCATTTTTGGCCAACATAAAGATTTTGAGGTCACATTCATCATTTTATCAAGGTTTGATCATGATTTATCAAGAAAACTCAAGAGTGGATCAAAGGTCAAAAGTTGCCAAATTAGGATTTCTTAACAGAACTTTGACCACGCATAACTTTCACATACTTCATCAGAAATTTCTCAACCAAAGCTCATTTTAAAGGGGATTCAATTCTCTACAAATTTGTCTCATACAATATTTTCTCAAGAAATGCTTCATTTGAAAGATATGGACCAAGACATTATAGGTCCTTTCAAAAGTCAACAAAAATTCATCTTTTCTTAAAGAGGTGTACATGAACACGGAAGCTTCAATGAAGATAAAACCAAAAAGATATTTTAGAGGACATCTTAAGCTTCCTAAAAAGTCAAGGATCATCCTCAAATGTTGAAAATTGAGCAAGATATAGTTTGAGCAAGTTTGGCAATTTTAAGAAAATGCATGAAGAAAATATTGAGCAATCTTTGAATTTTTCCAAATGGGCCTATGTTTTCATGATTTGAACTTGTTTCTAACATTTTCCATGACCTCTAAGCCCAGCCACACGCCATCTTATTGTTTATTTTATTTATTTTTATATTAATTCATTAAAATTCAAATTTAATTAAAATAAAATGCAAGGAAAGGATTACTAGTCGTGTGGGATTGATATTTAAGCTCCTTGAGGTCCAAGCAAGTCCAAAAAAAGCTGGGGAAACACGCATGAGATTGATTGGAATGATATTGAACAAAAAAAGAAAGATTTGATGCGAATTTTCTAATCAAATATTCTTCCAATCAATGGCATATATTTTTCTCAAATGCCTGACCTAATTCACTCCTTATAAGTACAAGATTAAGACTAGCCAAGAGGGACACAGATTTCTGCCTTAAGAACCCTAGAAAAATTCTTCAAAAATATCAAGTTTTAGGGAAAACTCGAACCTCAATTTTCAACCATTCTCAATCAGTTTCAAGCATCCATTCATACTCATGAGGCTTCCAGGCATTGATCCAAGTGTTCACACGATCTCAAAGCATCCATAACTCATTTCCCCAAGTGCACCAGTTTGGTAGATATTTTGAATTTCAAACTCTTAATCATGCCATTTAAACTGTTTCGATGCACGTATATGTGTTCATACTGATGTTTGTGAGTGTGTAGATCCATCGTTTGTGAGATTTGACGTAGATATCATGTTATGCCATTGTTAGGGCACGAAGTTTCTGCTTCATCGAAACCATGGTTACAGGCAGTTTCATACCAAACCGATGCCACCAATCGATCCGCAACCCTCGAATTAGGGGGTAGGGTCCTCTTTTGCTTTTTAATTGTGATATTTTGCAGGTTTGATTTTTGAGCAATCGGAGATGGTGACTGGAGCCACCATCCCTGGTGGTTTGACCGACGAGGAATAAAATGTGGCAGAGGGAAGCAATTTGATTCGTCCCTTCAAAAATCTGAGGGTCCACGTGCGAGCGTTTTGGTTTCAATTGATTTCTGAAATTTGATTTCCCATATGTATTTATTAAGTTACATATATTATTGGATGTATAGCCACTCAAGTGGTAGAACGCACACACTTAGTCCTCTCATTCTCTCTTGGCACGGGTTTGATCCCTGCCTTTTGCAATTTTTCTCAAATTTTTTATTTTTTCACAGGTTAACACATACATACATTCAGAGACGTGGTATTAACATTATAGGCAAGTGGTGTAGTGACATAATTTTGAACCAATGACCTAAGGGTTACGAGTTCAACAACTCCAAGGACCTTCCTAATTTTTTACCACTAAAATACTTTACTTTTTTTACTTCTTATTTTTCAACTTATTTTTAATTCCTTTAAAAATTATTTACACTATTACAAAAAGCACTACAAATATTTTCTTTTTTAGATTTAGGCAAATAAAATATTAAATTAATTTTTTGACAAAAAAATATATTTTATTTTTTCATTTGATTAAAATTATTTTCTTAATAAATGGTTAATTAACTTTTAATTTATTTTATCATTTAAAATCAATTCCAAAAAATACCAAAAATATTTTTCTTCTAACATTAGGGTTTTAGAACATTGTTATATTCGTTAAAATAATTTTCCTTTTATTTATGCTTTATATCTATTTCAAATGTTAGAAAGCGATGTATAGGTCGCAAGGTTATTTTTGTAATAGCGTATATCTTTATTTTCTCGCATTTTTCTCTATTTTGTAACTGCTCATGGGATGTAATAGCTTAGGTTAATTTTACTTTTCGCACCTCTATTATGTAACTGTCGCAAAGTCATGTAATAGCGTAGGACCTTTATCTTTCCGCAATTTACTTTTCTATACATATTAAATGCTTAATTGTATGCTAATTAGGGTTTGTATGGCAAGACTATAATCCATCTTAGATAACCCTAATTCAAGATAAAATATCTAAAAAATAACACATTCTTCACACTTGCACCCTTAGGGTATCCTCTCTTGTTTCCTTATACAGTGGTCATGTCCCTCGAACGTAGGGATACCATTAGAAAAGTTGCCTACGAATAACATCATCAAAGTCCCTTCAGTATAAAGATCATATCCCTCGACGACCCTCAATGTTGCCTACGAATATATGATCTCATCCCTCGGTTGTTGCCTACGAAAAATGATGATCGTCCCTACGAATTGCTAAAGGTATCCTTACATGTTACCTTCTATGACCATACGATGACCCTTCGATTGTTCCTTCACATCTAATAGATAAAGTTACCTATCAACCAATGGTATGGATAGCCTTATTCTAAAGGAGAAGGAAAATAACATGGAAACGACCATTCTGAGTAGGTAAATAAGACTCTATTGCTTGCTCCAATCAAAATGCTTTTCACACCTCACACTATTTTCAAAACTATCTTTCAAAAATACTTTGTATACATTCCAGTGCGAATCATTACAAAGTTAAACATTTTCCAAACAAACATTTCCGAACACTTCGTATATATTCCAACGAGAATCATTACGAAGTCAAAGCAAAATGTCTTTCAAAATACTTTTCAAACTACACAAACATAGAAAGCAATTTTTCAAAGTAAGCTAAGCAACTAAGAGCCCGTAGATAACTATGGATGGAAGCGGTGCTAATACCTTCCCTTTTTATAATTGCTTCCCGTATTCAGAATCTAACGAAGGTCTTTTCTTGTTCTTTTCACCTTCCCTTTATTGGATAAAAGAAAAGTCGGTGGCGACTCTTGTTATCCGCAACATTTGCGATAAAAAGCAAAACAAACAAGTCAATTCTCCCACCGTGTTACATAGTCCATAAATAATAACATCAATTTGATCTTATTCAGATATGTAATCTACTACTAAGAGAAAGGAATTTGAGTAACACGATGGGAGTATAATGATGTTATGCGTAAGCGTCTTTGCTAATGGTACCCTACGTTTGAGGGACATGATCATTATATTCGAAAGGCAACAAGAGAGGATACCCTAAGGGGGTGCAAGTGTGAAAGGTGTGTTCAATTCAGATATTTAGTCTTGAATTAGAGTGATCTAAGGGTTAATTTTATCATTTCATGCAAACCCTAGTTACTAGCAGTTATATATATATATATATATATATATATGTACAGGAAAGTAAAGTGCGGAAAGTAAATGTCCTACGTGATTACATGACTTTGGGAAAGATACATAATATAGGTGCGAAAAGTAAAGGCAGAAAATATAAATCTACGCTATTACAGAATAAACCTTGCGACCTATACATCGTTTCTAGAATTATAAATGCGAAATAGTAAACAATAATCAGAATAATAAGAAAAATGTTAGTGGAAATGTTTTGGAAATTAGCAAAAATGTTTTTAGGGTTAGTAATCCTAATTTAAAGAAAGAAAACATTTTTTTGGATTTTTTTGGATTGATTTTAATTAGAAAATAACTAAAAGTTAATTCAAATGGTTAATTAACAATTAATTAAAATAAAAGGAAAAAAATAAATTTTTTTCGTGTCAGAAATAAAATAAGCATTTTTTAAAACTTAAATCTAGAAGGAAAAATATTACTGTGGTTTTTTGTTGTATTAAAAAATATATTTAAAAGGAAATTAAAATAGAAAATAAATTAAAAATAAGAAAACAAGTTAGTGAAAAGTGCTAAAAAAAATAGGTTGGGGGTGCTGGGATTCGAACCCCTGACCCTGGGATCACCAGCAAAATGCGCTGTCATCCAGGCTACCTGACATTGGTGTTAGTAATATGGAATAATAATAATATAAGGGAAACTGTTTTCTGAAAAATAATTTGAAATAAAAAATGTGCGCATGGAGGTCGTCGTTTTCGCTGAGGTGGCAAGATTTTACCTACGGAAACAGTTCGTAACTAAAGCCTATAGTGACGGCTTTGTCCGTCACTATAACACCTGCAAGTTTCAAAAATCTAGAAAACGCAATATAAATTAGAGGTAATGACATGGTTCGATTGAAAATTTGCTCTTGAGTTCAATGGTGCCATCGATTTGGTCCAATTTTTCCTCTAACATCATATCCCCAATTCGAAGGTCCGGAACCCTAGCCATGGTGATTCATGATACCTACGTTTAAACTTAAATCAAACTATCCAAATAGCTTACAAACATCATTCTAAGCATGAATATACAATCGAAACAGGTTAAATATGTGTTCACGTTAAAAGGTGACGTGCTAGAGGATTCGAATATGAATTCAGATCCTCTGGCTCGAAATGATTTACTCTTTTGATTTTTTTATAAAGATGCCACGAGCATCAAGCTTTATTATTTTCAACACAATAAAGATGATTTAATGATTATGAAAAAGGGGAAAGCTGTTAATACCCTCAATTGATATTGATATGCGTAACGACTAGCGCAAACTAGACGCAACGCATCGGGGAGATCGAGTAAGGGGTTTGTTATATAAAGGGAATAGATGGAGCACCCTAAATATATATGGTTATCCATAGCTTTATATATGAATATGTTTGATATGTTTGTGTGTTTTTTAATTGCTATTTCTATGATTGGGAAAGTTTCTTCTTTGGGATTTTAAGAAAGATAGATTATGTGGGATCCTAATGTTTGTTATTATTGTGCTCGCAAAGATCTTTGGATCTTCATACATATCCCTAGTGGGAATCGAGCATTTGTAGCTCGGATCTACAGGGATCTATGGTTTGTTTGGTCTGAGGGAGAAAGAAATTTGCTCGGCAAGGATGAGACCTTGTGCCTACGTATTCTCAAAAGGATGTTGAGAAAGTCAGAGCAATCGTAGTTCCCACTTATACTAGTGGAAAGCAACGGGATGTTAGTAAGAGACAGACAAATGTCATCTTAATGAAAAATGTATCTAATCTATTTCATCACATACATTTTAAAAGGGTTTGATTGATAAAGATCTTTCATCGTAAGTTATAGGTGTTTTGCTTGAGTGTACAAGCGTTACCACTTACATGTTTAAGAAAGATGTTTGAAAAAGATTGAATCTTTTAACTGTAAGCATTGGGTGTTTTGCTTGAGTGTACAAGCGTTACCACTTACAATTAAGAGATGCTTTTGTTTGAAAAGAGTTTGAAAAGTTTTTGAAAAGAGTTTAATTGTATGTGATGTGATAGATGAGATACTTCTTCCATAGAGATGATAAATGTCTAAATCTCGAGGAGAAATTGATTGGATTAGGGGATGCTTTTAAGAAGCCCATGGGTCCTTGTATTGTAAGCCCAAGAGGAGGCATTCCGAGGGTCATCGAGGGTCCTTGTATGAAGCTCAAGAGGAAGCTATAGGGTATGGCTGGCTTTGTTTTTAAAAGGGATTTCACCGGGAAACCATCCTTTTGGAATTAAGAGCAATTTCACCGGGAAATTATACTCTTAGGGTTCTATCCTAACGCGGGTGAGTCTTTGTATTGGAAGCCCAATAGGAGGCTGTTAAGAGATTTTATGGTCTCTTTCATTGTATGATGCCCAAGAGAAGGCTAAACTCAATGAGGAGTTCTTTTGAACGAAGCCCAAGAGGAGGCTGACCCAACAGGGGAGTGTGTCTTATATGAAGCCTAAGCGGAGGCTAAACTCAGATGAATGAGTTTTCTTATATGAAGCCTAAGAGGAGGCTAACTCTGTGGGGAGAGTTATCTTGTATAAAGCCCAAGCGGAGGCTAAAGCTGTGGGTAACCTATTGGTTAGACTAGTTGTTATGTTATAACTAGACAGTTGTATAAACAAGTGTGTGTGTGTGTGTGATATGTATTCACAGGAGTTTATGAAGGAAATATAAACAATGCATGATGTTCATTTACAAGAGTTTATGAAGGAAATATAAACAAGTGTCTGTGAAGCGAACGTTTAAAACGAGCGTAACTTGTTTACTTACAAGTTTGATTGTGTACAAAGAAGTAAATATGCACACGAACGAGTATTTATGTACAAAGAAAGATGGATGTACATAGGAGGGTTGGGACTTACACCATAAGGGTGGCCCATTGGTTTGAAAGCAGTTTCACAGGGAATAATGCTCCTTTCAATACCGATGGTTTTCAGTGTATATACAGACGAAACAGAAACGAACGACCGAAGTTCATCTGTGTTTGAGTAAAAAGTATCTGTATTATGTACAGATAAAGATTTGTATGAATATAAAAAGAATTTGATATGTACAAAGAAAATATGTATGTACATAAAAGAATGTTTGGTTTGTATATACACAAGTGAAGTGAAAACAAACGATCGAAGTTTGTCTGTACTTGAGTATAAAAAGTATCTGTGTTATGTACAGATAAAAATTTGTATGTATCTGAAAAGAGTTTGATATGTACAAAGAAATATTATGTACATAAAAAGAATGTTATGGGACTTACACCGTGAGGGAGGCCCGTGATCGATTAAGAAATTCGAGAGAAAACGAATCGGTTTTATCGTTTAAATCGGATCGATCATGGCGAAAAGATGTAAGTTTGATGAAAATTTTTTGAAGAAATGATTTTGAAAATGTTTTGAAATGTGAGGTTTACTTATGAGAAGTTTTGAAAAGAATCGGAAGTCGAAAGTTTGAAAAATTCACCCTTTAAAGGTGTTTTGAAAAGTGTTCAAAGCGTCGTTTTCGGCTCGATTAAAACATAATCAGATGAAAGTTTTTTCTAAAAAATTTTGCACTATCATAAAATAGATACATTTATTGACAAGTGTACAAAAAATCACCTCAAAATGAGGAGTTTTGATTGTTTAAAAAAATGTTGAAGTTTGTAAGAAAAATGAGAAAAATATGAAGAGTTTTGAAAAAAATGGTCCATGGGAGGTTTGAACCCATGACCATTGGGGTGGTTACGTGGCAGAGAGTACTACGAGCGTGCTGGCAACCACTGGGACAAGCGTGCTTTTGTGTTTTTGAATCAAAACACGTGTTAATAAAATATTGGAAATTTTAAATTTGAAAAACTCAAGAACACGCGCGAAGCCCTGTTCTTCATCTTTGATTCCCAGATTTTGTAACTTGCTTGTTTCTTGATGAAATTGGAAGTTGTAAACATGAAAGTTGCTCGATTTTTCACAAGGAACACGATGGTGGATGTTAATTGCATTTATTTTTGGTCTAACACGATTGAATTTCCAGAAATTGTGAAGAATCCTAGAACTGAAATTTCTAATTGAAATGATGTGTAGTTGATGATTTTTCAAATTGTTTGAGGGCTAAGGATCGTGATAAGTGCAGAAAACAATTGGCCAAGCGTTTTTTCATTTAAATGCAAGGAATTATGATATTGAAGTTTGAGTTTTCACCGCTCAAGCGAGATCAAGATGATGTTGGAGTGTTTCCGAATGGATTTGATGATTGTTTGAGCTTCAACGGATGTTAGAAGGTGTAGGAATGGTCTGCTTGCTTCGAATCACTTTGAATCACTCCAGCCAAGTCCACCTGCATCAACTGAAAATGGAAGCTCGATTTCTATGTTAAAGTTGTTACAGATTGTTGTAATGGATCTGCATCATCCCTATGATGTTCATGGATGATGTTTGGATGCTTGGAACACAAGTTAATCAAGCCTAACCAAGAATTCGAATCCTAAGGCAGTTTGTTCAAGTTTGAAAAGCATGACATGTAATTCTGAGTTTTGGCTTAGTTCATGTTGCTTTTATGTTTTAGACAAGTTTGATATTGATTATGAAATATGTTTGACACCAAAGTTCATCATAGTATTCACTAAATTTCAAAATTGCAAGTTATCCTCACTTTGAACTATAATTCAAGAAATTGGAGAAAGTGGAAGGAAAGCATGAACTTGCATTGCTTTGGTGTAATTTGAACTTGAAAAGAATGCTCTATTTATAGGTCAAAAGTTCTGAAAAAATTAGGCACAAGTACATGGCATTTGTAAATCAAAGTTGCCTTAAAGGGCAAGAAAGACTTTTGCAAAAGGAAAAGGAAACTTCCTTTTTTAACCATGTGTAAAAATCTCAATTTGATCTTATCTCTTCTCGATTATCTCTAGCTGATATTTATCAGCTCTAAACTCCATTTGGCAAGGTGGCATTGCTTCTAGATGAAGAAATCACAAAATGACCTATAATGTGAAATTTTGAACTTTGAAAATCATGTTTATGGAGCCTTATGTTTCAATTTCAAAAGTATAGCTAGACTCCATGGATTTTATATTTCTTGGACATTTTGGAAAGCTTGTTTTAAGAGCTACAACTTTCATGTTTTGAGTTTTTTCCAAATCAAAGTGGAACTATGTGAAAAAATGCCATGAAGTTTGAAAATTTTGACTTTTTGTTGACTTTTCCAAATTCTTTGATTTTTTATGATCAAGATGGATCATTTGAAGTATTTTGATGATGAAAAAAGTTTTGTTTTGAAAAATTTGACCAAAAGTCAAAGTTTGATTTTTCTGTGCAGATGAATTTTCATCAGATGTTTCTGAAATTGACTGATGAAGTCTGTGAACTTTTGTGATGTTTTGAATCCAGAAATTAGGTCAAGATGTTGTATCTAAGATATAATGACCAATATCTAGCCAAAAAAGTCATTCATTGCTCAAAAAGTCAGAGAATACTCATGCTCGACCAAAACCCTAATTGGTCGATCCTCAATTGATCAGTGAGAAAAGATGGATATCTGATGATCAGAGGTTGATGATTTAATCAAGATAGATCAAATGAGGTGAGTAAAACTCAAACCCTAATTGGTTGCCTCTTGAATCAGATGAAAATCTGATGAAACCCTAATTTTGACCTGTGAATGCTATACTCGATTAATGTTGTTCTGAACTGTTAGTGATGCAATGATGCAAATGTAAGGTGGTATATTAGGTCAAAAATTGGGGTATGACGGATGCCCCTATTTAAGTTTCTTTAACCTGAAAGATGAAGATGAATATCTTTGTTTTGATAGGTGTAAAGAGACTTAAATATTAGAATACGCAAATTTTGGACCTAAGATACCAAAAGATGCGGATGATGCAAAAATGATTGTAAAAAAGTTTCACCCAGAGAAATATCAAAGAAATGACATGGTGGGGAAAAATTTGTGAGGATGACTCGATCTGTTTAAGAAAAGAGGATCCCTTTGTTGGGAAACATGCAATACGTCTTCTTTGGGGAAAAGAGATTCACAAAACATGTGAATATCTGTTTCACTTTGGGAAACAAAGAGATTACCTTCTGTCAGCCTTGTGACAATGTTTAAGGTAAGTGAAGATAATATTACCAATTATCAGCCTTGTGATAGCTTATGGTAATGAATTATAAAGATATTACCAATTATCAGCGAAGTGATAACTATAACAAGGTAACTCTTTTTGAAAAGTTTTATGAGTATTCAGCCTTGTGAATACCAGACAAAGATGGAAACAGATTTCAAATGGGTTTTGAAGATATTACCAATTATCAGCAAAGTGATAACTATAACAAGGTAAATCTTTGAGATATATTACTGGGTATTCAGCCTTGTGAATAACAGACATGAAAAGCAGAACTCAAATGAGTTTCTACTTTCTTGAATAAAATCTTGCCGAGGATCTCTCTTTTGAGAAGACGCGGGCATTTTGATCGGAAGACACAGGTTTTCTTTTAAATAGAAAGACAACTGTTGGTAAATTTCTCATACAATCGTGATTTGACTTTGTTTGAGAAGAACAAACTCTCATGACAAGTTTAGGAATGAAAAGGAAAATAAGCGGCTCAGACGATGACGATATTGCTTATTATTTTGTTGATTATAGACGGGGTTCTATCCAGGTCAAGCTTGGCTAGGGTTCTTTTGCCTTCAAAAATTCATTCTCTAGGGTTTAGAAACCTTGTGAATATATAGATGATGGAATTAGGTTAAGAATTGAGAGGAAAATATATTGCAATCAATGTGAAAATATTTGATTCTTAAATCTTTTCAATTTGCATCAAATGTTTCCAAATTGGTCTCAATCTTATGCAATCAAGTTTTGAAAGAAATTGTCCAGCTAGCATGACTATCTGGGACCTCAAAATGACAAATATCTAGCCTTGCATCAATTAATTTGATTTTAGTATTTTATTTTAATTAAGTTGGATTTAAATGAATAAAATCCAAAATACATAAAATAAAATAAAGGGTTAAATAGCTTCAACCCCCCTGCCAAATAGGCGTGTTTTGATTTTGCCCCCCTTAAAAAAAAATTGTTGGGCAGACCTTACCAAATAAAGATTCTCATTGTTTACCCCCTGACCACAAAATTGACCTAATACCACCAGTAGTTGTCCTACGTGTCAATTGGCTTATTAAATAATGGAAAAGCATTTCCACCTGGAAAATAAGGATTTACTTGAAATCAAAATTTTGACCCAACCCCCTGGAAAACACAAAGCAAGCAGACGAAGAAACATGGCAATGGTGAAGAAAATGAAGAACACGAAGAAGAAGAAGAAGACGACGACGCCATCAACCCATACGACGACGGCAGCGACGACGCTATCAACCCAGACGACAGCGATGGTGACTGTTACGACAGCGACGGCGAAGCAGAATAAACACTTCTCCAGTCTTGTTTTCCATCATGGAGGGGAATTTGTTTGTATGAATGATGGGCATATGATTTACAGGGGAGGTGTGACCACATTAGTAAGTAACCTTCATATTGATACGTTTACTATGGATAGCATTAGGAAGATGTTGAATGGGTGGGGTTTTAATCAAGGAACATATAGGGTTTGGACTAAGATTATTGAAATTGATTCCAACCATTTCCAGATCAAGAAAGATGATGATTGTTACGATTTGGCTGCATTTTCTTGTGCCAATGAGGTTGAGGGTCACATTTTTGTTGAGCATGATGTAATAGATACTTCAGTGTCAGTAGTAAGTCCCAGATGTGTGAACGAAACAGTTGAGGTGGATAACTGGGATGAAGATGGAGTAGAAGGGTTAGGAGATAGTGAGGATGAACGTGCCACTGGTTTGATGGATGGGTTTGAAGAGATTGACGTTACTGTACCAATTAGAGAAGCACCCTCCATGGCCGATTTCATGAGAGATTCAAAAAAGAAAAAAGTGGAAGATGATGAGGAATATGTAAGTGATGAGTTGGATAGCTCAGACCCTGATATATCAGATGAGGAGAAAGTACCAAAGTTTGTAAATTTTAAGAAGGAGCATTTTAATAAGAATTTTAAATTTCAGTGGGGTATGGAATTCAATTGTCTTGATGAGTTTCGAGCAGCAATACGTGAGTGGTTTGTATTAAATGGTAGGGAGATAAAGTTTGTGAAAAATGAGAGCTATAGGGTAAGGGTAGAATGTAGGGCCAAATGTGGCTTTTTAATACTTTGTTCAAAAGTGGGCCACAAGCACACTTATTCTTTAAAAACGATAGTTGACAAACACACATGTGCTAGGGTTCTAGATAACAGATCTGCAAGCTCAAGTTGGGTGGCTAAAGTTGTGGTTAAAAAGATGCAAACATGTGACAATGTTAGGATTACTGACATAATTCAAGACGTGAGGCAGAATGTTTCTGTTGGCATCACTGTGGCTAGGGCATGGAAGGCAAAACTCATAGCAAAGAAGATTCTAGAGGGAGATGCAAAGAAGGAGTATGCTAATTTGAGGAGGTATGCTGCTGAGTTACATAGAGTTAATCATGGGAATCTCAAGATATCACAAGCAGACCAAATCCATCCATACAGCCAAGGTTTGGGGCTTTTTATTTCTGTTGTGATGGTTGCAAAAAGGGATTCAGTAATGGTTGCAGACCCTTTGTTGGGGTAGATGGTTGTCATCTGAAAATGAATTATGAGGGTCAGCTGCTAATTGTTGTGGGTAGGGACCCTAATGACCAGTATTTTCCTTTAGCATTTGGGGTAGTTGAAATAGAAACAAAGGAGACATGGAGATGGTTTATTGACCTGTTAATGGGAGACATTGGGCTGGACAGAAGATATGTTTTTATATCTGATCAACAAAAGGTTAGTGGTTTTACCTATGTCTGTTTGTAGAAATTCTCTGGTATTTATGTACTTATTTGAGTTTGTTTTTACAGGGACTAGTTTCTGTTTTTTAGGAGATGAATGAAAGGGTAGAACATAGGTTATGCTTGAGGCATCTGTATGCAAATTTTTTTTTTAAAATTGGTGGGGGAGCATTGATTAGAGACTTGATGATGGGGGCTGCAAAGGCAACATACTACCAAGGATGGTTGACAAAGATGAATGAGCTAAAATAAGTTGACCCAAAGGCATGAAGTTGGCTTATGGGAGTTCCTCCCAAAAGTTGGTGTAAGCATGCTTTCAGTTTTTATCCAAAGTGTGATGTTCTTATGAATAACATTTCTGAGTCTTTCAATGCAACAATATTAGCTGCTAGGGATAAACCAATTCAGATAACTGTATTTATGTTTTGATAGAAGAAAGCGAATTCACAAAAAACGGATGCAAATGAAGATGGAGCCACCCAATCTGCTGCAATTGAAACTCATGCCACCCAAACTACTGCAACTCAAACTCATGCCACCCAGACTACTGCAAGTCAAACTGCTGCCACCAATACTGCTGCCACCAATTCTGCTACATCTCAAAATGCTACAGCTCCAAATGCTACAACTCAGACGGATTACTTTGATGGCATCACTGATGACATTATTTCAACCCTACCAGACATCACCAACATCTCAGGTGGCTGATGAAGAAAGCAAACCTACCAAACCTACAAAAAAAAGGGAAAGAGGTGAAACCATTGAGAAAGAGGTCTAGTGAGATAATCAAGATAAACTGGTTTAAAAAACCAAAACCATTCACAGAGCCTGGATCAAACAGTGACCAACCTATGTCTTTGACAAATGAAGAACAAGAAAGAGGTTCACAAAGAGCAAAGAAGAAGCTTAGAAAATAGAATGTTATCACCTTATGTATTGTTTCATGTATTGTATAATCTTTTGTGACTTTATGACTTTTAGATATTTTAAATATCACCCTATGTAATGTCCACAACATATTGTGAAAGGCTTATGCCCAATGCTATGTAATGCATTATTCTGTTTGTCATTATTATGCCTTCTTTATGTCAATTCTTATGCCGTTTTCCTGTCAAATCTTGTGTCAATAATGCATATGTACTTATATGACATGCATAAAAGTGGTCAAAATACCATGTTTGTCATGCACCAACCTTTTGTATCGACTCATACATGATTATATCGATGCATACATTTCTCTGAATCCATAAAAACGGTTTTTACACAGTATGAGTTGACTCATACGTGTTTTGGGTCGACACACAAGATTTTGTAGGTTCTCTTGCATCGACACATACAACCATGCATCGATACATATGTCTTTTGAGTCGATACATGTCATTTTGCATCGACACATAAATACATCAATCACTGGAACTCAGTCTTTGTATTGTTACAAAAGCTCTTGGGTCAATACATATTAGTCTTGTATCAGTACAAACCATTTTGCATCAATACAAAAATAAATTAGGTAGAGTGGAGCTCAGTTCTGCTTGCATACTTCTGTTTTTGTATTGATACAAAAGCTCTTGTGTCAACTCATATCAATCTTGTATTGACACATACATATTATGTATTGACACATACATATTTTGTATTGACACATACGTATTATATATTGACACATACGATTTATGCATCGATTCATACACATGCTTACTATCTGGAATCAATGCTTTATGCTATATGTATCGACACAAACTCACTCAGGTCGATGCATTTGTGTCTTGTATCGACTCATACGATTTATGCATAGACTCATACACATGCCTACTCTCTGGAATCAATGCTTTATGCTATATGTATCGACACAAACTCACTCAGGTCGATGCATTTGTGTCTTGTATCGACTCATACGATTTATGTGTCGAATCATAAGTTTGTTTTTCAACTATCTTTATTTGTTTCCATATATATAACACAGTTTGGCAGTTTTTAGACAGAGATTGTTAAAAGTGAACAACATCAAACCTATCTTGAAAAATCATATGGAATGACTTGTAAACAACATATTGTTCATTCATTTATGACAACTTTTAACAAAACCCATGACAGATTTTACAACAAAATAACAAATTCCTAATTCTACACTTTTGTTACATAAACTTGTACACCACTGCCAACAAAATCCAACAAAACCATAAAGCCATCTTCATCTGAAAGTTCTTCTTCTGCATAATGGCAATCTTCTTCTTGGTTCTTTCTAGCTTTTTTCTGTTAATTCCAACCTGACCAATGCCATATCACATTTCTTGCATTCGCCAATATCACTCTTTGTGCATTCATTCATGGCTACAGCAAGCTCATCATCCCATAAAAATAACTCACAATAATTCATACTCTGCAAACAACCAACACATTTAATTCAATGTCAAAAAAACATATATAATTCAATGGCATACATTGGATGAAATTACTTACCCCAGCATTATGACACTTCCAGAACTTCCTATTTTTGTTTTGCACCGTATTTGCGACCCACATCTTCATAGGGCGACGACAACCACAATGGGGAACACTTGAAATATCAAAGGAATTGCTGCTTCCATGACTGTTACTTCGATCCATGAATCTAAGATGACGAGTTAGCAGACGACGAAATAGAAGAAGATAACAATGGCAAAATCCAACCTTTGTGTCTTCTGAAATCCAATTTGGGAACCGCGAGGAAGAAGAAGATGAATATTTTGTGTGAAAAAAAACCCTATCTTTTCCAGGGGGCTAAAGTAAAATTTATAAGCTAACTGTAAAATCAGAGCCACGTGGAAATAAGCTAACTGAAACGTAGGACAACTACTGGTGGTATTAGGTCAATTTTGTGGTCAGGGGGTAAACAGTGAGAATCTTTATTTGGTAAGGTCTGCCCAACAATTTTTTTTTAAGGGGGGCAAAATCAAAACACGCCTATTTGGCAGGGGGGTTGAAGCTATTTAACCCTAAAATAAAAGGAGGAGTTTAAATGGACTTGGAGGTCATGGATATTCTCAAGAATAAGTTTGGATCATAAAAATCTAGGCCCATTTAGAGAAAATTTGATTTTGCTAAGTATTTCTCTTCATGCACTTCTTCAAAAATGCCAAACTTGCACAACTTGTATCTTGCTCATCTTTCAACATTTTTTAGTGTTCTTGGACTTTTTAGAAATCTCAAGATATCCTCTAAACACTACTTTTGGTTTCATATTCATTTAAGTTTCCATGTTCATGTACACTTCTTTGCAAAAAGATGACTTTTAGAAGGACCTATAATGTCTTGATTCATAACTCTCAAATGAAGAATTTTTGGCCAAAACTTGTGATACATGAAGTTGTAGAGAATTGAATTCTCTTCAAAATGAGCTTTGGTAGAAAAATTTCTGATAAAGTATGTGAAAGTTATGCCTGGTCAAAATTCTGTTGACTTTTTATCTAAAAACCCTAATTTGGAAACTTTGACTTTTGATCAAATCTTGAGTTTTATTGATGATTCATGATCAAAATTTGATCAAATGATGAATGTGACTTCAAAATCTTTATGTTGACCAAAAATGATGAAGTTTGACTGTATGTTTACCACAGTTGACTTTTTGTCAAATACAACTAATTTTCAACCATCTGAGCAATTGACTGAGCAAACTTGAGCTGTGAGGCTTGAAATTTGGTGATACCTTGAGACATAAGAGGAGGTATGATGACCAATTAAGGCATTAGAACTTGATTTTGTCTTGAGAGAAGAAAAACCCTAGTTGTGGGTTGATTGTTTAGGAGAGGGTTTGTTTGGTCAACCCTTGAGGAATTCTTGAGTATGGAGATGTATCTTGACCTTCAAAGTAGGAGGGAAATTTTTATGGTATAACAGACTCCCTAAAGAGTAAAATCCATTTTTATTCAAGTGTATAGTCAACCTGAACCTTATACAATTTATGATGTTGAAGCCTTGATCTATGTCGAGGAGGCTCAACTTGACAAGTTCTGCAAAGAAATTTCCGTCTCCAATTTCTCTTCAAATCTTGCTCAACATGAACCTGCATATGTTCGTGGGAGAAGTGGTAGGTTTCTAGGTAGTGGATAATCTAGGGGTGGAAGCTTAGGAAATAGGTCTTCTTGTCAACTCGATGTAATGCTTATATTAATGGAATATAAGGTCATAGTGAATCTCCCACCATTCCTAATCGCTCTAACGATCCAATTGCAAATGTGGCTACCACTGAGTCACAAATGCACAATGAGGAGTATTCCATTTCATGTGAGCTTGAGTCATAAGGATTTTTCACTTATTAAGGTGATTCACATTACATTACATGCTTTGACTCCTTAATACAACAAAAGTCTACTTACTTAGGCACTGATAGAGTCCAAATAGGGGATTGTCAAAGCATGTCTATTAAATTTGTTGGTTCCTCGTTGTTTGTGCCTCATGCCTCACCTAATACTAATCTTTTTCTTAATAAGTTCAACATGTTCCTAAAATTAATAGAAAAAATCTATTTGTTTCCAAATGTGTAAAAGATAATTGTGTCATCTTTGAATTCCTTGCTAACAAATGCTTTGTGAAATCTCATGTTTCTAATCAAGTTGTCGTTACAGGGTTTCTTGTTGAGAATGGTTTGTATTTCTTTCCTAGAATTCATTTTCTTCGTCCAAAAGCTTATGGTATTGTTTATCTTCTCTATAATAATTGTAAATTCTAGCCATAGGAAGACTCTAGAAGGTTGTAAACCTTATGATGAATTATCCTTGTGGCACAATAGACAACGACATGTAAATTTCCCAAATATTAGACATGTACTCAATTTGTGTGATATTAAAGTTTAGAATAAAGAAACACCCCAAATTTGTGGTTCTTGTTGCTTAGGTAAAGCTCATGGAATTCATACTTATCATTCTTTAAATGTGTATAATTCTCTCTTTAATCAAGTGTATGATCCTCCCTTTAGTCAAGTGTACACATATATTTGGAATCTTTCCCCGTTTGTGTATAACACTAGTGTTCACTATTATATTAGCTTTGTTAACGCGTGTACCAAGTACACTTGGATCTACTTCCTTAAACGTAAATCATATGTTATGAGTACTTTCAAGTTGTTTCATGCCTATATCAGGACTCAGTTCCAAGCCAATGCAAAAACTGTACAATCTAACTTTGATGGAGAGTACAAGCATTTCACTGAATGTCTCAATAACCTAAGGATTATGCACAAGCTCACTTGTCCATATGCATACCATCAAAATGGGTCTGTTGAAAGGAAATACATGCAGGTTATTGAAATGTGACTATCTATATTGCCAGATGATTTCATTCTTGTAGCTTATTGGCGTCATAGTTTCACCATGGCCACATGCATCATCAATAAGCTTCATATTACTAGCTTATTTAAATTTGTCTCACCTTACTTTGTGTTGCGCAAGAAGCTTCCTAGTTATCAGTCACTCAAGGTCTTTATATGTTTATATTTCCCTTCACAAAGGCCTTAGATTTCAAAATGAATAATGTGTCCTATTTGGTGTATCTCCTCAACAAAAGGGGTACAATTGCCTCAACAAAACTGGGAAAATCTTTATCTCAAAGGGTGACAATTCAATGAGTACAAACTCCCCTAAATCACTCTCTTTCTCAACTTCTCACCCAACAAATTATCATGCATATTACCTTAGTTCTTACCATTGTAAATTCCGTGCCCAACATAGCTACATCCAATATTTCTATGATAGTTGGACCAAGCAACGAGTTCGTCCAAGTTGAGGTCTCATGTGATGTGTCACTTGTCAACACCTAACAAGATGTAAATATGATTGTCACTCATATTCCTGAGGTGACCCATATGCTCTCTCTCTCTCTCTCTATGTCTTATCTTATAAACCCAAGACCTATCTTCTGTAGTTAGCTCTAATGTATTGGAGTATTCTACATATGGTCTCAATGTGAACAACCATCATGTTCATGCATAAAATCCAATAGTCGAGGCATAGAGGTTAATCGAAGAATGCCTACAAAGGGTATACACCGAACTTTTAGGAAACCCTTATCTAGGTTATGGAGCCGAAGGGCCGATGACCATAATGCCAGAGGGCGAGGAGGCACTTGCCCGACGTATAACTCGGATGCAGGAAGTTACAAGCAGCCCAACCATTATGAGGAAGTTACGCCTAAGTAAGAACATTTAAGACATAAATGCCACTTAAAAGATGACGGCGCACATTATGCTTATGGTCTTTATTGGCAGCGACAAATGTTTTAAGCCTTAAAGATAACCCCAGTTACATAACTTAGAAGGCCACAAACGTTACAAGCGGCGATTAATGAGGTCCGAATACCTCTATAAAAGGGCTCCCGATTAATGGATAAGAAAGACATATAGCTTGGAGCACAAGTCATCTTACTTGTAGCTCTAAATCCCTAAACATATTCACATAATTATTCTAACAAGAACACATCATATGCTTACTATGGCCAAAATTGGTCACCCTAAGCCTAAAGGTTTCCTTACTATCACTGAGCCAACTTTTGTATAAGAGGCCTTGGCTAGTCATCATTGGGCCAAAGCCATTAAAATTGAATATAATGTTTTTCTTGCCAACAAGACATCGTCCCTCACTATATTCCATGCTCATAGGAAAGTTATAGGTTGTAAGTGGGTGTTCAAAGTCAAAGGAAATCTCGATGGTAGTGTAAACAAGTATAAACCCAACCTAGCTGCTAAAGGCTTCTACCAACAACTTGGTTTTGAAAACCAATTCCCCCAGGGGTGTTGTCGTAGACACTTTTCTCGTTCGACTATAACAATCAACTACCCCCTTGTCAAAGAAATACATGCATTTTTTGCGCAGCTGGCACACCCCTTTTGGATCTAGCCAATCCAAGGAAAGTTAGTGGTGGATCTTAAAGATGCCCACCTTGATCCAAGTCATGTCTTGGGGGAAGGGGTGAGGATCCACTACCCTTGGCCGGGACATGATCCTCGGTGATGCAGAGCATAGTTTAAATGCATGACCACATCTCGTCAGACAAGGGAAAATAACAAATAATCAAAGTTCTAAATACAATAAGGTATCTAAAATGCTTATTATAGAAAACACAAACAGATATAACATTATGTGTGCATGTACTTGATAACATAATACATCTTAAGATAATTAAAAAATCAGGAAGCAAGTAGGAAAGGCAAAATGCTCTAGGGCAAGAGACTCCAATTGATGCAAGACACCCCAAAAGACATCCTTTTTCAGAAAAGTCGTCATTAGGAAATTCCTAGATTTGAGCATCAAGCGAAACTCGTTGACCCCGAAGAGTTTCTTCTCCTATCGATAAGCTTTCCTCCTATTTCTCCAGCTCTTTTGCAATACCCAGGACAACAAGAGATGCAATCTCCGCTTAGAGTTCACTTTATTAGATTCATCCTCCATCTTCTTAAGCTAGTCCTTGTGATCCTCTACCTATCCATCAAATTTAGTCATGGATCCATGGAGAGGTATTTATTCGGACAGGATGGACGCTTGCTCTAGGTGGGCCCACATCTCTAGAGGATCCTTCTCAAGTCCCACCTTCTTAACCCTAGCAAGGTTGCAATGAGTCCTTAATGATTCCACCTCCAGGGATAAAACAAAAGGCGCAAAAAAATCTTTAGGGTCGGTAGCTAACTAATTAAGGAGTAACATTTCCCTCATCAAAAAAGTGACTATATCCTTTATTATATCACACTGATCAGAAAGAGAGAGTTGGTTGAGAAATGTATACTCCTTGGAAGACACAAGGTTATTCATCTCCCTTAGTTGTTGAGAGGAAGGACCAACCAACATAGAAGGAAATCAAAGAGAAGCACTCCTTGCCCCTAAATCTACATCAACCACTAAGTCATATTTCACCATTCTTGAATTCATTATGCGACCTTGACTGGGAGCAGCCAAACCAATCTTGATGTCCTATCATGTTTCTTCTTGGACCGAACTTCTGAAGAAGTTAGAACAAACGAAGGGACCCCGAGCTCTAGTATAGGGTCGATAGAAACAATGAGACTTTTCTTGTATGGATATGAAAAGATAAGAAATATAAATAGATAAAGACTGAACAAACCCATATATCCACAAAGATAAATAAGTAAAATAACTTACCAAACACCTTTTTTCATCCCTCTATAAAACAAGTTTTTTCCACATTCATGCATGGTATTAGATCATTAGAAAATGAGACAAAAATTGATTCCAGATAAAATTAGGCACCTTTGGAGAAATGGTTTTGAGACCAGATTCACCACCTCTAGTCCATGCACTCGATTTGCCTGACGAAAGTGGGAAAACGACACAAAATGCCTCATGAGAAATGGTAGAAATATGCTTAGCAAAGAAGTAACCAATTTTTAAATACTTACAACTATTGATGTAGACTTTGAAGACTTAATTTTTGGCATGATGAAGAGAAACAAGCCCTTGACAAACAACATTCTTTGAGGCTAGACATACTAAAAAAAGATGCAAAAATAGGGCTCGAGAAGCTGAACCCGTTTTCCCCCAGTATTCATACCAGTACTAGAATACTCGAACAAAACTCCAAGCATAAGGATAGAGTTACAAAGGGAACACAATGGTAGTCTAGAACATGTTTCTCAAAAGAAGTTAGCAGAAGACGAATAACTAAATTCTAAAAAATACAAGAGTAAAAAGAGATAGAACACCCTTCAAACTTGTGAAGTATCATTTTCTGAGTCGTAATCAGCATAATGCCTTAATTAGAGGAAACCTTCCAATGGATTCGATGACATTTCTTCCTGTTGAACGAAAGCGGGTCTGTAGGCTAAATACTCCTGTTCGACCTAAGAGTAATCTTTCGCCATAATCTCCTACAGCAAACTACTTTGTCAAGCAAATATCTAAGGTTACAAAATGAAGTAATGTGATATGATGAGAAAGGATGAGTATGTGGTAACAATGGAAAAGATAAAATTGAAGAATATCATCTAGCTTTTGTACGAAGGGGTGATACGAAGATCAATATTTCAAATCAAAAAGTGAAGAAAAATTCAAGGGTAATCAACATCTTGTCCTATCATTCCACACAAGAGTAGAAGACACTTTAGTATTTTATGTAGGGTAATCGATTCCTAAATTGCATGCCTAGGGTGACATGTTATAAAGGAGAAATAATAGCAGATCAGTGACAAGAAATCATTAAATACATTTGTTCTTGTTCCTTTTATGACAGACTCCAAGCGCGTTGATTTTAGAACGATAAAGATAAATCTTCGGAAAGTCAACCACAGTCACCGAACACTCCCTAATATTCGGGGCTCCCAGTAAGTCTAAGGGGAAACTATTTTGGGTCGATCATATCCCTCTTGAACCGATGACCCTAAGATAGGCTACCGATAGGTTGAAATCTATCAACCGATTACCTAGTTGCATTTATAAAATCTTCTCCTGACCAAGAAACTATCATGTACATCACTAATCATACATAAAATCTTAGCCGAGATATAAAGAAGAAAGGGACAAGGAAGAAGCCGAGCATGCTCCTTGGCCAAAAGCGTGGAGATCGGAGTATGGTCCGGGTATATAATCCGGCCCTACGAGCCATGATCTAGCTCGGTAATAATGCAAGTCTTACGTTCAAGCCAGTCACCAAAGGTGTAACTGCCACATTAACCCTGACAGTGTGTGTTACACTTTAGGGTCATCATTTGTGAGCGGCAGACATTATTCTCCTTAAAAGCAGTTCAATTATGGAACTGAGGAGGCATAGTCGTTACAGGCATTGACATGGAGGTCTCGATACTTCTATAAATAGGGCTCCCACCAGCGGGATAAGCAAGATACTTTTAGCTTGGAGTTCAAGATACTTAGCTTGAGCATCCAAATTCCTAAATACTTTTATATAAGTTTTTCCTGCAAGAACATTTGGCGCCCACCATGGGGCCTCGGTGAAATTTATCCCAGGCCACCGCACAATATTCAATAACACGATGTCAACAACATCACCAACCGATCCAGTGGACCTGGCACAATTGTTGGCTATGATATACGATTTGCGTCAACATAATGACACCCTACAAGATAGTGTTCAGGCTCTTCAGCAATGGAGCTTGGATGAAACAAAAGAACAAGAGGCAGAACTATTGGAACCACAACCTTTATCTCAGGTCATTTGGGATGATGTTGTTCCTAAGAATTTCAAGCCTTATGTCCTAGCAACATATGATGGAAAAATCGATCCTCAGGAGCATATCATTTAAGTTAATAACATAATGACGTTAATAGGAGCAACAGGTTCTTTGAAATGCAAGCTAATGGCTGGCACTTTTAGGGAATCCGTGTTACGATGGTATATGAGCTTGCCACGGTTCTTGTGACACCCCAAAATAATGCAATAAATAAATACTTATGATTTTTAATTATTAAATTAATTGAGGTCATAATTTATTTAGTTTATTGGATTATTAAGTTAATGATGGAATTAATTGGAGAATGAGAAATAAATAATTATTTTATTTATGTTAAAAGGAATAAAATAAGGAAAGAGGAAGAATAGAATCATTTTGGAGAAAACAAGACTACGTAAAAGTGAGAAGAGGAGAAAGAAGAAGGAAAACCTAGAAGCGTCAGAATCTCGAAGAACCCACAAGGTAAGGGGTGATTTCGATTGATTATGGTTTATTATGGGTTTTGATGTTCATAATATAGGTTATAGCATGTTAGAGAATTGTATTTGTGAATTATAGGGTTCCATGAATGTGTTCCTATAGGGGTCAGATGATGTCAGATTGTGTCAGAATGTATAGATTAATGGATCTGTATGATATAGGATCATTACTGACGAATAAAACATGATATATTGTATGTTATTGATGATGAATTGGTGATTTTATGGTGTTGGAATATATGGGTACGTTTTGGAATGAATGAGGAAATGGTTTTGGGAAATAATGCTGTCAAAACTGAAATTTTGGGTCTGAACGTCGTGGAAACCGGTTCCCCAGTGGGAGGACCCGGGTTCCAGCTTTTTAAAATAGTGAAAATGGCATTTTTGAACTGAGGAACCGGTTCCTGTGTGGGAGGAACCGGGTTCCCCATTGATTTTTCCAGAGGGATGAAAATTTTACTTCTGGGAACCGGTTCCCTACCTGGAGGAACCGGGTTCCCCATACATTTTTCCAGGGGCGCTGATTTTTGAAATTCTGGGAACCGGTTACTCCCAGGGAGGAACCGGGTTCCACTGTTTATTTTTGAAAATTTTTAAAACTTCAAAAATTCATAACTTTCAAACCGTAAGTCCTTTTTGAGCGCCGTTTTGGACGTTATTTCCTAAATTTTATGCTCTACCTTATGAAATGAAAATATTTTAGAAAACTTGAAATTATTTTGGAAAGGGGTTGGATTTCGAAATAAATGATTTTTAACAGACATATAAGAATGTATGTGTAGTAGAGTAACCTTGGTGATGAGGACACTGGTAATGTGTAGGTGTAATAGCATGTTTATGCTGAGGTTAGATGTATGCATGATTGGTTGATGTATCGTGTTGATTGGTTTGCATGTTTATGCTGGTGTTGATTATATGCATGATAGGTTGAGATATCATGTTGGATGGCTGTTTCAGTTATGTTGAATTGATGTATTACATAGACTGATTAATGTTGCATGCTATTGATGTGCGTGCATATGCATTGTTTTGGTGAAGTTAATTCCCATTGTGCGGAATTTGACTTGGATTGCCAATAACCGATACCCGAGTGAGGATGGGTGGTTAGGCTGGATTCGTGTCCGAGTGGTTATGGACGAATCGATGGTACTGCATCCGGTTGATAATGGATCAGTGTTGGGTGACTTGGTCACGAAGTCGGTACCGCATGCATTGAGTCTGCATTTGTGTTTGCATGGAATTGTAACATGTTAGGATGTTTTTCCAGTGTTGCAATTCTTTTATTGTTTATTGATTATGCATGATGAATTGTATGATTATGGTTGTGCGTTGGATTCTGAATGGTGTTAAGTGGTGGAATAATATACTTGTATTATATTATTGATTGAAAGACTTATAATGTGCTTTAATTATGAGAAGTCTCACCCTTACTTTACCAATTTCAGATTGAGTTAGCAGCTGAGGAGTCGGTGAGGATGGCTCTAGAGCTTATCTTTTAGTCCGTGTCGTTGTCATGCTCGATTAGATTGTAACACTGGGGAACGCTTAGTTAAGAGAATCAGGATTGTTTAATAGTTTGGATTTGAATTCCTTGAGAACTATGATGTTTTATTTAAATTGATTGATTTTTGTATTTCCGCTGTGTAAGGCATGGTCTAATGATGATTTGAATTGTTGGATGATGATCCTCGATAGCATGGCTCTTGTTTGAATGAAGTTTATTTTGATTATTAATTGTGACATCCCTTATTATACCGTGTTAACTCTGATTAAAGATGATTTAGATATTAATTTAATTAATATATTCGGGGTATCTAGATGGGGTGTTACAATAGTGGTATCAGAGCATAGTCGGTCTTGTCCTGTGTCGCTATCCCTTTAGTATGCGACTAGTGTGAAGTGACACCGCCGATACTTGTGTCGATGTAAATTGTTTTGTTATGTTACGAACAATGGCGGAAGAGGTAACGGAAGGAATGATGATGCCATTGCTGAGGCTTTGGGAATGTTGGCTGGAGTGCTCGGAGGGAACCAGCAGGGAGCTGTGATTGGTGCTGACAGACAATTGGGGAATTTTCGGAGGAATAACCTCCATTGTTCAAGGGCACGATGATCCCGGTGCTCAGTGGTTGAAGGAGATCGAGAGGATCTTCGAGTGATTGATGTGCAGAGGGGTCAAGGTGAGATATGGAACTCACATGTTGGTGAGGAAGGCGATGGTGGTGGGTTGCTACCGAACTAGAAGAAGATGGTGTTGCATTGAATTGGGGTGTTCAGAGAGCTTTTCGAGGAGGTATTTTCTGAAGATGTCGAGGTAAGAAGGAGATTGAGTTTTTGGAACTCAAGCAGGGTAACAAGACCGTCGGTGGTATGCTTCAAAGTTTTACGAGTTAGCAAAGTATTATGCTCATTACCCCAACGATGCAGATGGAGAGTTTTCCAAATGCATCAAGTTTGAGAATGGTCTTCGTGACGAGATTAAGCGGGGTATTCGGTATCGGTGTCAAGATTTTCGATCCGTTGATTGTAGTAGGATTCTTGAGGAGGATCTTGCTAACACTAAGTCGAATGCTCGAGGGTATGTTGATAGGAAGGTAAGCAATGGATGGATCGTGGTAAGCCTTATGATAGGAATAATCGAGATCCGGAGGTTGGAAGAAGTCCGTGGAGGAGATTCTAGTTCTTCCGCTAGGTGCTATAAGTGTGGTGAGACAGACATCGTATGGTGGGTAAGAGCAATGATAAGAAGTGTTTCAAGTGTGGAAAGTTCGGCCATGTGGCCAATGACTGCAGAGTGAAAGGGGTGACTTGCTACAACTGTGGTGAAGAGGGTCATACTCGTCCTCAGTGCACAAAACCCAAGAAAGAGCAAGCTGGTGGTAAAGTGTTTGCATTGTCTGGATCAGAAACTAAACCAGATGATCGACTGATTAAAGGTACATGTTTTATTAATGGCCTACCTTTGATTGCGATTATTGATACTGGAGCTACGCATTCTTTTATTGCGTTAGATTGTGCTAAGAGATTGAATTTGGAAATTTCCAATATGGATGGAAGCATGGTTATTGATACTCCTGCGTCGGGTTTAGTGACTACTTCGTATGTTTGTAGGAATTGCCCTGTTGTGATTTTTGATAGGGGTTTCGGTATGGACTTAGTGTGCCTACCGCTAGAACAACTTGATATCATCCTTGGAATGAACTGGTTGGAATTCAACCAGGTTCATATCAACTGTTTTGAGAAGACGGTCATTTTTCCCGAAGAGGTTAAGATCGAAGATGAGATTATGTCGATTAGCGTATGAACCTAGTGAAGGATGGTCGTGGTGTTTATGTTGTATTCCGCGATTGAAGCAAAGGGAAAGGCAAAGAGTGATGGATTGCCAGTGGTGAATGAATTCCCAGAGGTGTTTCCGGAAGACGTTAGTGAATTGCCACCTGAGAGAGAGGTAGAGTTTGCTATAGATTTGATTCCTGGAACTAGTCCGGTGTCGATGGCGCCTTATCGCATGTCGGCATCTGAATTAGCTGAACTGAAGAAGCAGTTAGAGGAATTGCTTGAGAAGAAGTTTATTCGTCCGAGTGTGTCGCCGTGGGGTGCTCCGGTGTTATTGGTTAAGAAGAAGGAAGGTTCAATGAGGTTATGTGTTGACTACCGACAGTTGAATAAATTTACAATCAAGAATTGGTATCCTTTGCCGAGGATTGATGATTTGATGGATCAGCTCGTTGGGGCATGTGTGTTTAGTAAGATTGATCTGAGGTCTGGATATCATCAGATTCGCGTGAAGTCGGAGGATATTCAGAAAACTGCATTTAGAACGAGGTATGGACATTATGAATATTCTGTTATGCCGTTTGGGGTTACTAATGCACCTGGTGTTTTCATGGAGTATATGAATAGGATATTTCACCCATATCTTGACAAGTTTGTAGTAGTGTTCATTGATGATATTCTGATTTATTCAAAAAGCGATGAGGAGCATGCAGAACATCTCAGAGTTGTGTTGGAATTGCTGAAGGAAAAGAAACTTTATGCGAAGTTGTCCAAGTGTGAATTCTGGTTAGAGGAGGTGAGTTTTCTTGGTCATGTAATTTCCAAGAATGGAATTGCTGTGGATCCTACGAAAGTAGAAGCGGTGTCTTAGTGGGAAGCGCCGAAGAATGCTTCGGAGATCCGTAGTTTTCTGGGTCTTGCAGGTTATTATTGGAAGTTTATTGAGGGGTTTTCCAAACTGGCGTTACCATTGACTAAGTTGACCAGGAAGGGTCAGATATTTGTTTGGGATGTTGAATGTGAGAAAGGATTTCAAGAGCTGAAGAGGAGGTTGACAAGTGCTCCGATCTTGATTTTGCCAGATCCGACTAAGTCTTTTGTGGTATATTGTGACGCATCATTAATGGGATTAGGTGGTGTGTTGATGCAAGATAAGCAGGTTGTGGCTTATGCTTGACAGCTTGAAAGTGCATGAAAGGAATTATCCGACTCATGATTTAGAGTTAGCATTATCGTGTTTGTTTTGAAGTTGTGGAGACATTATTTATATGGTTCTCGGTTTGAGGTATTCAGTGATCATAAGAGTCTGAGGTATCTCTTTGATCAGAAAGAGTTGAACATGAGGCAGAGAAGATGGTTGGAATTCTTAAAGGATTATGATTTCGGTTTGAATTATCATCCTGGTAAAGCAAACGTGGTTGCAGATGCTTTGAGTAGGAAGTCTTTGCACATGTCGATGTTGATGGTTCGTGAGTTAGATTTGGTTGAGCGTTTAGAGATCTAAGTTTGGTTTGTGAAACTACTCGAATAGTGTGAAATTGGGAATGTTGAAGCTGACTAGTAGTATTCTGGAAGAGATTAGAAATGGGCAAAAATCTGATGTTGGTTTAGTTGATAAGTTGACATTGATCAACCAAGGTCAAGGAGGCGAGTTCCGAATTGACGAGAATGGTGTTATGAGATTTGGTGATCGGGTGTGTGTTGGATGTTGCCGAGATTAGGAAGAGCATTTTGGAAGAAGGACATCGTGGCGGGTTGAGTATTCATCCCGTGCTACTAAGATGTATCATGATTTGAAAAGTTGTTTTGGTGGCTGGAATGAAGAAGGAAATTGCCGAGTTTGTGTATGCTGTTTGATTTGTCAAGTCAAAATCGAGCATCGAAACCATCGGGATTGATGGAAGCGTTGTTTGTTCCGTAATGGAAGTGGGATGGAATCTCAATGGATTTTGTGTCGGTTTGCCGAGGACTAAGAATTGTGATTCTATCCGGTGATTGTGGATAGGTTGACAAAATCGCTCATTTTATTCCAATAAGAATGGATTATCCGATGGAGAGATTAGCAGAGTTGTATGTCGAAAAGGTTGTGAGTTTGCATGGTATTCCGTCTAGCATTGTGTCGGATCGAGATCCGAGGTTTACATCTAAGTTTTGGACAGATTGCAAGAAGCTTTAGGTACCAAGTTGCGTTTGAGTTACGCTTATCATCCAGCATGATGGTCAAACGGAAAGAACGATTCGATCGTTGGAAGATTTCGAGCTTGTGTGTTAGAGAAGGGTGGAACTTGGGATAGCTATCATCATTGATCGAGTTTACCTACAACAATAGCTTTCACCGAGTATTGGTATGGCTCCGTTTGAGGCATTGTATGGTAGGAGGTGTCGGACACCATTGTGTTGGTATGAAACCGGAGAGAATGTTGTGATTGGACCGAAATTGTTCAAAGAAACTTGGAAAAGATTAAGATGATTCAGGAGAAGATGAAGACTTCTCAGAGTCGTCAGAAGAGTTATCATGATAAGAGGAGGAAAGACCTTGAGTTCAGTGAAGGAGAGCATGTGTTTATGCGGGTTACTCCGATGACTGGAATTGGTCGAGCCTTGAAGTCAAGAAAGTTGACTCCACGATTTATTGGTCCTTTTCAGATTACCAAGAGAGTTGGGAAGGTTGCATATCAGATTGCCTTGCCGCCGTCACTTGCGAATCTGCATGATGTTTTTCATGTGTCTCAGCTGAGGAAGTACATTGCTGATCCGTCTCATGAGATTCGGGTAGATGACATACAGTGCGGAGAATTTGTGATGGGCGAGACTGCCGAATTGAGGATCGGAAGTTGAAACAGTTGCGGGGCAAAGAGATTGCATTGGTAAGAGTGGCTTGGGGAGGACCAGCTGATGGAAATGTTACTTGGGAGCTGGAGAGTCAGATGAAGGACTCGTATCCCGAACTATTCGTCTGAGGTATGTTTTCGAGGACGAAAACTCTTTTAAGTTGGGGAGAGTTGTGACACCCCAAAATAATGCAATAAATAAATACTTATGATTTTTAATTATTAAATTAATTGAGGTCATAATTTATTTAGTTTATTGGATTATTAAGTTAATGATGGAATTAATTGGAGAATGAGAAATAAATAATTATTTTATTTATGTTAAAAGGAATAAAATAAGGAAAGAGGAAGAATAGAATCATTTTGGAGAAAACAAGACTACGTAAAAGTGAGAAGAGGAGAAAGAAGAAGGAAAACCTAGAAGCGTCAGAATCTCGAAGAACCCACAAGGTAAGGGGTGATTTCGATTGATTATGGGTTATTATGGGTTTTGATGTTCATAATATAGGTTATAGCATGTTAGAGAATTGTATTTGTGAATTATAGGGTTCCATGAATGTGTTCCTATAGGGGTCAGATGATGTCAGATTGTGTCAGAATGTATAGATTAATGGATCTGTATGATATAGGATCATTACTGACGAATAAAACATGATATATTGTATGTTATTGATGATGAATTGGTGATTTTATGGTGTTGGAATATATGGGTACGTTTTGGAATGAATGAGGAAATGGTTTTGGGAAATAATGCTGTCAAAACTGAAATTTTGGGTCTGAACGTCGTGGAAACCGGTTCCCCAGTGGGAGGACCCGGGTTCCAGCTTTTTAAAATAGTGAAAATGGCATTTTTGAACTGAGGAACCGGTTCCTGTGTGGGAGGAACCGGGGTTCCCCATTGATTTTTCCAGAGGGATGAAAATTTTACTTCTGGGAACCGGTTCCCTACCTGGAGGAACCGGGTTCCCCATACATTTTTCCAGGGGCGCTGATTTTTGAAATTCTGGGAACCGGTTACTCCCAGGGAGGAACCGGGTTCCACTGTTTATTTTTGAAAATTTTTAAAACTTCAAAAATTCATAACTTTCAAACCGTAAGTCCTTTTTGAGCGCCGTTTTGGACGTTATTTCCTAAATTTTATGCTCTACCTTATGAAATGAAAATATTTTAGAAAACTTGAAATTATTTTGGAAAGGGGTTGGATTTCGAAATAAATGATTTTTAACGGACACATAAGTATGTATGTGTAGTAGAGTAACCTTGGTGATGAGGACACTGGTAATGTGTAGGTGTAATAGCATGTTTATGCTGAGGTTAGATGTATGCATGATTGGTTGATGTATCGTGTTGATTGGTTTGCATGTTTATGCTGGTGTTGATTATATGCATGATAGGTTGAGATATCATGTTGGATGGCTGTTTCAGTTATGTTGAATTGATGTATTACATAGACTGATTAATGTTGCATGCTATTGATGTGCGTGCATATGCATTGTTTTGGTGAAGTTAATTCCCATTGTGCGGAATTTGACTTGGATTGCCAATAACCGATACCCGAGTGAGGATGGGTGGTTAGGCTGGATTCGTGTCCGAGTGGTTATGGACGAATCGATGGTACTGCATCCGGTTGATAATGGATCAGTGTTGGGTGACTTGGTCACGAAGTCGGTACCGCATGCATTGAGTCTGCATTTGTGTTTGCATGGAATTGTAACATGTTAGGATGTTTTTCCAGTGTTGCAATTCTTTTATTGTTTATTGATTATGCATGATGAATTGTATGATTATGGTTGTGCGTTGGATTCTGAATGGTGTTAAGTGGTGGAATAATATACTTGTATTATATTATTGATTGAAAGACTTATAATGTGCTTTAATTTATGAGAAGTCTCACCCTTACTTTACCAATTTCAGATTGAGTTAGCAGCTGAGGAGTCGGTGAGGATGGCTCTAGAGCTTATCTTTTAGTCCGTGTGTCAGTGTCATGCTCTGATTAGATTGTAACACTGGGGAACGCTTAGTTAAGAGAATCAGGATTGTTTAATAGTTTGGATTTGAATTCCTTGAGAACTATGATGTTTTATTTAAATTGATTGATTTTTGTATTTCCGCTGTGTAAGGCATGGTCTAATGATGATTTGAATTGTTGGATGATGATCCTCAGTGTAGCATGGCTACTGTTTGAATGAAGTTTATTTTGATTATTAATTGTGACATCCCTTATTATACCGTGTTAACTCTGATTAAAGATGATTTAGATATTAATTTAATTAATATATTCGGGGTATCTAGATGGGGTGTTACAATAGTGGTATCAGAGCATAGTCGGTCTTGTCCAGGTAGTTCGGTTAATGTCATGTATTGGGAAGCCTTCAAGGGAATGGATTTTGACCCCAAGGAGTTATTTTCGTTCAACGGAACCTTGGTAGGCTTCTCGGGCGAACATGTTCAGGTGTTAGGTCATCTCCTAGTGTTAACCACTTTTGGAACCAATGAGAATGCTAAGGAGGTTTGAGTCTGATACTTGGTAGTCAATTCTTCCTCGCCCTACAATATCATCATAGGTCGGCCCTTGTTCAATGCCCTAGAAGCAGCTTTGTCAACCTTATACCTCACTATGAAGTATCCGTTAGGTGACGGCCGCGTCGGAGTTGTCCGGGGAGATCAGTGCTTGGCCAGGAAATGCTACAAGGACAACATGAGGATTAAGAAAAAGTCGGTACCGATTAAGAGCCCGGGAGACCATAAAGTTAATGTGGTGGACATCGATCCTAGGGAGGACCCTAGAAAAGATAGTCTGACTCCTTAAGAGGAGACAAAAGAAGTGCAGATTAGATCTCAGCTTTCAGAAATTACTCACCTGGGAACGCAACTTTCCGCCGAGGAAGAGGCCGGGATAATCCAGGTTCTGAGGTAGAACTTAAATCTCTTTGCTTGGAAACCCGCAGATATGCCTGGGGTCAACACAGAAGTTATGTGTCATCATCTGGATCTCGACCCAGATGTGAAGCCGATATCTCAATAGAAGCGGAAAAGTGGTGAAGAAAAGAGGAAGGTTGTTGCATAGGAAGTTGAGAAACTGATCAAAGTCGGATTCATTGGCGAAGTTCAATACCCAACATGGTTGTCTAATGTGGTCATGGTCAAGAAGAAAACTGAGAAGTGGAGAATGTGTGTGGACTTCACGGATCTTAATAAGCATGTCCGAAAGATCCTTACCCCTTGCCACACATAGATCGGCTGATTGATGGGGCTTCAGGGTTCCAACTTCTGAGTTTTTTGATGCCTATTCGGGATACAATCAAATCAGAATGAACTCGGCGGAAGCTTCGAAGACAACCTTCATGACAGAACAAAAGAACTATTACTATAAGGTGATGCCGCCTGTAAGTGATTCACCTGCAAGGTGGTTTCTTTCTGTAGACAAATCATCAAATTTGAAAGGGAGCAGAGCTGGTATAGTCTTGGAGGGTCCTAGAGATATAACACTGGAGTATTCGTTGCAATTCAATTTTCAAACAAGCAACAATCAAGATGAGTATGAGGCCTTGATACTCGGCCTGAAGTTGGCTTTAGAGGTTGGGGTGAATAACCTACTTATTTAAACGGATTCACAACTAGTTTCCGGACAGGTGAGCGGAAGTTTTCAAGCAAAGGATCTCATTCTGATAAAGTATGTCCAGCAGGCACTATCACTCTGTAAGGAATTTGAGGCTTTTGAGACTTTCCATGTCACAAGGGAATAAAATACCTTGGCTGACCTCTTAGCTCGTCTAGCTAGCACTAAAGGGTCCGGGATGAACAAGTTGGTGATACATGAAACCTTAATGTTGCCAAGCATTGAAAAAGAGGATGTGCTTGTAGTCGAGGAGGAAACCGGTTGGATGACTCCCATCATCAAGTATCTTCAGCAAAATGTTTTACCCAATGATAAGGAAAAAGCCCGACAGTTAAGAAGATTTCAGCAAGGTTTGTGATAGTCGCGAATAAACTATACAGGATGGGAAGATCTGCTCCTATGTTGCATTGTGTGTCCGAGAAGGACACTCTTTTAGTGATGAAATAAGTTCATGAAGGTATTTGTGGAAACCATGTTGGTGGTCGATCTCTATCCAGCAAGATATTGCATGCTGGGTACTACTGGCCTACTATATTGAAGGACAATACTCATTTTGTTACGCATTGCATAAAGTACCAAACGTTTGCACCTAGCATCCATACACCGGCCGAGCTACTTCACTCTATGTTAGTTTCGTGGCCTTTTCATCAATGGGGCGCTGACATCCTTGGACCATTTCCTGTGGCGCCGGGGTAATTAAAGTTTCTCATTGTAGTGGTTGATTACTTCATTAAGTGGTTAGAAGGCGGGGCGGTATCCCGGATAACAGCGGAGCGAGTACGTCGTTTTTATTGGAGAAATATAATTTGCCGCTTCGGACTCCCTCGGGTTATTGTATCTGACAATGGGACACAGTTCGTAAGTGCTTCTGTTGTGGAATTTTGCAGGGACCTTGGAGTCTTGAATACGTTTATCTCGGTAGAGCATCCACAAGCCAAAAGTCATGCAGAATCGGCTAACAAGGTAATTCTAAATGCAATAAAGAAGAAGCTGGACGAAGCCAAATGACTGTGGGCGGAACACCTTCATGAAGTCTTGTGGTCATACCACACTACCATTTATTCAATAACCCGTGAAACTCCATACATAATGGTTTTTAGTGTCGATGCTATGATCCTTGTGGAAGTCACCTTACCATCATGGAGACGGGAAAGTCTTGAGAAAAGAGCTAATAACCAGGGTTTGGATGTTGAAGCCGACCTTGTAGAAGAAGTAAAGAATACAACACATCTTAGAGAAATCGCTGCTAAACAAAGGATAACACAACATTATAACCTGAAGGTGAAGCAGAGGGGTTTCGAGGTCGGAGACTTGATTCTCAAAAGGGTTACAGATCTGAACAAGAAGGGAAAGTTATCTCCTAATTGGGAAGGTCCATTTCGAGTACTAGAGAAACTCCATAACGGCGCTTACAAGTTAAAAACTTTGGAAGGCATAGAAATACCTAGGACTTGGAATGTAACTAGTCTCAAAATGTATTTCAGTTGAATAATGTAAGGATGTTGTACTCTTTTCCCTAGGCAAGGGCCAGGATTTTTAATGAGGCACCTTAAAAATAATTCTAGCTTGTAAAGATCGATAGGTTGTAACATGCTCCCTTCCTCAGAACTCACCTTTGGTGATCCGACTCAGGTACAACCCAGCTTAAAGCCAAAATCAGGTGAAGATCCTTAATTGGATTCCGTCCGGCTTAAAGCCAAAATCAGGTGAAGATCCTTAATAAGATTCCGCCCGACTTAAAGCCAAAATCAGGTGAAGATCCTTAATTGGATTCCGCCCGGCTTAAAGTCAAAATTAGGCTCACTGTCTTGGTTCAAGATACTTTTCTTGAACCTTCTCAAGCATAGCCCGACGTTTCTCCACAACTCGGCTCACTTCCTTGGTTCAAGATAATTTGGTTGAACCAGCTCAAGCATAGCCCGACGTTTCGCTACAACTCGGCTCACTGCCTTGGTTCAAGATACTTTGCTTGAACCTACTCAGGCATAGCCCGACGTTTCGCCATAACTCGGATCACTGACTTGGTTCAAGATACTTTGCTTAAACCTGCTCAGGCATAGCCCGACATTTCGCCATAACTCGGTTCACTGCCTTGGTTCAAGATACTTTGCTTGAATTTGCTTAGGCATAGCCCGGGGTTTCGCCGCAACTCGGCTCACTGCTTGGTTCAAGATATTTTGCTTGAACCTGCTCAGACATAGCCCGACGTTTCACCGCAACTCGGCTTAAAGCCTTGAATCATTTCAAAATGCTTGATATGGTATGACTTGGCAAAACCACGAAAAACTACTCGGGGGCTAGTCTGCCTACGAAGATTAAGTATTCTCAATATGGTCGAAAAAATACGAAAAACAAGGTTGGCTAAAATAAACAAAGGATTATGCCTTTCCATCAAAGTCTTCAAGGCTTAAAATAAACCATTTGACTTGGGGGGATAATATATATCACACATTTCTATTCACGCAATCAAAGCATTAAAGTAGTATGAAAACAATTCATGCAAGCAGACTAATTAAGCATATGAAGTACGGAATGCAAAATATGAAGTACGAAATGCAAAATGCAAAGTGCTAAAATTTAAAACGCCAAGAGGGCAATTATTTTCAATTCTTACAAAATGCACCCACCAAAAAAGGTGACTAACTTGGGACTGAAACTACAAAAGGAAAAAGCTAAGTGAGTTTGAGGTAAGAAACGTCCACGGTAAGTGGGTCTTCATTCAGTGTCGCTTCACTGTCATCATCGTCAACCTCCACTAGCTTTCCATCCACTATGGCCTTGAAAAAGTCAACTTCAGAGAGGTCGAGATTCGGGTACTGACAGACGACTTGGGCCTTTGCTCGGTCAAAAGCCACGCCCCCGGTATTAAGCACATCCACCCGAGATTTGTCCAAAGCTTCTTTCAACTAAGAGCATGATTTTTCTGAAGCTTGCAGACTGGCTGATTGCTCGGCAACAAAAGTCTTTACTAAGGCAAGATCTTTTTCCAAAGCCTTTATCTTTTCATCACTTTCAAGCGCCTTGGTCTTAAAATGGGAGTTCGCCTCATTGAGAGATTTCTCATTCTCGGTCAGCCTCTTGAATTCCTTCTCTAGCTCGGAGTATTTCTTGTCTACATCATCGCCGAACTCGAAGAGACCCCCGGTCAAAATGGCACACCTCATCCAATATGAACTTAAATGTTGTGTGATTTTATGAGGACCACAGTTCTCCAGCTTGTTCACATCTTCTATAGCATTGAGATGGTCATATAAAAACTTGATTCCATCAAAATCAGCGGACCAGAACTTGTTCTCGGTTGAAGGTTGGTTTCAACTGTTGTCGGTTTCTTAGGCTGAGACTTCCCAATCCGCCTGATTCACCTCGTTTGCCATTATGGTATTGAGTTTCTTTTAAGTATTCTCACCAGCCGGCTCAGCGTCTGAGGGACGTTTGACGGGGGATGCCGAGATCACTACAGTTTCTAACGCGCTTGGCTTAGAACCCATGTTCTTTTTCTTCTTGGGCACCCTGATCTCTATACCAGATAGGTTCGATTTGGCTTCGGAGGGGCCACCAGCACCTGTCTGGGCAGCACGAGCCGCCACCATCAACTTCTTTTGTTCTTTCACAGACATGTCAGTCATCTTATCTGCATGCAGGAAAATATGAAAATAGGTTATTTAGGAGAAGTAAAACTTAGCAAAAAGGTAATGCGTAAAAAGAAACTTACCCAAAAAACAGGGATTTCATTATGGGATATTGATAATAGGTCCCTAACCCTGATTGGCCGGAATGAATCTAAGGTCTCAAGAGACCGATTTTTCGATTCACTTAAAGCATCATAATCAAATCCGAAGATGGGTAGTGGGTTGTTTGTCCAATATAAGGAAAACTTATAGTGCCCGTCAGTGCCATAGATAAGTCGTGGACACCGAGAACCACACTTAAATCGGAAGAAACATTCCTTGTAGCCTTTGAAATTGGAGGTAAAGCTTGAAGGAAACTTCTCTTCGGGATACCGCTTATAGCAACCAGCTTCCAGAATCCGTGTTCTTTATTTTGAAGAAAGAGAAAAATATCCCTAGAGTCGGGGTTACATTCAGAGCCCTACAAATTAACTCAAAAGCCCTTATAAATCCCCAACTATTCGGGTGAAGTTGAGAGGGGGCTACTGTCATACCCCAAAATTTGCCCTCCATCTATTCAAGAGATTTCATACATATATGCTCAAGGATTCATCAAGAGTTGATCAGACAAACTCTCTCCTAGACAATCAACCCAAACTAGGGTTTGGTATCTCTCAAGCCAAGATGGATTTCCAACATCTCCAATGGTCTTCATGCCTCCTCATATGCTTCAAAGATTCTCCATGTCAAGTTTCAAGCCTCACAAGTCAAGTTTCCTCAGACAATTGCTCAGATGGTTGAAAATCGGGTGTATTGGACCAAAAGTCAACTGTGGTCAACATACAGTCAAAACTTCTGATTTTTGGTCAACATCCTCATTTTGAAGTTACATTCATCATTTGATCAAGGGTTGATCATGATTCATCAAGAAAACTCAAGATTTGCTCAAAAGTCAAACTTTCTAAATTAGGGTTTCTAGGTGAAAAGTCAACTGAACTTTGACTGATCATAACTTTCTCATACTTCCTCAGAAATTTTCCCACCAAAGCTCATTTTGAAGGAAATTCAATTCTCTACAACTTCATGTCTCACAAGAATGTCCAAAAAATGCTTCATTTGAGAGGTATAGCTCAAAACATTACAGGTCATTTTCAAAGTCAACAAAAAGTCAACTTTTTGATTTGAAGATATATTGAGCATGGTAACTCCAATTGAGATGAGACCAAAGACATTGTTTAGAGGACTCTTAGAGCTTTCCAAAAAGTCCAAGAACACTCAAAAATGTGGAAAATTGAGCAAGTTACACCATTTAGAAGTTGGGCAATTTTGGACAATTGCACAAAAGGACATTTTGGTCAAAATGCAAAATTTTCCAAATGGGCCTATAATCTTTTGATCCAAACTTGTTCATGACAATATTTTTGACCCATAAATGCTTGACCATGGCAATTTTCTATTTTATTGATTTTATTTTGAATTTTAGAACATTTAATTCAAAATTAAATTATATAAAATATGAAAATCATATTTTTTCTAAAAGGGCTGATTTTATATGTTCCTTAATGTCCAAGAAAGCCCAAGATACTTGCCAAATTCGTGCTTGATCATGCATTGAAGGAGAAAATCAAATTTCTTTCAAAATTTGATTTTTATTTGAAAAATATTGAATGCTCCAAATCAAATCTTTTCCATTCCTTTTTTCCTCTCCAATCCTCTCTATAAATACCCAGCATTGTGTACAAGCATGGACACGAACCCTAACCTAAAAACAAACCCAAAACTTTGGCAAAATTTTTCAAGAATCCAAAAATTCGAATTTTTGTTTTCAGCAAGCTTCAAGCCAATCTAATCATCCAATCCTCCTCAGGAGGTTCCCAGTAACTCAAACCACCCCTTGCTCGAAGCCAGATCGCCCTGAATCGTGCCAGCAAGCTCTCACCGGTTTGGTAACTTTTCAAATTTCGATTTCATAATCCCATGCATTATTAATCGTTTTCATGTATTTGTTTGTGTTCAGGGCATTCATTAGATCATGTTTGATGCATTACATGAAAGTTTCCACGTAGAAATCCAAGCATGCCATTGTTAGGGTTTTTAGAGCTGTGAGTTTCGAAACACGAGTTCCAGGCCGTTTCAGGACGAAAGGATTGCACCATCATGCTCGCAAGGATCGAATTAGTCGATCTGGGTTTTTGTTTCACGTTGAATGATGCATTTTGCGGGTTTTAGGTCAAGGAAATCGGAGAAGATAACCGGAGCCCTAGCTCCGCGTGGACTCCGGTGTTGAAAGTCGACGCACGTGGAAGTTTGGCTCGCTCGATTCGCTCACTCGTTACATGGGGTCCACACGGTGATGGGTTTGAGTTCAAATCGTGACACGCTTACCTTCATATTGATTTGATTTTGAATTTCAAAACACCAAGTGTCATGTGGCTCAGTGGTTAAAGCGTTGGCTGTGCGTGGATACCCTCAAAGGACATCAGTTCGATCCTTCCCAGCGCTGGTTTTGTTTTCTTCTTTTCAAACTTGCAAACTTTTCCATATTTTCTTATTTTTAATATTTTCCATTCATTTTAATTTCTTTTCATGATTTTTATTCTGCATTAAAAATTCACCAAAATATATTATTCTTTTTGCATTTATTCTCTAAAAATGTTTATTTAATTTAATAAATTTAAAAATATCTTTTTGCATGCATATTTATTTTTATTTTTATTTTAGCATTTAAATCATTATAAATTGCATTTTAATTATTAAATCTTTTCCCAAAAATCCCAAAAAATTATTTTAGTTTATTTATCTTATTTCCAGCATGTAATAATTTTTCCATATTAAAATTTGCATTTTTCTAACATTTTTTCTCTTGTTCGATTCATATTGCATTTTCCGATTTTCTTATTCTTTCACAGGTTGCTCCGATTCGGACGTTTTCTTTTATCGTTTTATTTTTTCCAAGAATGTAATTGCTCATGGGTTGTAATAGTTTAATCTAGGGTTTTATTTTCCGCATTTTAAATTATGTATCTGCCCCAAAGCCATGTAATAGCTAGGATTTACCTTTCCGCACTTTACATTCCGTGATTTTACTTTCCGCACCCTTATCAATCGTTAGTAACTAGGCGTGTGCAAGATAATAATTGGACATAGCTCACACTAATCTTCAAGATAATATATTCGAATTCAACACACTTCTTTCACACACGCATAGGGTAATTCTCTCGATGCCTTCGATTTCAAATGGTCATGTCCTCGACGTAGAGGTATTCTAGCACCGCTGCCTTCCAAACAAATCATCATAGTCCCTTCGATACAAAGATCATAAGACCCACGATGTCGCCTCCGAATACATGATCTTGACCCTCGATTGTCGCCACGAAAATGATGATAGTCCCTTCGATGTGCTAGGATACTTCCTACAAGTTGCCTTCTATGACCATCCGATGTCCCTTCGAATGTCCCGCTACATCCAACGAATGGAGCTACCTACTAACTAATGGTATGGCTAGCGCTATTCTAAAGGAATGTAGAAGTACAACAAAACGACCAATTAAGGTGGGTAAATAAGTCTTTTAGTTGCTTGCTCCATCAAATGCTTTTCACACCACACTCTTTTTCAAAGTTCAAACTCTTTCAAAACAAAACATTTCGAACACTTTGTATACACTCCTACATGAGTCATTACAAAGTCAAAGCGAAATGCCTTTTCAAAACATCTTTGTCAAACACAAGCACTATTTTAAAAGTGATCTAGAGCAACTAAGAGCAGTAGATAACTACGGATGAAAAGGGGTGCTAATACCTTCCCTTTCATAACCATTCTCCGAACTCGAATCTAACGAAGGTCTTTTTCTTACTTTTACCTTCCCTTAATTGGATAAAAATAAAAGTCGGTGGCGACTCTTGCTATCCGCACATTTGGATACAAAATCCTACAAAGTCGGTTCACCAGACATGTAATCGACTCTGGGAAAACACCCAAAAGAGAGAATTGCCTTAGGGATTTCTAGATAACCTTTATTGCTTTCTGTTTGAATTTATCTTTAAGGGTTGCTTGGGTATTATATTGTTGGGGATCCTACAACCGGATCCGGTTTCCTTTTAGGTAAGTAGCATTAGATCATCGCGACCGCTAGACGATAACTACGGGTCAACATGATGGCTACGTTAGCGTGACACTTTGGTTGTCCCGATACTCTTCATTCCCAAGTTGAAGATAGTATTTGGCTTCTGGTGTCATCAAGCGCTAACTAAACTTTTAGAACCTTAATTGACCCATCTTGGCCATTAGAAGGTAGAGATGGCGGCTTTGGTGTAGACCGGTTGGTTGATACTGATGCTACACTCATTGAGATCGACTTTTGGGATATTTTCGATCGACCACTTGGCCGTTTGAAATAAGCGCGAGAAAGATCTATGATGTGAGATTCCTAGAACCCTTACTATTATAGGACAGGATGAACCAACTCAAACTTTTGGTAGGGTAATCACCTATACCTCATGCAAGCCTTAACCCTAGGCTCATTGTGTGTTTGTGTGTGCTAAACATGACATCATGACATCATTCGCATTGCATATCATTTCTAACTATTTCAAGGACCTAGGGATTTATCTTTGCTCTGCTTTGTAGGGATTATGGCTTCTAGAAAGACTATCCGAATCAACTTCATGGGTATCCTTCTCAACTCAAAGAATTGGTTTCGTAAATTCCCACCATGCTCGCTTCATCAAAAGTCATCGTTATCCTTGACTTGGTTATCTCCGGTTTGAAGAAGATATGATGCATGTCCTATTCCATTCTTTGATCCAAACACCATTGCTTCACATTTCCGATTATCGCTTGGTTCCTACCTTGAAGAGTTCTCAAAGCTACTTGGGATACCTATTCTTGACCAAATGCCATTCACCGGTCTAGAAAAGGTTCCTAACGAAGACATTGCATCGTTTACATCTTAAGCGCTCGCATTGAAGCCAATTGGGAAACAAGAAGCGGAGTTAAGGGTTTACTTTCTAAGTTCTTAATTAAGAAGGCCCGAAATTCCTCAAAGTTATGAGTTTCCATGCATTTGAAGACATTGTGGCCTTGCTAATTTATGGTTTGGTTCTATTCCTAACTCGGATCAATTCATAGATGTCAATGCCATCAAGTTGTTCCTTACCCGATCCCGTGCCTACTTTACTTGGAGATATCCTACATTCTCTCCACACTGTATTACTAAGCGACAAGGAACTCTCATGTGTTGTATCCGCTACTTTCAAGGTGGTTTATTTCGCACCTTCCTCCATCGCTTTTGAAGAATGAGCAAAGGTTGAGATGGTCTCAAAGATTGATGTCACTCTCTCATTCCGATATCCGTTGGAGTCTTTTCTCTCAAAAGGACTTCACCTTCATTGAGCGTTGTGGAGAATTCCCTAATGTACCGCTACTTGGTATAAGGAGGTATTACTTATAACCCTTCTCTAGCTCTACGCCGTTTGGTTTTGCTCAAGAGACGGTCCACATGATATGCTTCCAAGATATTGTGTTCGACTACAACCACGATCTCCGATTACCGACGAAGGTTTATACATGTCGGGCATGGTAAAGAAGATCGATACCAAGACTTTGGGGCACCGAACTCCATTCCTTGGGAACCTTACCTCAAATGGGTGCGAGCTCGAGCTCAAAACCTCATGATGCCATTCACTGTTTCTACCAAGAATTATGGAACCTGCTATAGGTGACGACTTATGTCTGCTCTCCATCCCGACATGCCTACCGATTTTGAAGACTTGAAGAGATCCGGATTCAACTCAAAGAAGAAAGGGATACCTTTGAAGCTCAAGTGTTACGCAAGCGAGAAGAAAGTGTTAGAGTTGACAAAGCTACTTCACGAGGAGCGAAACATCAACGCCACATCGGCACCAAGAGGAAGCCCATGGAGACTTAGAGCTTTAGGATGTTTATGTTTTCTTTTATTGTTTGAATTATCTCTTGTACTTAAAAAGAAAAAGAATAATAAAAAGAAGTACTAATAAATGTTTGTTCATTGCTTGTTTAACAAATTTAAATCTTTAGGTCCTTGAAAACATTGCATTGCATTCGTGATAAACATCGCATAGCATAGCATAACATTGCATCACTGTACATTGAGATTGGTTTTCTCACTTGCTCGCTATTTATTTTAGCGTAAATGGCTCTTGAACAGACCGTCAAAGATCTCCGTGCTCGTAATGCCTGGCCAACAGATGTTCACCAACTTGGTCCAAGGCCAAGAAGATCCAAGAAGCTCATCAACAAGAAGAAGAAGGTTGTTGGTCTCCTCAACATGGGTAGACGCTTCAAAGGGGTCCTAAGGTGGTCACCAGACGAGCTCTCTCAAGGAAGTGTCCATACCGAGGGAGTACCAAGGGTGATGAAGGTGAGCAAAAAGAAAGGAGGAGAGGATCACTGATTATAGCCAACACTGATGAAGATGACAAGTACAAGCAACTCAAGACCGTCTCAATGATGTGGAAAACCAAGATGTCCGGCCGAACTTTGATGATCCGAGTCTTGTTCCGTGTTGTGATTCCTCCCAAGTTCAAAGTTCCTACTTTTGCTAAGTATGATGGCATGTCTTGCCCAAAGCGCATTTGAAGTCCTATGTCCGTAAGATCAATCCCCACACCGATGATGTAAAGTTGTGGATGCACTATTTTCAAGAGAGTTTGTCCTAACCCGCTTGGAATGGTACTATCACCAGAGAATGACCGTATCCGTACTTGGAGTGACTTAGCTGATGCTTTCTACAGATATGAGTACAATGTCAATTGACACCCACTCGCATGCAACTACAAAGCATGTCTATGGGTCGTGACGAAGTTCAAAGAGTATGCTCAAAATGGAGAGATCTAGCAGAGTTCAACCACCCTTGTCCAATAGGGAGTTGGTTGATATGTTTATGGGAACACCGACCGCCCATTCTTCAATTATCCGATTGGAAATTCTTCGTCCGGATTCACCGAAATGATATTGACAAAGCAGCGATTGAAGCCGGTATCAAGAGCGAAAGATTCGTGTAGAGACATCTTCAAATGTCACAAGAGATCTTTGGTGGTAAGAAAGAAGCCAATGCCGTATGGTCGAAAAGCCGAGCCAAGACCGACCGCTCAACTGTGGGGCAGTTGTGATCTCCAATCCTACATCAAGACAACCTCGAGACAACGCCAGAGCTTAACGCGCCACGAAGACACATTTAAGATCAACATGCCATTGTCGCAAGCCTTGCAACACATGTTGAACGCGAGTCGATAACCTTGAGGATCCTCCTCAAAATGTCAACACTTCCTCCGAGATACAATCCTAATGCTAAGTGTGCTTACCATTCCAATAGTCCCGACATAACACCGATGATTGTTGGGCTCAAAGAACAAGATTCAAGATATGATCAAGCTAAGAAATTGAGTTTGACCTCCCGCTGAGATTCCGAATGTGATCAACGCCCCATGCCTAACCATGACAAGAGTGCCAATGCGCTGGCGACGATACTTATGTTTTCAACGATGACTTGACCATTCCTCCGATGACAAGAAGAATTTGTTGCAAGCGTGTCAATCCAGATGCCCAGAGAACTGTCTGGTGCCCATCCGCACCGATGGTTGTGCTTGGTTGAGAAGACGGTTCGCAATGATGGATAACCGTGAGATACTATTTCGAAACCACCGTGCGTGTCGTGTGAAGAAATGTCTAAGTTGAAGATCGACAATGCGAATGAAACAACACCATCTCGTGGGATACCTTGGGCAGCCAAGTGGAAAATATGATTACATGGTGAAGTACACGCCCCGAGAGCTACAAGATTCCTATTGAAGATGTTAAGGCGACCGGATGGGGTGACGATTTCCCGTAAGATTATGCCGATGTTAACACAATAAGAATTTCCTCACGATTCTCGTGCCTAGGTGGCACCTCTCATTATCACTTCTCCAAGACCAGCCCATATTCCTCCGACAAAGCTATCCCTGGAACTATGGAGTCGATGTTTACTATCATGGCGCCAAGCAAGACCTCCGACTATTGAAGATCTTATCAAGTTTCTATTCCCGACATTGACAACATCACCGGATCCAAGAAAGTGACCGTAACCGAAGGGTATTCTCTCCAGATCTCTCCTCCAAAGACATCATGACTCTCGCATTCCGCCTACTCAATCAATATCCCCGCCAGAGGGAAAGAACCAAAGGCTCATCCCGCTCAACCGTAGTACCAAAGGAAGTTATCAAGACACCTCCAAACAAGAAATGGAGGAAATTCAAGATCATCAAGAAGAGTGATTACAATGTTGTGGAACAGCTTAGGATGATCTTCAAGATTTCCATGCTCGCTTCTTTGTGCTCGAGGCTCATGCTAATGCCTTGGTGAAGTTTCAAGAATGCTCATGTGCCGCAAGACGCTACCACCGATCATCAAGTTTGTATTGCTAGCCTGCTGCCAACAACGGCCTAGGCTTCTCTGATGCTGATTTGACTCCTGCCGGAAAGAAACACAACAAAGCCTTGCACATCTTTGTTGAATGCAAGGGCATTACATTATCTCATGTTTTGGTTGATACCGGTTTTGCTCTGAATATCCTTCCGAAGATCGCTTTTGATCGACTTGATGTCGAAGGGTTGGTTCGAGACCCAATGACATTATTGTGAGAGCTTTTGATGGTTCTAAGCGAACAAGATTGGAGAGCTCATCATCATAAAGTCGGTTCCTGCACTTTTGATTCCACCTTCTTTGTCATGGACATCCGTCCACCCTTACTCTGCCTACTTGACGCCTTGATACATGGGGCAGGCGCCATACTCTACCTTACATCGTCAAATACCCGTGAAAGGGAAGGTTGTTACAAGATGTGGTGAAGAAGAATACATGGTCACCATCTACGCCATTCCGCTATCTCGAGATGGAGGGTGAATTCTTCGAGACCCTCAAGCTTTTGAAACAATACCCAGTCATGCCCAGACTCTCCCCGCCTCCCGAGTTACACAAGCTCCGCCTAGGATGGCCTCACCGAAAGATGCTCAAGCCGCTGAAGAAGGTAGTACTATTTGGGGTCGCCCCCGATCTTCCTTTCAAACCGACAAGACCGGTTTAGGCTTCACCATCAAGGGTCAAGATGATACGCGAACGTGTCGGCCAACTTCCTTCCGATTAGCCGAGTGGAATCCACGCTATGAAGACGACGACAACGACTTCGACATCGCAAGTGGATCTTCCCAACTCCGTGATCATGGGCTCAAGAATTGGAAGATCAAGACGCTATACCAATCTCCTTTAGCCGTGAGTAATTGCTCTTGTTTTGTTTTTTTCTTTTCTTTTTGTTTTGAACAATAAACTTTGAAAGCCCAGTGCCTCGCCCGGCATCATGGCTCGCTCATGAGGGTTATTATCCGTCGCTTATGATTTTCATTCAATAAATTCTGGACTTTGCATTTAATTGTTTGTTTTCTTTACTTTATCACCCCTTCAAAAGCTATGTGTTCTTACACACACCCACGTGGTACATCGCAATCACTCCGAATCTCGCATAATGCCTATGCTAGTGCTAAATATGACTTCGATAATCCGATCTACCAAGCCAAGACTAAAGTGAGGAAGATTGTGAAGTGCCAGAGAATCTTGCTGATCGCTACAAGAAGAAGAGTTATACAGCCACACGAAGAGCAAGTTGAGGTTGTGAATTGGGTACCGACGAAGACAAAAAGAGATCAAGATAGGAACGGGTCTTGAGAACAAAGTGTTAAAGAAAGGTTGATTCATGCTACGAGACTATGTTGAGGTTTTTGCTTGGTCATACGAAGACATGCCGGTTTAGACATTGATATTGTGGTACATCGACACGACAAAAGAAGGTTTTCTCAAAGGAAATGTATGTCTGGCGTGATGCGCCCCGAGATGTCGAGAAAATCAAAGCCGTTATGAAGGCTCAACGGGTTTCTTAGCTGCTACCTCCTATCCCCAGGTTGCTAATGTGGTACCCGTGCTCAAGAAGGATGGTAAAGTACGAATGTGTGTGGATTACGTAGACCCGAACAAAGCGAGTCCAAAAGACGATTTCCGCTTCCTCATATTGATGTTCTCGTTGACAACACCGCCAAAGATAAGGTTTTCCTTCATGGATGGTTTCTCCTACAATCGATCAAAATGGCTCCCAAGACATGGAGAAGACTACTTTTGTTACACAGGCACTTTCACAAGGTTATGCCGCTCGGACCAAGAATGCGCGCCACTTATCGTGTTATGGTTACATTGTTTCACCATGATTCATCACGAGATGTAGGTCTACGCCGACGACATGATAGCTAGATCACGCATGTAAGAAGAACATCTCGATCATTTGCGTAAACCTGCTCGATGATTAAAGAAGCAGTGTCGAGACTTAATCCTAACAAGTGCACCTTTGGAGTCGATCCGAAAGCTCCTAGGGTTTGTAGTCGCGGAAGAGGTATCGAGGTCGACCGCCAAGGTTAAAGCTATTCAAGAGATGCCACCCCGCACCGAGAAGGAAGTCGAGGTTTCGGGCCGATTGAACTACATTACCGTATTCATTGCACACCTAATCGCTACCGTGAGCCAATCTTCAAGTTACTTAAGAAGGATCAAGTGGTAGAGTGGAACGGCGATTGCCGATCGCTTTGACAAAATCAAGGAGTACCTATAGAATCCTCCTATCCCGATGCCGCCACAAGGAAGACCTCTTATCATGTACTTGACAAAGTTAGAGAACTCAATGGGTGTGTGTTGGGGCAACATGACGAGTCCGTCGAAAAGAGCATGCAATATACTACCTTAGCAAAAAGTTTACCGATCGGAAACAAGATACTGCAGCTGAGAAAACTTGCAACGCTGGCTTGGGTCACGACTAAGACAAGATATGTTGACTCACACTACCTTGTTGATTTCAAGATGGATCCAATAAAATACATCTTTGAGAAACCAGCCTTCCTAAGAATAGCAAGATGGCAAATGATCTTGACCGAGTATGACATCCAAGACACTTCTCGTAAAGCGATCAAAGGAAGTGTGGTAGCCATCATTTGGCTCATCGCCGTATGACTATCGCCTATGCGCTCGAATTTCCGCATTTAAGATGTTTTACTAGTTACCGACATAAGAACCAGTGCCTTACAAGGACCCGAACAAGGATCCCGATGGACTATGGTCTTTGATGGAGCCTCAACGCACTTGAAATGGCATTGAGCCATCATTACATCCCCACAAAGTGACATACTTTCACCGCCAGATTATGTTTCAGCTTGCACCAACAATATGGCCGAATACGCGTGCATCATGGGTCTTAAAGTCGCTATCGACTTAAGAATCAAGTTCTACAAGTGTATGGAGACTCACTTTAGTGATCACCGATAAAGGCGAGCGGGATACGAAGCATCCGAATCTCATTCCATATCGAGAGCATGTTCTCGAGTTTGATCCCCTACTCAAGAGATTACTTTTGATCATATTCCGCGAGAAGAGAATCACCAAGACGCGCTGGCTACCATGTCATCTATGTTCAAGGTCGATGGACAACGAGGCCCCTGCATCATCATTGAGAATTTTGACGAACCTAGGCAAAATAAGTAGATCCCGCGAACCAAAAAGGTTCGCAAAAATTAAGATATATGCAAAACATGTACACCCTAAGTCGAAAACCCGAAAAGGCTATTGGCAAAAAGGGTATCCCTTAGACCGAAACCCAAAGGGCGGTCTAGGCAAAAGTTAGATTTAAGCGCACGACTATGTCTCTTCCAGATCACCGCCTGCACTACTAACAAGATTCAAGATTCAAATGGCTAAGATCACCTACTCACTTTCTATCGATGAAGGGATGAGATAGTCGAAATGTATGAGTACTAGCATAGTTGGAGCTTAACGAGATCGTTTCCGCATAGCTTTTTACCTTTCTTGTACAAACTACTTGGCCATACGCCACCTTTCAAATAAACGCAAGCTTCTTTCTCTTTACAATTTTTTGTTGTTGTCGTTTGCAATAAGTCCAACGTGTGCTTTGAATGACTATACGCATTTGACAATAAGAATCTAATCACAAACATACGAAAAGTGAACATGCAAAAGTACTTACTACAGGTTCCAGGAATTGAGATGACGACGAAAGTCACCAAATAGTTCCCCATAGAGCACAAAGGTGTCACTCACCACAAACCTCCCCAGCGGAGTATATGTTAATCCACAAGCAGTGATTCCGCCTCAACCGAGCAATGTTACATCGCCTCCCAAGAAGTAACACCTCATCCCCAAATAAGGTATTTATCCTCAATGGTATCTCTCGCCCTTCTCCCGGCAGTATCCAGACTAAACTTGGTCGATAGTGCATCGGAGGAAACATACACTTTTATTCCCACCAGAGATTACAACGGACTCACTCTTCTAGCCCGGTCTCAAAGAACCATCAAATGCTCTCCAATGAGATCCACACTGAATCCCCAGAGAGCCTCCCAAATTTCCTCGCAGGATCTACATACAAGGTCCCCAATGATTGCCTCCTGCACTCTCCTCACAGGTCTATGAGATCTCCAACAACGAGCTTCTCAAATTCTACCTTCCTCAACAATATCTAGGCCCAAGACTTGGTCGATAGTGCATCGAGGAATCCAGGATATCTTTCTTCTCCTTCAAAAGGTGGATCTCACCTATTCAATTCCCCAAGAAGGAGTCAGAAATCTTCAAATGTAATATCCGTGATCTTCTTCAAGATGGATATGTTTTGAAATATCATCTATCATTCATACATTTCTCATAAAGTCATAATTCATGCATATGTCATTCATACACTCGTCATGCATCATACTTTGCATAAAACTAACGAATATTCTATCAAAGTTTCTCTTGTTTTCTCCAAAAGTAATACTACCGACGCAAACAGTCCAGATTAAGCCCCGAACCGACGGAAAACTATCCGAAGACCGCCTTGGTTGTCCTCCGACGATCGTCCAGATTAAGCCCGAATCGACGGAAAACTATCCGAAGACCGCCTCGTTATCCTCCGATAATGTGCAATGGATCAACACCATGCACAACAGGAAGCTATCCACATTTTTGCCAACTACAATCTCCTCGTAGTAATCGACACGTAAGATTTATTCGACCTCTTCCTATTATCAACAAAGAATCACAGAGTCTAGCTGACGACTCATTGCCTTCGATGGCATCTTAAGCCCATCTCCGACTACTTGTCAACATTTCTTCACTTTCGAATGCGCATATATGGTTAAAAATCAATACAAACCAATAACTTCATTCAAAATGAACACGAAGTCTAACGACGACTCCCTTCGGATGGCATCTTAAGCCCATCTCCTCTCCGCTCCAGAACATCTACAGTAGTCTAACGACGACTCACTCCCAAAGATCAACCTTTCCAGATGGCATCTTAAGCCCATCTCCGCCAGCTCTCCTATTGACAACCTCGAGTCTAGCGACGGTTGCTCCCAAATAAGTCTCCAACTTCTCCAAATGGCATCCGAAGCCCATTCTCGCATCGCCAATGAGTGCAAATTTTCAGATATTGAGTGTTCAATCATCTTCACCTCCGTGTCACGAAAGACAAGCATGTCAATCTAACCTTCCAAGACAAGAAGATTGAACAGGCAGCTGTCATACCCCAAAATTTTCCCTCCATCTATTCAAGAGATTTCATACATATATGCTCAAGGATTCATCAAGAGTCGATCGACAAACTCTCCTAGACAATCAACCCAAACTAGGGTTTGGTATCTCTCAAGCCAAGATGGATTTCCAACATCTCCAATGGTCTTCATGCCTCCTCATATGCTTCAAATATTCTCCATGTCAAGTTTCAAGCCTCACAAGTCAAGTTTCCCGCATAATTGCTCGATGGTCGAAAATCGGTGTATTGGACCAAAAGTCAACTGTGGTCAACATACAAAAACTTCGATTTTTGGTCAACATCCTCATTTTGAAGTTACATTCATCATTTGATCAAGGGTTGATCATGATTCATCAAGAAAACTCAAGATTTGCTCAAAAGTCAAACTTTCTAAATTAGGGTTTCTAGGTGAAAAGTCAATCAACTTTGACCGATCATAACTTTCATACTTCCTAAATTTTCCCACCAAAGCTCATTTTGAAGGAAATTCAATTTCTACAACTTCATGTCTCACAAGAATGTCCAAAAATGCTTCATTTGAGAGGTATAGCTCAAAACATTACTGTGTCATTTTCAAAGTCAACAAAAAGTCAACTTTTTGATTTGAAGATATATTGAGCATGGTAACTCCAATTGAGATGAGACCAAAGACATTGTTTAGAGGACTCTTAGAGCTTTCCAAAAAGTCCAAGAACACTCAAAAATGTGGAAAATTGAGCAAGTTACACCATTTAGAAGTTGGGCAATTTTGGACAATTGCACAAAAGGACATTTTGGTCAAAATGCAAAATTTTCCAAATGGGCCTATAATCTTTTGATCCAAACTTGTTCATGACAATATTTTTGACCCATAAATGCTTGACCATGGCAATTTTCTATTTTATTGATTTTATTTTGAATTTTAGAACATTTAATTCAAAATTAAATTATATAAAATATGAAAATCATATTTTTTCTAAAAGGGCTGATTTTATATGTTCCTTAATGTCCAAGAAAGCCCAAGATACTTGCCAAATTCGTGCTTGATCATGCATTGAAGGAGAAAATCAAATTTCTTTCAAAATTTGATTTTTATTTGAAAAATATTGAATGCTCCAAATCAAATCTTTTCCATTCCTTTTTCCTCTCCAATCCTCTCTATAAATACCCAAAGATTGTGTACAAGCATGGACACGAACCCTAACCTAAAACAAACCCAAAACTTTGGCAAATTTTTCAAGAATCCAAAATTCAATTTTTGTTTTCAAAGAAGCTTCAAGCCAATCTAATCATCCAATCCTCCTCGTGAGGTTCCCAAGAATCAAACCACCCTTGCTCGGCCGATCGCTCGAATCGTACAAGAAGCTCTCACCGGTTTGGTAACTTTTCAAATTTCGATTTATAATCCCATGCATTATTAATCGCTTTCATGTATTTGTTTGTGTTCAGGCATTCATTAGATCATGTTTGATGCATTACATGAAAGTTTCCACGTAGAAATCCAAGCATGCCATTGTTAGGGTTTTAGAGTCAGTGAGTTTCAAACACGAGTTCCGTGCCGCTTCAGATTTAAAGGATTGCACCATCGTGCTCGCAAGGATCGAATTAGTCGATCCGGGTTTTTGTTTCACGCTGAATGATGCATTTTGCGTGTTTTAGGGTCAAGGAAATCGAGAAGATAACCTGAGCCCTAGCTCCTGGCGTGGACTCCTGTTGAAAGTCGATCGCGACGCTGGGAAGTTTGGCTCGCCTGATTCGCCACTCACACATGGGGTCCACACGCGACTGGTTTGAGTTCAAATCTGACACGCTTACCTTCATATTGATTTGATTTTGAATTTCAAAACACCAAGTGTCATGTGGCTCGTTAAAGCTATCGTATGTGGATACCCTCAAAGGACATCAGCTCGATCCTTCCCAGCGCTGGTTTTGTTTTCTTCTTTTCAAACTTGCAAACTTTTCCATATTTTCTTATTTTTAATATTTTCCATTCATTTTAATTTCTTTTCATGATTTTTATTCTGCATTAAAAATTCACCAAAATATATTATTCTTTTTGCATTTATTCTCTAAAAATGTTTATTTAATTTAATAAATTTAAAAATATCTTTTTGCATGCATATTTATTTTTATTTTTATTTTAGCATTTAAATCATTATAAATTGCATTTTAATTATTAAATCTTTTCCCAAAAATCCCAAAAAATTATTTTAGTTTATTTATCTTATTTCCAGCATGTAATAATTTTTCCATATTAAAATTTGCATTTTTCTAACATTTTTTCTCTTGTTCGATTCATATTGCATTTTCCGATTTTCTTATTCTTTCACAGGTTGCTCCGATTCGGACGTTTTCTTTTATCGTTTTATTTTTTCCAAGAATGTAATTGCTCATGGGTTGTAATAGTTTAATCTAGGGTTTTATTTTCCGCATTTTAAATTATGTATCTGCCCCAAAGCCATGTAATAGCTAGGATTTACCTTTCCGCACTTTACATTCCGCATTTTACTTTCCGCACCCTTATCAACTGTTAGTAACTAGGCGTGTGTGGCAAGATAATAATTGGACATAGCTCACACTAATCTTCAAGATAATATATTCTGAATTCAACACACTTCTTTCACACACGCACCCCTTAGGGTAATTCTCTCTCGATGCCTTTCGATTTCAAATGGTCATGTCCCTCGAACGTAGAGGTATTCTAGCACCGTTGCCTTCCAAACAAATCATCATAGTCCCTTCGATACAAAGATCATAAGACCCACGATGTCGCCTCCGAATACATGATCTTGACCCTCGATTGTCGCCTACGAAAAATGATGATAGTCCCTTCGAATGTGCTAGGATACTTCCTACAAAGTTGCCTTCTATGACCATCCGATGTCCCTTCGAATGTCCCGCTTACATCCAACGAATGGAGCTACCTACTAACTAATGGTATGGCTAGCGCTATTCTAAAGGAATGTAGAAGTACAACAAAACGACCAATTCTGAGTGGGTAAATAAGTCTTTTAGTTGCTTGCTCCATCAAATGCTTTTCACACCACACACTCTTTTTCAAAGTTCAAACTCTTTTCAAAACAAAAACATTTCCGAACACTTTGTATACACTCCTACATGAGTCATTACAAAGTCAAAGCGAAATGCCTTTTTCAAAACATCTTTGTCAAACACACAGAAAGCACTATTTTAAAAGTGATCTAGAGCAACTAAGAGCCCGTAGATAACTACGGATGAAAAGGGGTGCTAATACCTTCCCTTTTCATAACCATTCTCCCGAACTCAGAATCTAACGAAGGTCTTTTTATGTTGCTTTTACCTTCCCTTAATTGGATAAAAATAAAAGTCGGTGGCGACTCTTGCTATCCGCACATTTGGATACAAAAATCCTACAAAGTCAGTTCACCGTATTACAGCTACGTTCACTGTTCGGAGTATCCTGTGGAGTTGACAGGGTTCCAGGATTACATCATCTTCGTTTCCTGTGGAGGAAACACTCTAGAGAGACCGGAGGGTAGCAATTTCCACGTCTTTAACAACGCTTTGTTTGAAGCCTAGGGCTTCTCCTTTGAGCAAGCTGTTGGTTTCCATTACGATCTCCACGGAACCTGAAGAGTCAGGGTTAGAATGACTATCAGAGGATAGAACTTCAAAATTGAGCTTGTTCATAACCCACTCTAGTTCCTCTACCCCTAGGGTATCCATCATCACTTGCATGCATTCCTCTCACAAGACCCTACGCTCGTCACTACTCAAATGTATCATATGACCTAAATCGTCGCATTCTCTAATGATCACCATCCTATGAGTAAGGAAGAGAAAAATGGAGAAAAAAAGAATGAATACCTGAAAGTACGATTGAAGGAGTTGAAGGGTTTCAGATTGAGCAGACGACAACGAAGGTTTTATGGAGAGGAGTGAATAAGGAAATAGGGTTTGAAAAAGGAAGGGAACGTTATAAAAGGAAAAGTGAAGAAGTAGCGTGTTGGATTAAAAGCCCACTAGCGATAATTATTACACCTATGCCAAGATAGGTGACTGTTCAGTGAGACTAGGGGGTGTAACACACACACTTACAGGTCATCTAAACCGACGTGCATCTCGGATAAAATTTATGACTCTTATATTTATCAACCACAAAACATCAAGGCATGAAGTCGTATGCTCAGGGGGCTTATGATCATACATAAAATCCTAGTCGAGCTATAAAGGCGGAAGGGACAAGGAAGAAGCCGAGCATGCTCCTCGGCCAAAAGCGTGGTTAAGTTGTATTGGAAAGCTAAAAATGGGACATCTATTTATTTATTTTTGGGTTTGGTTTATATGAGAGATTGGATGAAGGAGAGAAGGGTGGTTGTTTGAGACAGATTGGTTTTGCTGAGAAGTAGGTTATTATGAACTAATTTTTTGGTTTGCATTAATTAGTTAGGTTTCAATTACATAATGTAGATGTTAATTCAAAAAAATTTAGTGTTTTGAAAAATGCTTGGATGAATCAATAGTTAGTTGATCTAGTAGTGATCGTATATATAATCTCAATCGAGCTATAAAGTCGGAAGGAGCAGGGGAGGAGTCGAGAATGGTGCCTGGATGGAGAGTATGGAGGCAGGAGCCGAGAATAGTGTTCGGATGGAGAGCACGGAGGCCGAAATATGGACCGAGTATACATCCCGGCCATATGAGCTAAGATTCAGCCCGGCTAGTGAAACGAACGTTATAGACGAGTTGGAGGTAACTGCCACATTGATCTTGGCGGCGCATGTTACACTATGAAGCCATCATTGCTAGAAACGGCTGACGTTACTCATCTTTAATTCAGTTAAGGAGCTGGAATCCGTTATTGGCGCTAAGACGTGGAAGTCACACAATCATGGTATATATAGGGTTCCCGCCAGCGGGATAAGCAAGACATTCATCAGCTTGGAGTTCAAGATACTTAGCTTGAGCCTCCAAATCCCTAAATACAGACATATACATTTTTCCTGCAAGAACATTTGGCGCCCACCGTGGGGCCTCGGTGAAATCAATCCCAGATCACCGCACAGTATACGATAGCACGATGTCAACAACATCACCAACCGATCCTCTGGATCTGGCATAGTTGTTGGCCATGATCAATGATTTACGTCAACACAATGACCCTCTACAAGATAGTGTTCAAGCTCTTCAACAGAGGAGTTTGGATGAAACAGAAGACCAAGAAGCAGAACTCTTGGAGCCACAACCCTTATCTCAGGCCATTTGGGAGGATGTCGTTCCTGAGAATTTCAAAACCTTCTATCCTTGCGACATACGACGGGAAGACTGACCCTCAGGAGCACATCATTTCGGTTAACAACATGATGGAATTAATAGGAGCAACAGATTCTCTGAAATGCAAATTAATGGTTGGCATTTTCAGGGAATCCGCGTTACGTTGGTACATGTTGCACCCTAAAATTCGCCCTCTTTTTTTTATTTATAAATAATTGGCTTACACTTAATCAATAGGTGCATTGCATGCATATCATTTATGCATTAACCATGGGATCGGGATTTTCCAATTATGAGAGTATAAACTATTCTGAAGAAGAGGTTTTACTCCCAAAGTTGAATATCTGAGATTCCGTTATTTCAAGCGTCGTCTCAATATACAAGATGTGGGCATCCAGAAGCTTCTGATTATCTCTCGAGAATCAGGGTTATGGATTTTATGATTTCCTCTCATGTGGGTATCGATTGAGGGTTTCGAGTAAGAGCAGGTTGCGGTCAAATATTTGAGCCTGAAGTGATTCTATGACCTTCTGTGAGTCTTGAAGTATCTATATACGGCTTACCGATCCACATGATTCATCAGAAAATCAGAACCTCCTAACGGCCAGAACTTCTGATCTCCTTTCTTCCAGAACTTCTGATCTCTATTCTTCCAGAACTTCTGATATTCTTTCTTCCAGAACTTATGATCTCCTTTCTTCCAGAACTTCTGATCTTTTTCTTCCAGAACTACTGATCTCTTTTTTTTCTTTATTTTTTTCTTCTTTTTTTTCTTCTCTCACTCATAACAGAACCACCATCATTGAACCTTCGTCTCTCTCACCTTTCTTCGTCATAACAGAAAACGCTTAAAAATAAAGTTGTTTATCTAGCTACCACAACTTTGTTGAAGGAATCGAATTCATTCGGACTCGGCCGAAAGTTACAAAGCCTAGAAAATAAGAATTCATCATGTTCGCAATATTCAAACAGTTGTTGTGCGCATGTATAAGGCTTTTTTTTATCATCGATTCGATCGCCGCACGGAAAAACTCTGAACATGAAAATTGGAGTTTGCCATATCCTCTAAAGTTTCGTTCAGAGACGGTTTCGTTTCGGACGTCGCAACAAAGGATACGAAGCCTCGAATTGGGTAAGTTGAAGTTGCCAAAATGCTAGATGGCACACACACTTTTGCCATGCATACGAGAGCATTTTCTCAAACAATTGTTGTACGCATGTTTAAGGCTGTTTTTATCATCGATTCAATCGCCGCGCGGAAAAACTATGAACACGAAAGTTGGAGTTTGTCATGTCCTCTAAAAGTTTCGTTCAAAAATTATTTCGTTTTGGAAAGTCGCAACGAAAAATATGGAGCCTCAAAGTTGCCGGTTTGAAGTTGATGAATGGTGAGGTTGTACGTTTGGGATCTTCCTAGCCATGCTAGGACAATCATCGAACAGTCGCATGGCAAATTTTGAACGCATTTTTCTCAGTGATTAAGGATTTGTTTGGATTTTTGTTGAACTACAAAGTTATTCTATCACACGTGCTCTTTCTGATGGTGTCGAGTTTGCATTATTTGGTCGAGTATCGAAAGAGCTATAGGGTTGTAAAGTAGCACACTTGGTTTGAGTAAATGGTGAGAAGATGCTAGCAATCGGTTTAGGATGCCATAACTTTAGATTCACAAGACATCATGCTGGCTCATTTTCCTTCTGCAATTGGTCGTGCAAAGACTATACTTGCAGGCATGATGGAGGAATTTTACTAAAAAAAGAAAAGGGGCTTTACAAAAAAACAGAAAACAGATCCATCACTCCCTTTGACCTCACTCTCTTTTCATATTGAGAACCCTCTTCTTGTTAACGGTGGGGGGCTCGGATTTGAGCTTTTCTTTCTTTTCTTCCCATTCTCTCGTAACAAACTGCAAACAGAATCATAACAACCACTCCACGCTCCTTTCTCTAACCACAACTAACTTTTGTCTCCGTAACAAACTCCCTTCAATGGTAACAAAAACTTCATAGCCACCTCTTTCATCTTCATCCACAACCGACGCCTCACCCCTCTCATCTTCTTCATTCTGCTACTGAGACTGATTCTTCATCTCATCTTCGTCTCACCTTATCTGGATTCATAACAAAATCATCACTTCTATGGCTTGAACCGGAGAATCGTGGCAAGCAACTCCCTTAGATTTCTAAAGCTCCATTGAGCTCTCACACAACACTGAAGATTCCCCTTTCACCATTCTTTCAGTAGCAGAAGGTATCGAGAAGTCAGAAATCAGAGAACCTCACATTCTCTTTCAGAGATCTAAGCATCAAGCTAAATACTCCTCGACATATCAAGGACTTCCGGATCGTTTTACCATCATCATCAAGACTCAAGAATTACAGATATATAGAGTTTTCTTTTCCAGAATTTCGCGAACTTCGAATCGGTGAGTTACTTCGAGTTTATCAATATATTAGCTCTTATGTGTTAAGATTATTTCATCGCGTTTGAGTGTTCAACGATAGCAGGCATTAGTATCATATGAGTTTCGCGTTAGATTTTGTAATTTCGCATCCGGTCCAGCTTTTTCGTGTTTGATTTTGGCCGTGCAAACGTAGTTATTAGAGAAAACGATGCATAGTTCCGAAACCTACGCAGAAAATCGATCTAGGGGACGGTGTCGTCGACTATTTCTAGGCAGGCAGTATTTTCCGGTGAAGGCTACCGAGAAGATGATCGAATTTGGCCTCAAGGCCGCATGGTCCTCGCTCTTTGCCCTCGACGTGGCGTTGTCTCGTTGGCTCATACGATTTCTTCTCAACCGTTGTGATCTCGCCACGTTTCATTGTTAAGTTTTTTATTTTATTTTATTTTTTTCCTTATTTCAAAAACTTGACCAATTGATAAGTATATCACATAATCATAAAAACGTGGCAGCAAAAAGAAGGGATTTTTGGAGGATTATTTTTCTTGGATAAATGGACCTAATGTAGAAACGGATTGGGCCTAGAATTTTGCTATCTCATACCCCCCTGCTTAAGCCCAGTTCTGCTGTTAAAAACTAGAATTAGTTCATTCGAAAAATCAGAATTACACCCCCTAATTCCTATGTTCATAACATTCATACATAGCCGATTTTGATCGTTTCGACTTGTAAAAAATACATAAAAATAGATTCCTGAATTTTTAACATATTAGGATATTTTCTATATTTTTTGTAATTTTTTAATAATTAATTTCCATTAGTTTTTAATCAATTTTCGATAGCATGTTTAGAAACGATTTCTCCATGATACCGTGCACATTTCGATGTGGTTTTTGATCGTTTCTCGACGATGAAAATTCGAATAAATAGGTCTTTGTTGCTTTAGGACTTTTAGAATTTCATCACATTTTTTAAGGATTTTTTGTAATTGAATTTCGATCTCGTTTTAATTGTTTTCGATAACATGTTTAAAGGCGATTTTTCCCATAATACTTCGCATATAGATGCAATTTTTTATCATTTCTTAACAATGAAAATTCCCAAAACTAATATTATGATTTTATCATGTATTAGGAGCCTTTAGGTATTCTTCTCATAATTATTTAGGTCCTTTTAGGTCTTCATCCGATTTTTCGTTTGTATGATAGAAACATAGGTAATTGTTTACTAGTTCACCTAGTTAGGAATCGATTTCTTTTCGCATATGGTATTCAATACTTGTTCTAACATTCAACTAAATTTTTGATTAACATGATAACATGTTTAGGTAGTTCTCACCTTGGTTTAGAATTTATAATTGAGTGATATGATTAGGGTACCATGACAACTAACCCTTAGAACGACGATTGATCGTTTTGACTTAATTTTGCGCATATTTTTGCTTCAAGCATGATTTTTCTTGTGCATTTTGTTTGATATCAATTAATATGAATTAACTAATGACTAGTAGAGTTTTATATCTATGTGAATTCAATGCTTACTTGACTCTCAAGTTTCGATCATGTAGCAATGTTTAAAAGCATGTTTCTCCATTATCGTGTGAATTGATTAATTGTAGGAGTGTAATACCATGTGTTTCTGAGAAAATTTAGGATATTTTATTCCATTTAATTGTATTTAAATGTAAACCTCATCTTAGGATTGTAAATAGAACTTCAAAGCAAACCCTTAGTAGTTCAATTCCTAGGAACTAGTTTAATAATTGTATAGTTCCTCGAGATTCCCCTTGCATGTTTGTTTGCAATATTTTCCTAAATATTTTAGAGATATTTAGCTTAGCATTAGGATGTTTAGTTGCTACCCCTACTAGGAGGTCACCCTTCATGCTTCGATTTATTTGTGAATAATCGCTTTTGAGCTCCATGCTTCCGACAAGCACTCTACCTTGTTATTTCTAACACTTTGTTGTTTATGCGAGGTACACGAGGCATTATACTTGTGATTTGGATGAGTAGGATCCATATCTCGATCTTGAACACATGTGTGTGCACTCTTTATCTGTCTTCTTGGTGTTCACCATTTCTTGCAGGTTATCTGATTGATCTGGATGTGTAGAATCTATATTTGTTGCTTGCACACATGTGTGTGCACTCTTTGTCTGCTTTGTCTGGATTATAATTTCTTACAGTTTCATTGGATATACGCTGAATGTGTATAGACACACGTTCTTGACCATGCATATCAATGCACATCCTTTGTTTGTATTGTTTGGATAGTTTCTTGCAGGTTCATTGGATCTACTTCGAATGTGTATAGACACATATTCTTGACTGTGCATATCAATGCACATCCTTTGTGTGTATTGTCTAGATTGCAATTTTATGCATGTGTATTTGCTTCGTATGTGTATGACACACATTTCAATTATGCTTTTTGTACCTCCGCACACTTCTCACCAGATTTCTGTTAATATCAAAGATTATTCAAGCATCCACATTCAATTAACACATCCACACTCTCTCTCATTAGCATCTTAATATTTGAATTACTGTTTCTATGTAATATTTAGTAATGTATTTATAAATATATACAAAATACTTAGTATCTTTATTTTTATATTGATATTGTAAATATAATTATAAATAGTATTTTTATTCTTATATTTAATAATGTAGATATATACATATACTTTTTTTTTTCATATTCACTTGTAAATAAAGTTATATTATAGTAATTCCCTTCATATTTCAATTTCGAACTTTGAATTCAATTTTTGATTCTTGAATGTATGAGAAAACAAAAATGTTGTTTGTCTCCTAGAATTGGTCCAATAAAATTCAAATGGTTAATAATCGATATTCGAGCTTTGTAGTTTCTCTCCATTGTGCGTTGTTGATTTTGTTTGTATCCCGTTTGATGTAGGGAGCTTCATCTGATATCCAAGCTTTATCCGATCTTGAAGACTACTTGAAGCATTTTCTAGCACCACGCGATGGAGTTTACTTGATTATTCAAATTAATTTGATTTGGTTGTATTGCTTGTTTATTTAATCTTTTATCGTACTTTTCAATTTGATGAATCACCATTCGTAAACTTGTATCCCCATCCCCATATGGTTTGTAATAGTTTAGGATATTATCTCTTTATGTGTTTTAATTACCGATTGGTTACGCGTTCATCATCCAATTAGAACACATAGCCTCCTCTTGGGCTCCTTGTCAATGACCAGGTAAATATACAAGTGCACACTTGCACACATTCATAGTTTGGTCCTGGGCTACTATGCAGCGACAACTATCCGATCGATTGTTTCAATCGGTCGTTTAGAATACTAGTGCCACGCTAGTCCCACTTTCTATGAGTATACATATAGCCACTTTGTATGGGCTCGCTTGCTTTCCTACCTCCTTGCTTCTCTTATCGGATTCTGATATCCTCTTGGTCCATATACCAAGCCATTCCAAAAGGGTTTCATAGTTGATTTTGGGCATGGCCTTTCTCAGGAGATTGATCAAGTATCGACCTTGGTTAATCATAAACCGATTTCTCACCTTGGTTCATATACCAAGTGTTCCATGCAATAGGATTTCATGGTTGGGAGTAGGAGCACCTGCTCTCACGAGGTTAATCAAGTACGACCCTTGGTTAACCATGACCCGATCAAATTCTATCCACAAATCAAATATTAAAACACTTTCATAATCAAAGTTCCAAACCTCGATCCAACATCGAGTGACTTTCAAAACTCTTTTCACAATAAAATCTGAGTTTTTAAATCGTTGGACGCTAGGCCAATTGTTTAAAAACTTGTGCCAAAAAAACTCTTTAAATCGTTGGACGCTAGACCAATTGTTTAAAGACTTCTAAATAAAGTGAACTTTGTTTCACCTCACTTTTTCATAAGAAAACCTTTTTGGGTCATAGACGACTCGTATGAGCATTAGCTCCTTAGGTTTCTAGTATTTGAATCGTAGGACATTAGCCCTATTGTTCGGTACTTTTTCACCCCCTTAAAATCAACCTTAACTCATTCAATCTTTCTTGTGCATCCGAGCACCTTTTATATTTAAAACTTTTTGTGATTAGACATTAGTCATTTATAATTGAGATGCTTTTCCTCTATCCCCATGGTTTTCGACTTCTCCACTTGAGTACTAGAGGCGTTCTTAAACCCTCCCTCATGTTGGTGAGTAGTCCTTTATTCTTTATCACACCTTGTGGGCGTTTAGATGAGTCTTCTCCTTTAAAAAATGATGACTTGCCTCTTCATTTAAAATCAACCAACCAACTTCTAGCATTTTCTAGAAGAACTACGAAGTTTTGACGTTCCCATTGCACGAGGGAATACGTAGGCACAAGGTTTTGAAACCGCAACAAACTCAAAATAATAATAAATAAACCTCGTTTCCTTATTTCTTATTTCTCGATCATAACTTAGAAATTAGCGAATATACACACAAACACTTAGAACTAAATGGGTCCCATCGAGTACGATGGATGTGAGGGGTGCTAATACCTTCCCCTTGCATAACCGACTCCTGAATCCACATCTTTTGGTCTCGTAGACCGCCTTATCCAATTTTCGTGGGTTTTATCTATATTTTCCCGTTCTTTTTAGAACAAATAAAATTAGGTGGCGACTTCATTGTCATTGTTTTAAAAATAAATGATTTTGAAAAAACCAGTTGCTTCACCACCCTAGGTGCAGGATCGGCAGAGGTGATCCTTATTGTGTTCACATCAACATATTCTTCGGGATAGTCGTCATCTCCCCATCCAGTTGCCTTGATGTCTTTGATTGCGATCTCTTAGCTCTCAGGGGCGGTATATTTCACCATAAAATCGTACTTCCCACTTGGCTGCCCCAAGGTATCTAAGACTTCTGGTATGGCTTCGCTTACGTCTTCGATTTTCAAGTTTTTGGAAACATCTTCACACAAACTTTCCACATATGGTATGGGTTGACACATGGCATTATGAATTGATGCAAGCAGTGAAAATTTAGAAAACCAGAGGCGTGGAAAACGTATGCATCGACTCATAGAGTCATGCATCGACTCATAGGGCAAAAATCAAGGCTATGCATCAACACATACGTGTTATGCATCGACACATACTGAACCAATTTTGAAAAATGCAGAATTTTTAAGTTATGTATCGATACATACGACACATGAGTCGACGCAAGCAGCTTATGTATTGACACCTGAGGTTTTGTGTCGATACATATTGTGTTGGAATAGAAGGGAACTTTCTGAAAACGGTTTTGGTCATATATTTGCGACCGTAACTCCGATTTGGGCATAGTTGGTAGCGTTGGAAAGCTTAGAACGAGTACTATCTATTAAAAACATTTTCAAAACCAGTAATTGAGATCTTGAAGTATTGTTATGGCTTCCGTAGGAGGAATCCGTTGTAATTCGTGATTGTGCCATTAACTTTGTGTATACTTGTTGTATGTTAATTCAATATGTTGTAATTAACGTTTTATGTGCATGATTCTGCTGTTATCATGTGTTGTTGGTGGTGATGATTATGTATGGAATTATGTGGTGTTCATATTCCGTTTATTGAATGTGGCATGCTTTTGGATGTGCATGCATATGCATTCGTGAGTTAATTCCCATTGTGTGGAATTTGGCTCAGACACAATAACCGCATTCGGTGATTGTGGGTGGTGAGGCCGGATTCGTGTCCGTGATTGTGACTAATCGATGTTGGTGACTTGGTCACGCTTTGGTACCACATGCATTGAGTTCAAGATTGCATATGTAATTATAACATGTTAGGATAGTTTCCAGTGTTATAATTGCATTGATTGTTGTTATGTGCATAATGAATTGTATGGAATGAAATTGTGGATTGTTAATCTGGTCATGCTAATACGGATGGAATAATGTATTGATTGTTTTATTGTTTTAAAGAAACGTATAATGCATTTTAATCTTGATGAAATCTCACCCTTACTTTAATGATTTCAGATTAAAGTGAATAACTACTGAATTGGTGAGGACAAATTTTATGAGTCAGGTTATTTAGATAGTCCGCGTGTCAGTGTCATGCTCTGGTAGTTGTAACACTGAGGAACGATCGTTTTGGAATTTTATGGATTTAAACTTGTCTCCTTTGAGTTATGTTGGGAATAACTATTGATTGAATTATTCCAGATTTTATGTTATCTTTACGCTGTGTAAAACATAATCATTGGTTTAAATTACATTTCATAAGTTCTTCAGTAAAAGCATGATCACCGGTTTGTTATTTTTGAATTTTTAAATTGTGACGCCCTTTCGTTATGTTAAAACTCTGATTAATTATATAAATCGCGGGGAAATTAGAAGGGGTGTTACAATAGTGGTATCAGAGCATAGTCGGTCGTGTCTTAGAGTCTTTATCCCTTTTGTATGTGACTAGTGCAAGGTAACACTGTCGATACTTGTGTGCTGATGTGATTGTTTAGTAATGTTACAGAACAATGGCCGGAAGAGGTAACTGAAGAGACGATGCTGCTATTGCTGAAGCCTTGGGAATGCTAGCTAGAGTGCTTGGAGGGAATCAGCTGGGAGGTGGTATTGGTGCTGATAGGCAATTGGGAAACTTTCAGAGGAACAATCCTCTATTCTTCAAAGGCACTTATGATCCCGAAGGTGCTCAGAGATGGTTGAAGGAGATCGAGAGGATCTTCAGAGTAATTGACGGTGTGGAAGATCTGAAGGTGAGATATGGTACTCACATGCTGGCAGAGGAAGCTGATGACTGGTGGGTTTCTACCAGGACTGAAATGGAACAAGATGGAGTTGCATTGAATTGGTCAGGTTCGTGGAGGGCGCTCGAGGAGATATTTTCCAAGGCATTAGGGCAAGAAGGAGATTGAGTTTCGAACTCAAGGTGGCAACAAGTCTGGAGTGAGTATGCTCAAGTTTATCGAGTCAAGTACTATGCTCATTACACTAACGATGTAGATGGAGAATTTTCCAAATGTATCAAGTTTGAGAATGGTCTTCGTGATGAGATCAAGCAGGGTATCAGGTATCAGCGTATCCGGAGGTTTGCTGATTTGGTAGACTGTAGTAGGATTCTGGAAAAGGATCTTGCTAGTACCGGACAAATGCTCGAGGGTATGTGGATCGTAAAGGAAAGCAACTGATGGATCTGTTGCACCCCAAAATTTGCCCTCCTATCTCGGTTTTATCTAGTTTAGGCTTCGCATTTATCATAACACTCACATGCATTCATATCACCGGGTCTATGGTTACGGATTGAGTTGATTCCCAAAGATTTCTCCGCTGAGCGTAAAAGGCGTGGTGTTTTCACCAATTGGGATATTTGAAAATGACGAGGTTTAATGTTAAATCTTATTCGCTCATATCTATCGGTTTTCGAGCTTGGTGTTCGCTTGTTGAATTGAATGGTCTCGTTTGATGGAGCTACGGAGTCCGGTTATTTTGAATGTCATTACCTCCCGATTCAGAGATCAATTCACCACTAATTTGGGTTTTGTTGTGGTTTCGAGTTCATTGTTCAAGATGTGAAGGTTGGATTATGGTTATCCATTTATTGATCAACAATACAAGTTCTAGTATCGCTTTGGCCTGCCACTTTGTTTGCTCTCGCAATAGTGGGTGTATGTGAAGATATTCATCCGAGGACTTGTTTACAAGATTTACGAACGCCAAACCGCCGATGTTGAGATTTTTTCCGCCGCTCATCGCCACAAGACTCAAGGCATTTTTGAAAAACTAGAAGCTTCCTTTGGAATTCGCTTGGTTCCGAATCTTACTCCACTACCGATTGGTTCAATTTGGAAACGCGTGATAATTCCATTAATTTCAAGTGGAATCTATTGCTCAAATTCTTAAAAGAATCACGAAAGCGACAAGTTGATCGAGGTTTTGATCAAGAATTTCATCTTGAAACTTAGAGTTTCAATTTTGCCTCAAGAAGCAAAAGGTCTGAATTTCTACGAGAATGGATAAAATGGGAACTTTGGTCGGAAATTCAAATGGGGTTAATGTAATTACAAAATAACTTGGATTTCGAGGTTTTTGATCACAAGTTCAAAGCTTTTATAATGTGCATTATTGAGTTCGAAGGAGGATTTAGAAAATTGAATACATATTCAAATTCCACTCATAGTTCTCTTTAAGACCTCATTCTTTTTAGAACATGAATCAAGATCATACATGGCAATTTTTCTCAAGAATCTAAAGTGCAACAATCACGCTACTACGCTTGATTCATGAACACGGATGGGAATGGTGGATTGATTTGGATTTAGGCTATATTTTAAATTAACATTTCGACTTAGTATCGCTCTAACCAAAGTAATTTTGGTTCATGACAAATTTGTTGGAATGATTGGTTCATCATGAATTTTCAACTTCCATGCACAAAGTGCTACAACATTGAAGGTCACATTAGTAGTATTCAAGGATTTGGAACTAAAACTCATATCGATACATAATTCTCAATCTTGTGTTTATAAAAATTCGAGAGTTTCCAAACTATTCTTTTATTATACAAAGATACAAGAACAAGTATGCGTATTACAACTTGTCAATCCTAAAATACAAGTTACAAGTTTCTATTGAATACTAGTATTCCTAAACTATGTGTGGATTTCTCAAACCGCCAACTTCTCCATGGAAGTGTTCTTGACTTTGTTCTCGAGCCGTCCATCCCTCCAAGCTTCCCTTTATCGCTCTTCCAACTGAGCGCTTCTCATGTTCATGAAACAACAAAACCCGTTAGCAATCAATGGACAGCAGAATAATACAAGACAATACACAATTTTTATCTCATCATTAGGATTTTCTTCCGAATCAGTCAGTGAGGTTTCGATCAAAACCGGGCCTCATGTACAAATCATCGGTCAGAAGCTCACTATTGCAAATCCTCAAGGATACCCTTGGTTCACAATAGGAGTGTGGAAAGAAGATGAGGAAAAGCGCTTTGAAAGGCTTTGGCATGACAAGATCGTGACCTTATGGCAAGGGTATACATCTTTTCGTGCAATGTTTACCATAAACAATGCATCAAACAGCCAACATATCGTGGAATACAATACATAATCGCCAACATATCGAAAATACAAGATCAAACACAAAAATAAATAAATTTATCACCTAATACAAATTGATGCAAGCCCAACAAGTATTTCGTGAGGCCATGATTTTCAAAAGGAGAACAACCAAAGTTCAAGAAACCCTAGTCCCGATAAAGATATAAACATTCAAAGTTTATAACAAGGAGGCCACTGCTCACAAGCAAGAAACCCTAGCCAAATTCCCAATCAAAACCCTAACAAAGATAATCGCAAGCCAAAACGAGGAAACAAAAACACATAACAAAATCCTAAACTAGCATCACCATTTTCCGTAAAAAGGAAAATCCTTCGTAAATTATAACGAGGAAGAGGCGTAACGCAAGGTAAAAAGGAGAGATCTCACGGGTCATGCCACAGTCGCCATCCACCGCCATCCCGATCTCTGAATCATCACCACAGTTGCTTTTCTTTTCATTTTGCTATGTTTTCATCATGCATTTTCCTCTGACAGCACTGATTTCACCCGATCCGTGTTTAGAGTTTCTCAGTTCCCCGTTTCCATTCCCAAACCTGTAAACACAAAACAATCAACGTTTGTTTGTGAATCGAAACAATAGCATAGGGTTCGAGTTAGAGAGAGATGAGAAGCAGTGCCGCCGAAACCGCGAAGAGAGAGGATAACTGATCGAGAGATCACGGCGAGTGCGCGAGAGAGAGGTTTCAACAGTGAGAAACGTGGTCGAGTGAACTGTGAGGAGCGACGAGAGCGAAACGGCGATGGAGATCGTGAGAAAGACGAGCTACGCTTAGGTTCGTGGAGGGACGAATGGGGTTTGAAACGGTAGTGAGAGATGAGAATGAGTCATTTTTCCTTTTGTTTAAGATCTTTGTTTTATATAGTTTAGTTGTAATTCTATATTTTTAGTTTCAGTTTATAGTTTAGATTTAGTTTTCATTACATTAAGTATTAAGTAAAATATAACTTAGAATAATAAACTAATTTTAGTTTTGAAAACTGACTTTTGTTTTTTTATTATTACTATTATTTTATAAAACATAATTTTAATTTATAAACTGTTTTAGTTTTAGTTAAAAAATTGGTTTTGATCTTACTACATAAAATATAACTTAAGTGTAGCTTTAGTTCAAATCAATTAAATTTAATCTTATTTATTTAAGTTATAATAAAATGGATTTTAGGATAATATTAATTTTAAGAGTAATTAGCCTTGTTGTTTAGTCCAGGTGGTGACACTTGTCACCACCTGTTTGGTCTGTTCGAAAATCCAGTGTGTGCATGTCTATGGTATCCATTTTGCACCCTCCTGCTTTAGCCATCAGATCTGCCAAAGTCCAGATCCGACGATCCAGAATGGTGGACCACAGCATGCCTCATGGGAGCTGCCACACAAGATCCAGCAGCTTGGTTTTGGGCTTGGGCTCAATTTGCTGTTTGCACCCCCAGATTTAAAGCTTCAATCAGGCCCATTCCTAAACTTTTCTCTTTAAATTCAATTTTTATGCAAGTTTTTATATATAATGATGTATTAAATAATATTTGGCATATGGTAGTTTTTTATTTGTTGAATCACCAATTAAATTGGTAATTGATTTTTCATCAAGTAAAAAAATATCTATACTAATAATTATTTAAATTCCGATTTGTATTGTGTGTTAATTTATTTTCTTTTATTATCCGCTATTACATTATCCGCTTGCATGTTTATTACACGATTGTACACTCCACTCTCACATTAATATAAAAACAACAACGCCTCCGCTCTCTCTCATTTTTTGGTTACCCACACCAAATTCTCTAAGGGTCTCATGGTTGGGGATGGGCATGGCCATCCTCACGAGGTTAATTAAGGCCCTCGCCTTGATTAATCATAACCCGAAAGATAATTGGTCCACATACCAATCACCATGCACTGTGGTCTCATGGTTGGGATAGAGCACCTATCCTCACGAGGTTAATCAAGTCCATATACTTGGTTAATCATAACCCGAAATATCATTTCTACGTCCAACGCCGCAATTTTCAACACACTTTCAAATAAAAGTGTTATGGTACTTAATTAAATTGTTAGAGGTTCGCCCAACAATTTAATTAAAATGTAAAGTATTCGGCCATTAGAGGGTAAACCCAATGACTTGAATACTTTATTCCATACACTTAAATATTTAAAACACTTTCATATTAAATTAATTAATTGAATTTGTTTTCAAAAAATCAATTTTTCTACAAAAAAACCAAACAAAAACATAGTGATATGGAGTTTAATTAAATTGTCAGAGGTTCGCCCGACGATTTAATTAAAATGTAAAGTATTTGGGCCATTAGAGGGTAACCCAATGACTTAAATACTTTATTCCATAACACTTAATAAAAGTGAACTTGGTTTCACCTCACTCCTTTCATAATAAAGATTTTGGATGAGAGAAGATCGGTTGACCTCAATCACCAATCTCGAGTATCGAATCGTTAGAGGGTATCCCGACGTTTTGGTACTTGTCATCTGCCATTAAAATCAATTCAACCCATTCAAATCCTTTTTCGCTCATATGCGATTATCAAAAATTAAAAACATTTTCCATTAAAATCAATACAACCAATCCAAGACATTTTCAACCAGAACTACGGAGTTTTGACTTTCCCATTGCACGAGGGAATACGTAGGCACGCGGTTTCGAAACCGTGTCAAACTCAAAATAATAAAAAAAACAAACCCCTTTTCTTCTTTCTTGATCATTAATTAGAAGATGGCATTTTTACTTTAAACACACGAACATGCACGAACTAAATGGGTCCCATCGAGTACGATGGACGTAAGGGGTGCTAATACCTTCTCATGTAACCGACTTCCTAATCCATCCTTTTTGGTCTTGTAGACCGCCTTATCCAATTTTTGTGGGTTTTATCTATATTTCCCCGTTCTTTCTAGAACAAATAAAATTAGGTGGCGATTTCATTGTTTTTTTGAAAATTCATTTAAATGATTTTTTGAAAATCGAGTTGCTTCAGTTGGCGACTTCACTGGGGAGTATTTTTAAAATCTTTTTGACTAAGCGAGTCAACCCTAGTTTAGTTCTTTGCATGTTTGTGTGTTTGTTTATCGCTTTCTTCTTTATGCTTATCTATTGCTTATTGATTATTATTCTCCTTACACTTTATGTATATTAATCTGTTGATATATTATTGTGATGGGAATTCATGGGCATTGTTACATAGATAAGCCCACTACCCAGGCTTCTAGGTCACCTTTTAGGAATAGAGGGTCATGAGCCTAGGTCCACTGACCCATTGTCTTGTTGGCCCGGCCAAGGCTCCGCTTAGAGTTGGTTGTTTTAAGGAGGTTGTTGTCTAGCTAGACATCAATCTTTGGACAAATGACCTATAACTCTAAGTTTGTTCTTGTTGTCCTAACCGAGACCAAAACGCCAAATGTTGGATTTAGAGCATCCGTTAAGAGCCGCTTGGGGTATACTTTTACAAATACTATCGCCACGTAGGCCTCTCGCGATGATAGTGTTTGTAAAAGGATCCGAGATCCCAAGAAACACTTAGCAAAAACATAAGATTAGCCTTACCTGTGGAATCGCTAGACGCCGAAACCATGACCGCCGATCCTATGAACCGCTTATTTAATTTGCAACATGCATTGCATATATTTGCATAAAACCATTTAGCATATAACTTTTATTTTCAGGGAACCTTATAGATTTTGTTGGTGCAATAAGCAGTAAGGAAGAATGAATTCAACTCTGAAGATCGTCCCATGTCTCAAATTCAAAGAACTCAAGTCAGCCGATAACTCAAAGTGAGAGAATTCACCAAGAGAGCTTATTTTGGGAAAAGGTTTGGGAACATCCTAGATCTTTTAACTACCAACGTGGACATGGAAGCTTTGATTGCTCTGGCAAAGTACTATGATCCTCCTCTTCGATGCTTCACATTCCAAGACTTTCACTTGTTCCTACAATTGAAGAGTTCGAGAATCCTTAATTGGCCTTTGAAAGACGACACCCTTCCCCATAGGGCAAGATTTGGATAAGGCTAAGGTAGTCATTTGTTTCTTCCCGTAAGGGAGGTGGCACCTGGATTACGTATAAAGGTATTCTTAGGCAAAGCTTGGAAGATAAGTTGTCAAGTTTGAGTGTTCAAGACGATCACGACTTTCACTCCATTCTTGCTTTGCTCATTTTTGGGTGGTTTTGTTTCCAACTAATGAAATTGGTTACTTGAGCCTGTCTGCTATTGGCATATTCATGTCAAGAACCCTGCTCCTCGTGACTGCTATCGATGTTCTTACCATCTCCATGAGAGACATCCAAGAAGCGAGGGTGGTTCTGTGTTGTTCTCCAGATTTATGGTTGACTTTCATATTCCTCAAAGTGGACCGTGGAGAAGATCCCGAGAAACTTATCTTGGTCTCAAAATTGGCTTCACTAATGGTGTGATGTGGCATTCTCAGTCAGATTCGCTGATGTTATCACCACCGTGGTGGATATTCTAATGTTCCTTTGATTGGGTCTATGGGTTGCATCAATTATAACCCAAGACTTGCAACAAGACAATTGGGGTATCCGATGGAAACGAACCAAGGCTTGAGCACTTGAAAGCTTCATTGTGCACGAACTTGGTAAAAGGACCGCAACGACGTATTGAAGATCCAAGAGCTTGGGGTCAAATCCATAGGGAAAGCCGAGAGTTAATCAAGAGGGGCGGAATTGATGGAAGATCTTATCGCCAAGTGATAGAGAGAGTCCAAGAAATCAAGTCGCTTTACTTTGTGGAGGTACCATTTGATCATCCCGAACTCAGAATCACCATGTGCCAATAGAGGAGAATATGAGGCTTCGTGAAATTATCGAAAGATGGAGGAGGAAAGGTTGAGCTACAAAGCTCTAATTCTCGCTTTTTCTCAGAGCTGAAAATTTGGAGGCTAACCTCAAGGAGGTGAAAGAAGAATTGAGGGAGAAGAATACGTAATGAAAAGGATGAAGAGCTCCCATGAGATGTTCGAGAACTCGAGGAGGCCGCAAGGGGGAAGGGACCTCGACAATCAAGACCGCCAAGAACAAAGGGCCAGCTTATCTAGATGAAGGAAAGGCCTTGAAGAAAAGAGAGCATTGAAGCACGCCTCAAGCAAAGATTTCAAAGTTAGAAGCTTCTCCGCACGAACCAATAAAATGCTAGAGAATGAGATAACCGAAAAGAAGAAGTCTCAGATCGAGAATTGGAAGCAATTGAATTAATGAAAAATTCAAGAGCGAACATTTAGGGAAGAAAGAGATAGCAATAGGGATGCTTACGAAGGCCTTAGAGAGCAATGCCAAGGTTGGATTGATGAGATCCAAAAGTCGAATCGTCTGTTAGATGAAAAGGATGAACTAGTGTCCTTTCTAGAAGAAATGTATGGGCTTTTCTATTGGAAGTACAAAGAAATGGTTGACATGTGTAACCGCTTGATTGTTGACGCACTGAGACTCAGTCGGCCCTAGAAGACCTCAAGACAACCCGATACCTCCTACTGTGAGTGATTTCTTCCTCCGTCAAATGTGGTGAATGTGTTCAAGGCGGAAACTAGAGATTTGAAGCCTCGCGTCAAGATTTCTAGTTTTTAGCCACTTATCTTATTTGAATATTTGACTAATTATTATTGTAATGATTTAAATTCCAATGAATCTTATTGCTCTATTTGAGCTTGAAATTTTTGTAGTCACAACTAACACTTTGAGTTTCTATGAGATTTCTTTGAATTGCGCTTAATCTGCTTTTTCTCTAATGTTTATTGTTAACTAACGAGTCTTCAAAGAGTCCCCGAAAATAAAATGTACAAAACATATCATGGGCATGCATGCATACTCCCATAGCATATCATACATAACAGAGTTTGAGATCACCATCTCACTGCTGCTGGTTTTCTTCTCCATGCATTTAGAGACTACTGTGTTTCATCGCTCATCGCTACCCGACAAGAAGTAACTTGAAGAAACCGATGGAGAAGATGGAAGTCGATATGGCTGCCTTGGGACAAGAATGGATACTGATAGGGCAATTGATGGAGATAATTCAAAACATGGCTCGCAACAAGAGGAGTTGAGAGCTCGTCAGGAGGCCCGCCGCAACCACTACCGAGGAAGCCGCATGTTCCTCCCCTCATGGGAATGCTTTGTCCGTAATTAGCTTAGAGGTCAACACCGGTCTTGTGGATCTTACCGGCGAGAATCAAGCTGCTCAAATGAATCATGCTTCGGTGGTTCCTCCTCCGCCTACTCCCACACATCGCCAGCAGCGAGCTCGGTGGATTCTCCACCAGCGTAGGACTATTCGATTCCCGCTCCCAAGATCGAGGAGGATAATTTTGAGGATTGGTTTTCCAATGTGGAAGAGCCGATCAAGTCGATCGGAAGTTGAAGATGCTCGAGGAGCGCATGCAAGCCTTTGAGAATCAGGATGTTTTGGGGTTCGACATGTCCAACTTGGGTTTGGTTCAAGGAGTGAAGATTCCTCCGAAATTCAAAATCCCAGAGCTTTCAAAGTACAAGGGCAACTCTTGTCCTAAAACTCATTTGAGGTATTACTATAGGAGGATGTCTGCTTACACGAAGGATGAGAAGCTCTTGATGCATTTCTTTCAAGATAGTTTGACTGATGGACCATTGGATTGGTATATGGGTCTTGATAGCTCCCAGGTGCGAACTTGGAGAGAGTTGGTTTTAGCTTTTGTTCAACACTATGGCTTTAACACTGATATGGCGCCTACGAGGACCCAGTTGCACAACTTGGCCCAGAAGAAGACTGAATCCTTCAAGGAGTACGCGTAAAGGTGGCGCGAGGTAGCTGCTAAAGTTCAACCCCTATGGTGGAACGAGAGATGGTGGAAATGTTCACCAAGACACTAGATGGGCCATACTACGCCTTGCACCGACCAAGATTTCACGACATGGTGATGTTTGGTGAAAGAGTTGAGATGGGGATCAAGTTAAAGATTCAGATGTCGGTACGACAAGAATCAGTTGGTGGCGCCAAAAGCCTTTGGCGGTTACCGTAAAAAGAAAGAAGGCGAGTCAAGCGATCGATGAGCGAAGAGGAAAGGAGAAGCGCCGAATTCAACCAAGTTGTCAGAATTATTCCCGCTAGTGTTCCAAAACAAGATGTTGTTCCAAGACAACCACCACCTAGACCCGTGAAGAAGTTTGATCCTTGCTAATGTCTTATGCGATGTTTTTGCTCATTTGCAAAGTTTGAATATGATTGAGTCAAGACTTTGAAGATTGACCCGTATAACCCGCCAAAATATTTTAATGCAAATGCTCGTTGTTCTACCACTCCAATGCCCAGGGGCATTCTATTGAGAATTGTATCGCCTTCAAATACAAGGTTCAGAACCTGCTTGACACAGAGGCAATCAACTTTGGACCTCCTCCCGCCCCTAATGTCATTCAACACCCTTTACCTCCTCATGGTGGGAACGCTGTTAATGCAATTTGCGAAGATGGAGGTTTGAACCTAATAATGGATGTTAATGATCTGACCACCCCGTTGTGGTGGATAAAGAAGCAATTGCTTGAAGGAGATTTCGGTTGTGATGATGGTTGTAAACAATGCTTAATTCAAGTTGAAGGTTGGATAATTGAGAGACGAGATTCAGCATTCGACATCAAGGGACTCTTCGCTCGGCCCGTAAAGAACTTGATATGAAGAATGATGAAGATGAGGTCGACGGGTCACTATCCCCGCCACTTCTAGAAAGATCCCTGCTACAATCCCAAAGGCCGACTAAGAAACCTCCGTGATTATCACTTTGCCGGTCCAAGACCCTACACTAGCGAAAGGGCCATCCCGTGGAATTATGGGTCCGAGTACTACCGTGACAAGAAATTGAATGTGGAGACCTCAAGGAGGAAAGTATGATGAAAAGAAGATTGAAGATTTGAGCCTCAAAGGCATGACATTGCGGAAGAAAGTCGGATTACCCAAGTGGACGAATTTTCTCCACCCAATCTAGTTGAAAATCTCAAGCTTTGCCAAGGCCAAAGCAAAAGGGAAAAGAGTCATGATCGGGGTGAGTCAACACCAAAGATTTCGTAACCTGCTCGAGCCCCGACCAACCGTAGATGTTGAAGAACTGATGAGGTATATAAGGAAGAGCGATTACAAGATAATCGACCAGCTCGGCCAGACGCCCGCCAAGATCTCTATCTTAGCTTTGTTGAGGGATTCCGAGCCTCACCGCAACGCTCTGATGCACTGCTGGGAACGCCTTCGCTCCCAAGAGATCTCGCTAACCAATTTGGAGGCATTGTGAACAACATTTCGGCAAGTAACGGTCTCGGTTTTACTGACTTCGATTTACCTCCCGAGGGAAGGAAGCATAACAAAGCGCTACACGTTTCCGTGGAGATAGCGAGAACTACTTTATCCCGTTCGCTGACACGGATCATCCTCAATGTTCTTCCAAAGTCTACTCTCTTGAAGTTGGATTATGAAGGGGTGGCCGAGACCCGTTGATTTGATAGTTAAAGCGCTTGATGGGTCAAGAGATCAAGTTCGCAGGTGGACCTACCTATTAAGGTGGGCCCGCAGGTTTTGACGCAACTTTTTCGCCATGGATATTAATCCCTCCCATCGTTGTTTGCTTGGACGATTCATGGGGTGGTGCCGTGACATCCACTTTGCACCAAAAGTCAAATTTTAATTAAAAAGTGGTCACCATTTATGGTGAAGAAGATTATGTCGTCACCATCCGAGCAACTTTCGCACGCTGAAGTTGAAGGAGAGATCCACGAAACTCCATGCCAAGCTTTTGAGGCAAGATTACCGATAAGATCCCTTTGCAAAAGGTGAAGTCTCCATGGCATCCTACAAGCAAAGCGCAGTTATTGTCAAGTCGACATCCCAAGGGTGGGAAGAGTGCTAGAACTTCCTACCTAGACGGATAAGAGGGCTTGGGTTTCGCTCCGAATGAAGGTCTCGCCCACCCCTGAGCAAAGGGTGTCTCCTCCGCCAAGTTTGTCAAAGGTGGAATCCAGATTGAAGATGTTGATGTTGTTGATGGTGAAGCGGACGGTGACTATGATGTGGACAAGTGGATCTACCCCACCGCTCCAGACGTGAGCTTTCCAATTGGTTCAAGATGTTGCCGTGGTTACCGCTTTGAAGAGTAATTTTCTGCTTTTATGTCATGCCATAATTCCTACGTTATGCCCAAGACGTAGTGATCATGCGTAGGCCACCATGTTTTTAACTTTCAAGTTTATCATTAATGAAGGACGCCCTTTTGCATTCAAATTTTTCTCTTTGTTTTTTTTTTTTCTTCACTTATTTCTTTTAAAGGTGACAATATCAAATTTTACTTTCTTTTATACAAACCTTTGTCTTTTCTTTTTATTTTATTATTAAAAAAAACTTAATGAAAAAATAATAATAAAAATAAAATTACCAACAACGCAGATGTGGTCCTTCGACGGACCCGATTTTGTCGACGATGATTCCACTGTGGCTCATTATGATTTCGACGAACCGATTTATCAAGTCAAGAGGAAGTCAAGAGGACCGTGAATTACCCAAGAATTAGCCGTGATGTCGAGGCAAGAAGAAAAGGTCATCCACCGCACTCAAGAGGCTCTAGAAGTGATCAATCTAGGAACCGAGGATGCTCGAAAGGAGGTCAAGATCAAAGATTGAAAACGGAGTTAAGCAAAAGCTTGTCTAAATGCTACATGAGTACGTAGACATCTTTGCTTGGTCTTATGAAGATATGCCCGGTTAGATACTCGACATCGTTATGCACGAATTGCCTCAAAGAAGGATGCCCACCAGCGTAGCTTCAGTAACACACCCGTAAATGTCAAGGAAAATAAAAGAAGAGGTTCGTAAGATGGAAGCAGTGTTTCCTAAAGGTTGTTTCTTATCCCCATGGGTGGCCAACATCGTATCAAAGATCAAGAAAGACGGCAAGGTAAGGATGTGTTGATTATAGGATCTAAAGAGCTAGCCCTAAGGATGACTTCCTCTCCCACATCGACATTTTGGTCGATAACATCGCTCAAGCTAAAGTATTCTCCTTCATGGATGGTTTCTCCGCTACAACCGCATTAAGATGGCGCCCAATGATATGGAGAAAACTACTTTCATTACACCGTGGGGACTTTCGCTACAAAGTGATGCCTTTGGTTTGAAGAACGCAGGGCAACGATCACGCTATGGTTACTCTCTTCCATGATATGATGCATAAAGAGATCAAGTATACGCTGATGATATGATCGTTAAGTCCTGCATGTAAGAAGAACACCGGTTCACTTGTTAAAATTGTTCGAAGATTGAGAAAGTTCAGCCGAGATTGAACCCAAGTAAGTGCACCTTGGAGTGAGATCGGGAAACTCTTTGGCTTTATTGTGTTTAGAAAGGGATTGAGGTCGACCGCTAAGATAAAAGCGATACAAGAGATGCCAGAGCCAAGGACGTAAAAAGTGCGAGGTTTCGGGAAGATCAATTACATCGCTGTTCATTTCTCATCTTACAGCCACCGTGAACCTATTTTCAAGTCGTTAAGAAAGAATCCCACAACCGTGTGGAACGATGATTGTCGACGCTTCGACAAAGATAAAGAGGTACCTACAAGAGCCTCCAATTCTCTCACCCCTGGAAGGTAGACCGCTGATTATGTACTTGACCGTGTTGAGAATTCCATGGTCGTGTGCTCGGTCAACATGATGAGACAGTGTAAAGAGCACGCCATATACTATTTGAGCAAGAAGTTCACAATGCGAATCGAGGTATTCATTATTGAAAAGACTTGTTGTGCACTCGCACGGGCAAGAAACGACTCATAAAGACATGTTGACTCACACTACTTTCTTGATCTCCAAATGGACCCGATAAAGTATATCTTTGAGAAGCCACCACAGAAGGATAGCCTGCTGGCAAATGATCCCGATGTAATATGATATCCAATACACTACCAAGGCCATCAAAGGTAGTGTGGTGGCGCATATCTCGCCAACAACCATTAGAAGATGACTATCACCGATGAAGTTTGAGTTCTGATGAAGACATTATGTATATTAGAGATTGTAACATTCCGTGGCTCGAAGAGGGACCCGAGCCCTGCTCACAGGACAATGGCATTCGATGGAGCCTCAAATGCACTAGGAAATGGTGTTGGCCATTATCATCTCGGCTGTGTTTCCATATCCCATTCAACGCCGTAACTGCTTCGATTGCACCAATAATGTGGCCGAGTACGAAGCTTGTATTTTGGAATCAAGCATTTGATCCGAGAATCAAGATCTTAGCAGATACGGAGATTCTTGGTGATTAGTCAAATCAATGGAGATCGGGAGACCCGCCACCGAATTTGATTCCATATCGAGATCATGTCTTGAAGTTGATCCCTTATTTCGACGAGATCACTTTTGATCACATCCCAAGGAGGAGAACAATTTGGCGATGCTCCGCTACCCGTCATCCATGTTTAAGGTCGATGAGCGAATGATGCCCCATCTATCACTATAATGAGGTTGGACGAGCTCGCTCGCTATGAAGTAGAAGGTGAGAGATGAAAACCTTGGTTCTATGACATCAAAAGGTATCTCGAGACGAAGAATACCCGATGATGCTTCCATCGTTGATAAGAAGGCTCACAAGTACTGCCAAATTCTTCCTCAATGGCGGTGTTGTACAAAAGGAACTATGACTGCTTTGCTCGATGCGATAGACACGAAGCAAATAATATTATAGAAGAGATTCATGAAGGTCCTTTCGGACGATTCTAGTGGACACACCATGGCCAAGAAGATCTTGAGAGTGCTATTATTGGTCCACCATGGAGAACGATCGCTACAACCATGCTAAAACATGTTACAAATGTCAAATTTATTACCGATAAGATGCATGTGCCACCTTCTTCATTGAATGTTTTGACTTATCCATGGCCTTTGCGATGTGGGCATTGATATGATTGGAGAAATTAAGCCCACCGCTCTAATGGACATCGATTCATCCTTGTTGCCATTGACTACTTTACCAAATGGGTCGAGGCAACGCCTTATGCTCGTGTCACTAGACAAGTGGTCACACGCTTTATCAAGCATAATATCATTTGTCGCATGGGTTCCCGAGAAGATCATTACGATAACGGCTCAAATCTCAACAACAAAATGATGAAAGAGTCATGGACGCTTCAAGATAAAACATCATAACTCTTCTCCATACCGTCCAAAATGAATGGTGCCGTGGAGGCGGCAAACAAGAATATCAAGAAGATTGTACAAAAGATGGTTGTCACTACAAGGATTGGCACGAGATGTTGCCATTTGCCTTGCACGGCTATCGCACTTCAATACGCACGCCAACAGGGCAACTCCTTCTCCTTGGTATACGGTATGGAGGCCCCACCCGTGGAAGTCGAGATCCTTCCTTAAGGATTTTAACAGATGTGCAACTCGATGAAGTGAATGGGTTCGTAATGACTTGATCAATTGAATCTCATTGACGAGAAGAGATTGACAGCTTGTCATGGACAGCTATACCAAAAGCGTATGAAAAGGGCTTTCGACAAGAAAGTGTGTCCTCGAATTTCCAAGTCGGTGACCTCAAGAGAATTTTGCCTCCCAATAGTACCGACGGGCAAGTGGGCTCCAAATTATGAAGGACCGATGTGTGAAGAAAGTTTTCTCGAGGAGCTATGTTCGCAACTATGGATGGAGAAGATTTCACCCGATCAATGCAGATGTAGTCAAAAATACTTCAGATAAAAAGACCCGTTAGGTTGACGCCTAAGCAAAATAGAGATCCCGACGAACCAAGAGGTTCAAAAGTTAGGGATAAATATAAAGATTGTACACCCGCAAGTCGAAAACCCGAAAGGGGCTTGGGCAAAAAGGGTATCCTGTGGATTGAAACCCGAAAGGGCGGTCCAGCAAAATTAGGGATTCAAGGCGAACGACTACAACTGCACGACACATGTTTTGGTCGCTATCTACAAAACTTGATAATCCGTAGGGATCGAGGGTTAGGTTAATCGGAGCATTTCGGATAGCTCAATGTTAAGGGATGTTGAAGTTGTGAAGAGCATGGCGGATTCGTGATTCGACAAAATCCATGATTTTTATTGTCACCTTTTCTTTTAACTTTGATGTATAAGCAATTGCCTCTTTTCGTGATTTGCTTCTTGATGTAAATGCTCATTTACGGCTAATCAATCAATAAAATTACTTTCATCCAAACCGTGTTTTTCTATCATTTATCTCTGCCTTATTTTCATGTATTTTTAACTGCTTTGTTTGCAAAACGACGTCCGATATTTTCAATAAACTCAGATATGAAACATCGCCCAACGGCACATGGCATAATTTCGGGTTACTCTAATTACGGGTACACGACATTAACGATTGAAACAATTGATCAGAAAGGTAGCAGAATTATTGTTATATCTCCTGTTTTACAGGTTTTGTTATGCAAAGATTTTAAATAAAGAACGTTGCACGCTTGAGCTTAAATCTCCAACAAAACTTCTTTCTCTCCCACAAGGGATATCCATGGCATATGTGCGCCCTTGGATGTTATCGGCCCTTCCCCGACGCGGAAGATTGCAAAGAACGGTCTACACCAGCAAGATCACTTTCAAAAGCTCACTTGGTGTCGTTGATTCCTCTTATGCAAAAGCTCATAATCCAGAGCTATCGAAATCACGAACACTACGTGACAAGATCATCGTCCCAGATGAATGTCGATCTCCAAGAGTTACTTCCCCAGTGATGTTAATCATTGAAAGATGGTACTTCTATTCCATAATCCCACTACTAGGGTCCCGACTATCATCTCTTTGATGAAGACCAGATGATTGTATTCAATTCATGGATGGTTGATGTTCCCTCGGCAGCTCATGATTGCTTTTAGTCCTGGGTGAATCATTAAAATATGCATCATTGCATTACATAGCATCCTCAAAAATGCGTAGCATTTCCATTGATATGGAGCATTACGCCGAAAAAATAATGATCTCAAACATGCATCTAAGCATAAGCCAGATTAAAATGATTCTCGAGTACCTTTTGCGTCTCCGAAGAGAAATTTATCAATTAAAAAAATCCCCAAGTGGTATTCCCAATGAGTTCCTCAAGAAATTCTTCTTGTTGTTGTTATCTCGATTTTAGACCTCGCTTGGCCTCCTACATCATTCAAATTCAATTCACCAAGTGTCTTTCTTTTGCAAATTTTATTTTGGTTATCTTACCCGTGTTTGCCTCTCGTTAGAGTGCGAGTAAGAGTTGGTGTCTAACCTTTCTTGCTTCTCAATTGTTCGAGTATCCATACTTGTGTGTGGTAATTCATATAATTGCCGCTGAAGAATTACACCCGCCTTGGCCCCGAGGGATATTGTAGTCTCTTGCACATTTGCAACCTTTAAAGTCCAACGAGATGGGCGATCCTTGCTAGACCCCTTTGTTTGGCCTCTTTCCCGTGAATTCGTCTTCGATCGACGATTTTTACCATTCCGTATATCTTTCCCCCAGTGAGTCTGCTCCAGTCGGTCTCATTCTTGCGTATGTCTAATATGTATATTCGATCTTTATATGTCCAATATCCTTACCGGGCATGTATATTTCGAAACCTTTGTTAGAGTCGTCTTCGGTCGGTCTCTTTCCAGTGTATGTCTAATATCCTTACCTGACATATGCTACCTATATGTGTTCAATATCCTTACCGAACATGTATATTCGATCTATATGTGTTCAATATCCTTACCGAACATGTATATTCGATCTTTATGTGTCCAATATCCTTACCGGGCATGTATATTTCAAACCTTTGTTAGAGTCGCGGGTCTCTTCCTGTATGTCTAATATCCTTACCGCATATGCTCCTATATGTGTTCAATATCCTTACCGAACATGTATATTCGATCTTTATGTGTCCAATATCCTTACTGCATGTATATTTCAAACCTTTGTTAGAGTCGCCGGCTTCCTTTCCTGTATGTCTAATATCCTTACCGACATATGCTATCTATATGTGTTCAATATCCTTACCGAACATGTATATTCGATCTTTATGTGTCCAATATCCTTACCGGCATGTATACTTTGAAACCTTTGTTAGAGTCGCTCGGTCGGTCTCTTCCAAGTATGTCTAATATCCTTACCGACATATGCTTCCTATATGTGTTCAATATCCTTACCGAACATGTATATTCGATCTTTATGTGTCCAATATCCTTACCGGCATGTACATTTCAAACCTTTGTTAGAGTCGCCTTCGGTCTCTTTCCTGTATGTCTAATATCCTTACCGATATGCTCCCTATATGTGTTCAATATCCTTACCGAACATGTATATTCGATCCTTATGTGTCCAATATCCTTACCGGCATGTATATTTCAAACCTTTGTTAGAGTCGCCTTCGATCGGTCTCCCTTACCTAATATCCTGATATCCATACGTGTTCAATATCCTTACCGAACATGTATATTCGATCTTTATGTCCAATATCCTTACCGCATGTATATTTCAAACCTTGTTAGAGTCGCTTCGGCCGGTCTCTTTCTCGTGTATGTCTAATATCCTTACCGACATATGCTCCTATACGTGTTCAATATCCTTACCGAACATGTATATTCGATCCTTATGTGTCCAATATCCTTACGGCATGTATATTTCAAACTTTTGTTAGAGTCGCTTCTCGGTCTCTTCCTGTATGTCTAATATCCTTACCGACATATGCTTCCTATATGTGTTCAATATCCTCACCGAACATGTATATTCGATCCTTATGTGTCCAATATCCTTACCGGCATGTATATTTCAAACTTTTGTTAGAGTCGCCTTCGGTCGGTCTCTTCGTGTATGTCTAATATCCTTACCTGACATACCAAAATCTTTGTTCCAAATCCCACTGTTCAAAAAAAAATCACAAAAAAATATAGAAAGTCAAAATTATCAAAAAGATTAAAAAAAATGCAAAAAATATTTCCACTTGTTCTTCTGAGCGCAAATTTTGTTCTTTAGTATTTAATCTTCTCACCTTGAAAGTTCAAAAGGCTAGCGCCAATTTCACTTTCGTGTTTAAGACGATTAAATAGGGGCAAATCACAGACCCAAAATTTGCCCTCCTATCTCGGTTTTATCTAGTTTAGGCTTCATTTATCATAACACTCACATGCATTCATATCACCGGGTCTATGGTTACGGATTGAGTTGATTCCCAAAGATTTCTCCGCTGAGCGTAAAAGGCGTGGTGTTTTCACCAATTTGGGATATTTGAAAATGACGAGGTTTAATGTTAAATCTTATTCGCTCATATCTATCTGCTTGAGCTTGGTGTTCGCTTGTTGAATTGAATGGTCTGTTTTGATGGAGCTACGGAGTCCGGTTATTTTGAATGTCATTACCTCCCGATTCAGAGATCAATTCACCACGAATTTGGGTTTTGTTGTGGTTTCGAGTTCATTGTTCAAGATGTAGGTTGGATTATGGTTATCCATTTATTGATCAACAATACAAGTTCTAGTACGTTTGGCCTGCTCGCCACTTTGTTTGCTCTCTAATAGTGGTGTATGTGAAGATATTCATCCGCAGGACTTGTTTACAAGATTTACGAACGCCAAACCGCCGCATGTTGAGATTTTTTCCGCCGCTCATCGCCACAAGACTCAAGGCATTTTTGAAAAAACTAAGCTTTTTGGAATTCGTTGGTTCCGAATCTTACTCCACTACTGATTGGTTCAATTTGGAAACGCGGTGATAATTCCATTAATTTCAAGTGGAATCTATTGCTCAAATTCTTAAAAGAATCACGAAAGCGACAAGTTGACTGAGGTTTTTGATCAAGAATTTCATCTTGAAACTTAGAGTTTCAATTCTTGCCTCAAGAAGCAAAAGGCTCCGAATTTCTACGAGAATGGATAAAAATGGGAACTTTGTGGCCGGGAAATTCAAATGGGGTTAATGTAATTACAAAATAACTTGGATTTCGAGGTTTTTGATCACAAGTTCAAAGCTTTTATAATGTGCATTATTGAGTTCGAAGGAGGATTTAGAAAATTGAATACATATTCAAATTCCACTCATAGTTCTCTTAAGACCTCATTCTTTTTTTAGAACATGAATCAAGAACATACATGGCAATTTTTCTCAAGAATCTAAAGTGCAACAATCACGTTACTACGCGTTTGATTCATGAACACGGATGGGAATGGTGGATTGATTTGGATTTAGGCGCATATTTTAAATTAACATTTCGACTTAGTATCGTTCTAACCAAAGTAATTTTGGTTCATGACAAATTTGTTGGAATGATTGGTTCATCATGAATTTTCAACTTCCATGCACAAAGTGCTACAACATTGAAGGTCACATTAGTAGTATTCAAGGATTTGGAACTAAAACTCATATCGATACATAATTCTCAATCTTGTGTTTATAAAAATTCGAGAGTTTCCAAACTATTCTTTTTATTATACAAAGATACAAGAACAAGTATGCGTGTATTACAACTTGTCAATCCTAAAATACAAGTTACAAGTTTCTATTGAATACTAGTATTCCCTAAACTATGTGTGGATTTCTCAAACTGCCAACTTCTCCATGGAAGTGTTCTTGACTTTGTTCTCGAGCTGTCCATCCCTCCAAGCTTCCCTTTATCGTTCTTCCGAACTCGTAGCGTTTCTCATGTTCATGAAACAACAAAAAAACCCGGTTAGCAATCAATGGACAGCAGTAACAATACAAGACAATACACAATTTTTATCTCATCATTAGGATTTTCTTTCCGGAATCAGGTTGTGTGAGGTTTCGATCAAAACCGGGGCCTCATGTACAAATCATCGGCCGTAAAGCTCACTATTGCAAATCCTCAAGGATACCCTTGGTTCACAATAGGAGGTGTGGAAAGAAGATGAGGAAAAGCAGTTTTGAAAAGCAGTTTTGGCATGACAGTACTGTGACCTTATGTGGGGCAGCAAGGGTATACATCTTTTCAGGCAATGTTTACCATAAACAATGCATCAAACAGCCAACATATCAGGGAATACAATACAGAACTGCCAACATATCAGAAAATACAGCATCAAACAGCCAAAAACAGTCAAATTTATCAGCCCAATACAAATTGATGCAAGCCCAACAAGTATTTCGTGAGGCCATGATTTTCAAAAAGGAGAACAACCAAAGTTCAGCAAAACCCTAGTCCTGACAGTATATAAACATTCAAAGTTTATAACAAGGAGGCCACTATTCACAAGCAAGAAACCCTAGCCGAAATTCCCCAATCAAAACCCTAACAGCATACTGTCAAGCCAAAAACGAGGAAACAAAAACACATAACAAAATCCGTCTAAACTAGCATCACCATTTTCCAGAAAAAAGGAAAATCCTTCAGAAATTATAACGAGGAAGAGGCAGAACGCAAGGTAAAAAAGGAGAGATCTCACCGGGGTTGCGGCCACAGGCCGCCATCCACCGCCATCCCGATCTCTGAATCATCACCACAGTTTCTTTTCTTTTCATTTTGCTATGTTTTCATCATGCATTTTCCTCTGACAGCACTGATTTCACCCGATCCGTGTTTAGAGTTTCTCAGTTCCCCGTTTCCATTCCCAAACCTGTAAACACAAAACAATCAACGTTTGTTTCAGGAATCAGAAAACAATAGCAGTAATAGGGTTCGAGTTAGAGAGAGATGAGAAGCAGTTCCGCCGAAACCGCGAAGAGAGAGGATAACAGATCGAGAGATCACGGCGAGTGCGCGAGAGAGAGGTTTCAACAGTGAGAAACGTGGTCGAGTGAACTGTGAGGAGCGACGAGAGCGAAACGGCGATGGAGATCGTGAGAAAGACGAGCGGCGGCGCCTAGGGTTCGTGAGGGACGAATGGGGTTTGAAACGGGTAGTGAGAGATGAGAATGAGTCAGTCTTTTCCTCTTTTGTTTAAGATCTTTGTTTTATATAGTTTAGTTGTAATTCTATATTTTTAGTTTCAGTTTATAGTTTAGATTTAGTTTTCATTACATTAAGTATTAAGTAAAATATAACTTAGAATAATAAACTAATTTTTGTTTTGAAAACTGACTTTTGTTTTTTTATTATTACTATTATTTTATAAAACATAATTTTAATTTATAAACTGTTTTAGTTTTAGTTAAAAAATTGGTTTTGATCTTACTACATAAAATATAACTTAAGTGTAGCTTTAGTTCAAATCAATTAAATTTAATCTTATTTATTTAAGTTATAATAAAATGGATTTTAGGATAATATTAATTTTAAGAGTAATTAGCCTTGTTGTTTAGTCCAGGTGGTGACACTTGTCACCACCTGTTTGGTCTGTTCGAAAATCCAGTGTGTGCATGTCTATGGTATCCATTTTGCACCCTCCTGCTTTAGCCATCAGATCTGCCAAAGTCCAGATCCGACGATCCAGAATGGTGGACCACAGCATGCCTCATGGGAGCTGCCACACAAGATCCAGCTTGGTTTTGGGCTCTCAATTTGTCGTTTGCACCCTGCATTTAAAGCTTCAATCGTGCCCATTCCTAAACTTTTCTTTAAATTCAATTTTATGCAAGTTTTATATATAATGATGTATTAAATAATATTTGGCATATGGTAGTTTTTATTTGTTGAATCACCAATTAAATTGGTAATTGATTTTCATCAAGTAAAAATATCTATACTAATAATTATTTAAATTCGATTTGTATTGTGTGTTAATTTATTTTCTTTATTATCCGCTATTACATTATCCGCTTGCATGTTTATTACACGATTGTACACTCCACTCTCACATTAATATAAAACAACAACGCCTCCGCCTCTCTCATTTTTGGTTACCCACACCAAATTTCTAAGGGTCTCATGGTCGGGATGGCATGGCCATCCTCACGAGGTTAATTAAGGCCCTCTGCCTTGATTAATCATAACCCAAAGATAATTGGTCCACATACCAATCACCATGCACTGTGGTCTCATGGTCAGATAGAGCACCTATCCTCACGAGGTTAATCAAGTCCATATACTTGGTTAATCATAACCCAAATATCATTTCTCACGTCCAACGCCGCAATTTTCAACACACTTTCAAATAAAAGTGTTATGGTACTTAATTAAATTGTTAGAGGTTCGCCAACAATTTAATTAAAATGTAAAGTATTCGCCATTAGAGGGTAACCCAATGACTTGAATACTTTATTCCATACACTTAAATATTTAAAACACTTTCATATTAAATTAATTAATTGAATTTGTTTTCAAAAATCAATTTTTCTACAAAAACCAAACAAAACATAGTGATATGGAGTTTAATTAAATTGTCGAGGTTCGCCGACGATTTAATTAAAATGTAAAGTATTTGGGCCAGAGGGTAACCCAATGACTTAAATACTTTATTCCATAACACTTAATAAAAGTGAACTTGGTTTCACCTCACCCTTTCATAATAAAGATTTTGATGAGAGAAGATCGGTTGACCTCAATCACCAATCTCGAGTATCGAATCGTTAGAGGTATCCCGACGCTTTGGTACTTGTCATCCGCCATTAAAATCAATTCAACCCATTCAAATCCTTTTTCGCTCATATGCAATTATCAAAATTAAAACATTTTCCATTAAAATCAATACAACCAATCCAAGACATTTTCAACCGTAACTACGTAGTTTTGACTTTCCCATTGCACGAGGGAATACGTAGGCACGCGGTTTCGAAACCGTGTCAAACTCAAAATAATAAAAAAAACAAACCCCTTTTCTTCTTTCTTGATCATTAATTAGAAGATGGCATTTTTACTTTAAACACACGAACATGCACGAACTAAATGGGTCCCATCGAGTACGATGGACGTAAGGGGTGCTAATACCTTCCGTAACCGACTCCTTAATCCATCCTTTTGGTCTTGTAGACCGCCTTATCCAATTTTTGTGGGTTTTATCTATATTTCCCCGTTCTTTCTAGAACAAATAAAATTAGGTGGCGATTTCATTGTTTTTTTGAAAATTCATTTAAATGATTTTTTGAAAATCGAGTTGCTTCAGGATCGTGGAAAACATTATGATAAGAATAATCAGAAATCCGATGGTTGGAAGAATCCTAGTGGGGGAGATTCTGGTTCTTCCATTAAGTGCTACAAGTATGGTGAGACAGGACATCGTATGGTAGACTGCAAGAGTAATGATAGGAAGTGTTTCAAGTGTGGGAAACTCGAGCATGTGGCCAATTATTGCAGAATGAGAGTAGTGACTTGTTACAATTGTGGCGAAGAAGGTCATACTCGTTCGCAGTGTACTAAGCCAAAGAAAGAACAAGCTGGTGGTAAAGTGTTCGCTTTGTCAGGACCAGGGACTAAGCCAGATGATCGGTTCATTAAAGGTACATCTTTTATTAATGGCATATCTTTAATTGCGATTATTGATACTGGAGCGACACATTCTTTTATTGCTTTGGATTGTGCTAAAAGATTGAACTTGGAAATTTCTAATAAGGATGGAAGTATGGTTATTGACACTCTTGCATCTGGTTCAATGACTACTTCATATGTTTATAGGAACTGTCCTATTGTAATTTTTGGTATAGCTTTCAGTATGGACTTAGTGTGCCTACCGTTAGAACAACTTGATATAATCCTTGGAATGAACTGGTTGGAATTCAACCAGGTTCATATCAACTGTTTTAAGAAGACGATTATTTTTCCTATAGAAGCTAGAGTGGAAGATGTGACTATGTCAATTAAGCAGATGAATTTGGCTGTCAAGGATGGTGATGTAGTGTTTATGTTGTATTCTTCGACGGAGGTGAAAGGAAAAGCTAAGAGTGATGAATTGCCAGTGGTGAATGAATTCCCAGAAGTGTTTTTGGAAGATGTTAGTGAATTGCCACCTGAGAGAGAAGCGGAGTTTACTATAGATTTGATTCCTGGAACTAGTTCGGTGTCGATGGTGCCTTATCGCATGTCAGCATCTGAATTGTCTGAGTTGAAGAAGCAGTTGGAAGAATTGCTTGAGAAGAAGTTTATTCGTCCTAGTGTTTCGCCGTGGGGTGCTCCTGTGTTGTTGGTTAAGAAGAAAGAGGGTTCAATGAGATTATGTGTGGATTACAGGCAGTTGAACAAAGTTACAATCAAGAATCGGTATCCATTGTTGAGGATTGATGATTTGATGGATCAGTTGGTTGGAGCTTGTGCATTCAGCAAGATTGATTTGAGATCTGGATATCATCAGACTCGTGTGAAGACGGAGGATATTTAGAAAACTGCATTTAGAACGAGGTATGGATATTATGAGTATTCTGTTATGCCGTTTGGGGTTACTAATGCACCTGGTGTTTTCATGGAGTATATGAACAGAATATTTCATCTGTATCTTGATAAGTTTGTGGTGGTGTTCATTGATGATATTCTGATCAATTCAAAGAATGATGAAGAGCATGCAGGACATCTTAGAATTGTGTTGGAACTGTTGAAAGAGAAGAAGTTGTATGCGAAGTTATCTAGTGTGAGTTATGGTTAAGTGAAGTAAGCTTTCTTGGTCATGTGATTTCCAAGAATGGCATTGTTGTTGATCCTACGAAGGTAGAAGTGGTATCTCAGTGGGAAGCGCCGAAGAATGCTTCCAAACCGTAGTTTTCTTGGTCTTGTTACTACAGAAGTTCATTGAAGGATTTTCGAAGTTAGCTTTGTCGTTGACTAAGTTGACCAGGAAGGGTCAGGTGTTTGTTTGGGATTCTGAATGTGAGAAAGGATTCCAAGAGCTGAAGAAGAGGTTGACTAGTGCTCCAATTTTGATTTTGCCGAATCCGGCAGAATCTTTTGTTGTGTACTGTGATGCGTCCTTGATGGGATTAGGTGGTGTTTTGATGCAAGATAAGCAGGTTGTGGCTTATGCTTCGAGACAATTGAAAGCTCATGAAAGGAATTATCCGACTCATGATCTAGAGCTGGCAGCAGTGGTTTTTGTTTTGAAATTGTGGCGGCATTACTTGTATGGTTCTCGATTCGAGGTATTCAGCGATCATAAGAGTCTGAAGTATCTCTTCGATCAGAAAGAGTTAAATATGAGGCAGAGAAGATGGTTAGAATTTCTGAAGGATTATGATTTTGGTTTGAATTACCATCCTGGTAAGGCAAACGTGGTTGCAGATGCATTGAGGAGGAAGTCCTTCCATATGTCTATGTTGATGGTGCGTGAATTGGAGTTGGTTGAGCAGTTCAGAGACTTGAGTTTGGTTTGTGAAACTACTTCTGATAGTGTTAAGTTGGGTATGTTGAAGTTGACTAGTGGTATTCTTGAGGAAATTCGAACTGGACAGAAATCTGATGTTGGTTTAGTGGATAAGTTGGCATTGATCAACCAAGGTCAAGGAGGTGAATTCTGAATTGATGAGAACAATGTTATGAGGTTTGGTGATAGGGTGTGTGTTCCGGATATTACAGAACTTCGGAAGAGTATTTTGGAAGAAGGACATCGTAGTGGATTGAGTATTCATCCTGATGCTACTAAGATGTATCATGACTTGAAAAAGTTATTTTGGTGGCCTGGAATGAAAAAGGAAATTCGAAGAGAAACAAGAGAAACACAAATTCGAAGCTCTCAAACTTACCAAGGTTGATGATGGTGAGTGAGAGGTGGTGGCAGAAGCAAGGTTGATGGAGGGCTCGCGAAAGAACTGGGATGAAGGGCGGAAGAACTGAGACAAAGGGCGAAAGAACTGAGAATTGAGAACGGCAGTGACCAGTGGTGAATGGGTGGTGAACGGCAGAAGAACTGTTGAGAAAAGCTTCTGAAATCGTACGTGAGAACTGTTGAGAGAACTGAATGCGTTGAGAGAAGCTTTTGAAATCGCGTGTTTTGTTAGTTTGGGGTTTAAGAATTTTAATTATAAAATTTAGCAAAGACAACACTTTTGAAAAGCGACTTCTTAATGTAAAATTTAGCAGCGCCTTTTCCTTAGAAAGCGCTTTCATTTCATATGCCTATAGCATCGCTTTTTAAAAGCTCTTTCTAAGGTTAACATTTAACAGCACTTTAAAAAGCGCTTTCTAAGATTAACATTTAGCAGCGCATTTACAAAAGCGCTTTTTAAGGTGGGGTCTTTGTAAGGCCTTTAGTAGCGCTTTTATAAAGCGCTTTCTAAAGGTAGCCTTTAGCAAAAAAAAATTTAGCGAATTTTTTCTGTAATTTATAACAGCGCATTTTGATAAAAGTGTCTTTGTAGTGCTGCAAAAAACATTTTTTAGCGTAGTGAATTTTTAAAATTTAGTAATGTATTTTTAAATTTAGTAATATATTATTATTAATTATGAAACTATCCATTTTTATATATAAATAAACAAATGAAAATATAGAACAATCCAATTTTGATATCAAAATAATATAAAATAAATAAATAAAATAAAAGTTACAAAATTATTCTCAAGGCCAGGGCCTTAATAAATGACATTACAACAAATTAAAAAAATAACAATTCATTTAATTATTTGAAATTTAATTTTTCGCATTTTTTTTATTCTTACAATACTCCATTTATTGAAGTTCATACTATTGAACGAAAGAGAATAATTCTTTGAACAATTACGACAATATTAATAACAAGTGTTTTAATTATAAAAAACAATAAAAATTACAAAATTTCAAGGTCTCAAACTACGATCTGAAATCTAATATTAAATTGAGTGCAAACAAACTCTTGTTAAAATTTAAGCCATAATTGGTTTGATTGCATTTAAATGTATTATACAATATTTATCATACAAAATCAATAGTAAACGAATTAATTGTATAATAAATTTTTAATTATTTTATATAATGCTTATTAAAATATTATTGTTTAAAATAAAATTAAAATATAAAATAAAATAAAATTCAAACATTTTTAAGTTGTAGATTGATTATCAGAGATTTATACAATAGCAAATAATAAAGTAAAAAATTGATTAAGTTAACTACGCCAATAAATATGAAAACCAATTCTATGTGATAGCAGTTTTTATTAAAATGAAAAATATACAATCAATAAAACATTAAAACATAAGAGCTGAGCCCACCCACTATTACTTCCAAAATTTAGCAACAACCGCTCGGCTACGATATTATAAAATCAAATAGAGATTGAAAGAATGTTATATATTAATTCATACATTAAATTTTGAGGTCCTATGCGATAGCGCTCTTTGCACTCCTACAGCGTCGGCCCTGTATTTATATAAAAAAGTTAATAAAAGTATACAACTATCCAATTTTGATACCAAAATAATATAAAATAAATAAATAAATAAAATGAAAGTTACAAAGTTATTTTCAAATTTGGTGCCAAAATTTGTTAAGAGACTTAACAACTTTAATATATAAGATTAAATAAATAAAAATAATTTTATTTTATACATTATAAATTGTTTTTATTTTAATTAGTTATTAATAATAATAGTTGTAGTGAAAGGCGCTCAACCGCCATCAACCACCGTCTTTAGTGGAAGAGGAAATATATTTTCACACACGACACTAGGAGTAGTAAATAGGTATGACTGCTCTGTTTAGGTCTGTCTCACAAAAAAAATAAGGTGGAACGTGTAACACCCTTCTAACCCCACATATATTGTTCATATAATTTATGAATTAAATCAAAATACAATCATCACTCAAGGGTGTCACACTTCATTAAAAATATCATAACAATAATTATGCTCCGTAACACCAGTTGCATCGATTTAAAACATACATCTAATAATAATTCAACACATCATTTAAAACTTCCTAGTGGAACCAGCGTCATAATATTATACTTAACTCCTCAAAACTCATAGTATTAGTTCCTCAAATATTGAGTTTAACAATCATAACAGTCATAAATTGTGCCAACATCAAAAGAACACACCATTCACACAATATAGCGTTCTCAACCCGATGTTACATATCAGAGCAAGACACTTCTAATTGACAAAAATAAATAACACAGTCTGAAGCTATCCTCAAAGCTTTTATGAACTATTCATGGACATCTGCGCATTACCCCCACGTAGGCAACATTCAAACAAAAAGGGTAAATAATCACAATTTATTATAAAAGACTTTAGGAAAAGATTAGTAGTCATAACAATATCGCCACATAACAACAAATACTATTCATCAATATTTCATACTCACATAATACATCATAACATTACTTGTACCTCTTTCATCATCAAAACATCATATAACCACATAATTCACATTTATCATCATATCACAACTCATCAACGAAATTTATGCAATGTCACATATGATGTTAATGCGACACAATTGACTCAATGCATGTGGTACCAAAATTTATTAACATTTGGTTCATCACCCTCCAAAGACCTCCACCATAGGATCGGGTTCCCTCTTAAAACTGGAGCACATCACAAAACACACACAGTCTGCACAAAGGGATTGAAACTCAACATAAGCGGACCACCGTCCAAAAATAATATGAATGCATGATGCACAACAACGTCAGATAAATTCGACCACGACTAGTCAAGTGCATGGTCATTCACATAATCATCACATGACATGTATTACATATTTAAAAAATGTACATCACCAAAACATCATCATGGATCACATCAATTACATCACAGCAACGTCTTAGGAACTTCATAATACTTCATAGAAACATCATATTCATCATTAAAATAGAACATCATTGCATAACAACATATAATAATTCAATCTTATAAACACTTAGGAACAATCATAATGCATCACATATATCATATTATAGTTTAATACGTCAGCTTCCCGATGCTTCGAACGGTGCATCAAACAAATTCTTGAAACTCAAGTTACGACATGTTGAATAGCTGTCAGACTATTCGCTACTGCCTCGCCCAACGCCACATGAGCGCTCTCCTCACCTTCTCCTTGCCTGATGCGCGCCCGACGATGGGGTCGTCCATGATTTGCTCGCCAAACGAAGCACCAACGACGTCTCTTCCCCATACATTTTCCAAGAGCTCAACTTTTTCCACCATTTTGCTCGCCCCTTGGCTCGTACGACGACGCTTGGGCGAATCGCTCGCCCGACGATTCTTGCGAAACAGCAACTTATCAATTGCAATTTTTGCATTGTCCAGCCCCATTCTGATTTATATTACAATACCAAATTTAGTTTTAAACGCATATCAGTCATCATATTGCACATATCATCATCAAAATACATTATCACATAGTATTGGACATAAATCATATCATACAAACATCATCAAATCAACACTTTTGTCATGTTTTTTATCAAATCATTACACAAGGAAAATAAATATCTACTTTAACCCTCTATCAATCATAGTAAACTGAGATTAAACCCCGTATCTTAATTCCATGATCTTACAGAATGAACCTTCTCTTCGTGTTTCTCTCAATTCCATGATCTTACAAAATGAACTTTCTCTTCCTTATTTTCTCTTTTTTACATATTTCACCCTTGGAACCTTTTTATAGTTTTCCTCTATGCCCTCACTTAATCCACACACACTTACCACTACGCCCCTATCCTCCATTTCACCTTATCATTCTATTTAGTTATTATTAAATAATTCTAAACATTATAAACTAAATTATTTTAAATCTAAAATAATTATAAACAGCACCTTAATCCACACTACTCCATAACATACCAAACATATCACACAGATGATTATCAATAATTCACAAATAATCAATTAAATAATTAATCATAAATCTGGGGTGTTACAACTCTCCTCCACTTAAAGAATTTTCGTCCTAAAAAATTACATGAGAAAAACATAGTCGGGTACGACTCTCTCATTTGATCCTTACTCTCCCGAGTCAAACTTCTACCAGCTGGTCCACCCTACAGTACCTTCACCAATACAAGCTCTTTACCTAGAAAATGATTCACTTCCCGACCTTTTGTCTGCACGAATGATGCTATAACTATCAGGTTATCTCTCACCTATACATCATCCATTTGGATCACATGTGAAGGATCTAAAATGTATTTCCTCAATTGAGATACATGAAATACATCATGAAGATTCGCAAGCGAAAACGGTAAAGTAATTTGATATGCCACCTAACATATCCTCTCTGAAATCTGATATGGACCAACAAAACACAACGTAAGCTTTCACGACTTTAGAGCTCTACCAACACCAGTTATTTGAGTAACTCTCAAGAACACATGATCTTCATTCTAGAACTCAAGTTTCTTTCTCCTCTTATCATAATAACTCTTCTTATGACTCTGTGAAGCTTTCATCCTATCTTGGATCATTTTTATCTTCTCATTCATTTCATATGCAATCTCAGGTCTTAGCACATCACTCTCGTCTGACTCATACCAATACAATGAAGTCCTACACCTCCTACCGTACAATGCTTCATACGTTCCATTCCAATAATAGAATGGAAAATAATATTAAATCAAAATAATAATACTTCAACAACTCAAGCCATCTTTTATGCCATATATTATTTTATTTTTTATCCAAGTGGTACTTTAGACTCTTATGGTCACTGAACACCTCAAATTTGGATCTGAACAGATAATGTCTCCAAATCTTCAACACAAACTCCATAGTTGCCAACTTCAAGTCATGTATAGGATAATTCCTTTCAGGAACTTTCAGTTGTCTAGACGCATAAGTAACAACTTGATCATTATGCATCATCACATCACCAAGACCCATATAAGACGTATCACAATATACCATAAAAGATTCGCTTGGATTAGGCAAAATCAATATAGGAGCAGTCGCCAACTTCTTTTTTAGCTCCACAAAAATTTCTTCACACGCAAGCTTGATCATTTATAGTCAACTGAGTCAAAGGCAATGCCCACTTAGAAAAGCCTTCAATGAATTTGCGTTAAGAACCTGCTAAACCAAGAAAACTTCGATTCTTAGTAGCAGACTTTAAAGTCTTCCATTTTAACGCAACATCAATGTTAGAAGGATCGACATCAATTACACCACTTGAAATCATGTAGCCAAGGATACTTACTTCCTTCAACCATAACTCACAGATTGACAGTTTGACATACAACTTCTTCTCTTTCAACACTTGCGACACAATTCACAAATACTCTGCATGTTATTCTTCTGACTTAGAATAGATCTGAATATCATCTATGAATACCACCACAACCTTATCCAGAAACGAATGGAAATTTTGATTCATATACTTCATGAAAACACCCAACGTATTAGATACACCAAATGATATTACAATGTAATCATAATGACCACACCTTGTTCTGAAAGCCGTCTTCGAAATATCATATAGTTTAACACAAATATGATGATAATCTAACCTCAAATCAATCTTGCTAAACACATGAAACTAAAATAAACTCAAAAGTGATAAACCACGAAGAAAACCACTATGCCATTTTCCCCAAAGCCTAATTCCCCATATTTCACTATTATTTTTAATTAACTAATTTTTTTTAAAGTAAATTCTAATTTACCACTAAACCACAATGTCTCACTTCTACACTAATTTTAATACCATAAAAAATCTACCCAAATTCACCAACTTAAATAATCAAATTAAAAACACTCCAAAAATATGTAAAAATAAATATAAAAAACCGGGGTGTTATAACTCTCCCCCAATAAAAGAAATTTTGCCATAAAATTAACTGAAGGAAAAAACTCTGAACAAGACTCCCTCATCTAGCTCTCTACTCCCACATCACGCTACCCTCAACGGATCCTCCCGACTTGTTTCATTCCCACCTTCGGCCTTCTGCGGGATATCATTTAAAAGAAAATGAGTGTTGACAATGTTTCTCAAACATGTCGTACACCAGGGTACAAACAAGGTAAGAAAACCTAGGATGAATGAACTGGCCTTCTCTGATCCCAACTATGTAACACTCTAAACCCCAACATACAATTTATAAAAATCATCAGATTAATTTTCTCAAAAAAAGTGTCACATTTTTTTCAAATTAAATTTCTTAATAAAATTATGAATAATAACATTGAAAATTAAATAATTAAAAACACAACTTCATTGTCTCATGAAACTAGAAATTATTTTAACTCAATAAAATATCAGTTTAGATAAACATAGCAACTCGCAAAATAAAACAAGTAAATGATCATAATTCGAGTGTTACACTACTAGATCAACATACGTAACTAAAATAAACTCAAAAGCCATAAACCATGTAGAACAGTAGAAGGCCACTACACCGTCTCCAAAATAATAATAACTAAGGCTCCTTTATCTTAGTATTTGTACCATCGAGGTAAAGAACAACATAGAAAACAAACAAGGAGTGAGAATAAATTAATAAATGTTAGAGCTGCATAAAATAATAAAGGATAGATCAAATTGCACATATATATATATATATATATATATATATATATATATATATATATATATATATATATTCAACCACGAAAGTCATTCACATAAATCATCAATCACAAGGTTTTGATGTCAGAGCTATGTTACTGATTAATCCATCTTCTATGGTTCCTATCTAAACCCGATTCTTCTCTGAATCTGAAACCAGTCACAAGTTCCTCTATGAACTTGTGACCTTCACTAGATTGAAGTCCTACCTATCTCTGATATACATGATGCATGAATGTCATACAAAATCACACAAGGTTTATCTCAGCCTCCAACTGCATTATTACTCATCTTTGGTTCCCTTATGAGCCCTAGACATTGCCAATATAAGGCCAGAACAATGGTTTCTCTCTGAACCAAAATCTCAAATAAACATTGCCAATATAAGGCCACAATAGTGGTTCCTCTCTAAACCACACATCTCAACATAACTCAACAATTTCTTTATGACTTAGCATAATAGTTAAATATTTAATTTTCTCAACAATTCTAATCAACTAGGTAAAAACAACATCACCAACCATTAATATTTAATATAGTCAACTCATAGCTCAACAGAGCTCACAAGAACTCTTCAAATTTTTATTCAAATAAAGATTCACAAGACATACTCTAACCATAACTCACAACAACTCTAAACAAAATCAACTAAACTCTAAACATATCAACTTTAACTCTAAACATATCAATAACTCAAATTAAACTCATTTGATTTTTAAACATAACTCTAATATATTAAATAAATCAAACTCCTTAAATTGTCCTCAAGATCATGTTTCCTACTAATCATAACTATGATTCAAATAATTATTTAAAACATCAAATGGAGTTGGAATTAAGTAAATGAATATGTTTCGAAAGCTTAGAGTGTCTTTTATCAAAATGTAAAAAAAAAAGGACTTAGGTCCCAGTTAGTACAATTTAAACGAACTGTGGAAGCTAGTATTGACACCGGACATCATGTTTTGTTAGACTTGTAACAAGTATTTCTCCTACTGGACATAATGAAATGAGATAGTTATTAAGTCTAATATGTATGAAGTTTTGTCTATTTTCTTATGATATAAAGTTTACTCTTAAAAGACTTACAAAAATCAAGTTATGTGTGAAATAAGAGAACTTATCATGTCATAGCGCTCATATACCTAATTTTTCCCACTTCAAAGAAAATATTATTGTGTTAGCTTTCTAACACAAGTGACAGAACCTCTAATGGACTTACGAAACTCAAGTTATGCATGAAACAATACAATTAACCCCCTTCTATGTCTATTTGCGATTTTCTGCAGTTTTTCTCACAATAAAAGTTCTAAAAAAACTCGCCTAATAAAAAACTCACCTATTAAAACACTCTCATATTTAAAAACTCTCCTATTGAAAAACTCGCCTATTGAAAAACTCTCCTATATAGACTCAATTTCCCCTAAAATAAATACCAAAACAACCACCAAGACAAATTCAACATCTATGCTCATGAACATCAACACTCAAAAATAGGCATACATAATTACACCAATTTACAATCAGCAGAGCAAAAAATATCAACCCATATAGCTTCCATATCAACAAAGACTTTGTGGCAACAACCAAAAATATATAACAGATATTCTATAACTTTATCCGTTGAAAGGGCAAAACATTTAAGATTAACAACAAAACAATCTAAAGAGGTTTTGCACAAATCCCTTCAAGGTTCAAACCCTCATCAATAAAGTAAATATGAAAAGAAAAAGGGAAAAAGGATAAGGGATTCTTTATGCAATAAACATCCATAGATGAATAATATTCTATCCTTACCTCGAATACGCAAAAACAGTGAAGTTTTGGCTATGGAAGCTCCCTTCTCTTACTCTTGATCTCCTAGAGTTTACTCTTCTCTCCCTTGCATCTTTTCATAACTTTTTCATGTATCGATAACTTTTCTCTCATTCCCCTCTATTAAAAAAAACTTTTTTTTTTTTAATTCTAAAAATTCATCTCAATTATGTATAATTTCACCTATTTATTTATTTATACTAAAAACTCTATTTTTCTCCCTGAAACATAATTTTCCATATTTCACTATTATTTTAATTAAATAAAAAATATAATTAAATTATAATTCTCCACTAAACCACAATGTCTCACTTCTACACTAATTTTAATACCAAAAAACTCTACCCAATTTCACAAACTTAAATAATTAAATAAAAAAATACATCAAATCTCTACAAAAATGTATATATAAAAAATCAGAGTGTTACAACTGACATCTATATTTGCTACATCAAGGTAAAATGCAGATACATCAAACAGTCTCTAGATTTTCTATTTCACAGAGGAAGCAACATTTTCATCCCCTATTTGATCAAACACGACAACACCTCCTCTTCTCTAGCCACCAAAGAGATATTGTTGTTAAGAGATTCAGGTATAGGATTATTGATATAATATTCCATCACATGATCATCTTCAAATGTAAGTGAAGTAAAAACTTGCTCTTCGAAACTAATACATTGATATGGAAATTCGTCCTCATTGAACACAACATCGTTGGATAGTGCAAAAATTCCCAACTTCATATCACACACTCTCCATCCTTTCTTCCCATAAGCTTATAAAAAATCATATTCTTCCCGCGCATAGAAAATTTTTCTCCTCTGTGATTTTGATTGTGCATGTAACAAAGAAACTCAAACACTTGTATGTGTTCAAGTTAGAGATGTTTACCATGGAGAATTTATTAAGGAGTTTTTCCATGAAGTGCATGTGGTGGAGCGTGGTTGATTAAATATCTCAAAGTTAATATGCATTCTCCTCAAAATTTAATTGGTGGATTAGCTTGAAAACATAGTGCACTAGCTACATTAACTATATGTCGATGTTTTTTTTCTACTCGTCCATTTTGTTAGGGGTTCCTAAACATGATGTCTCGTGAATAATGCCTAGTTCTTGGAAATAAGAATTCAAACATGTGAATTCAGTTATGTAGACATTACATACAATTTTCCCTTTATTATTGATGTTTAATTCCACAATAGTTATGAAATTGCATAAATTTCCAGTTACTTCCTTCCTATAAGGTAAGAGATAGAGTCATATTGCTCTTGAGCAGTTACCAACGATAGTTAAAAATAATGTGCACCACAATGTTGTACTCCAAAATTTACCCTCTTCTTATCTGTATTTCTGACTTATAATTCGATTGCATAAACATACATGTAGTCACATGCATGACATTCGTCATGAAGTTACTAGGCTCAAGGTATCCTGAATGGAAGAAAAAAAAAGAGTCTACTCGCTTATTTCTCAATAAGGAAGATTTCGGGTTTTCGGCGCATTCTGGGCACTCCAGAAGGCGATCTCTCATCTCGTTGGGTATTTTCTGATGATTTTTGACTGACATTTCCTTCTCGTTATTACCAACAACTTTCATTTGAAAGCCGGAAGCAGATCTTGTGAGGAAGGCCTCCAAAGAAATTTTTTTCTAGTGGATTAAACTAAATTTTAGTGTTGAACCGCGCATTCTGCCCACTAAATAGTCTTTACCTTCCAGCTGGAAACTCGAAATTGAGCGGGGTCGATTTCTAAAATTCCGTATCGAAATCCTCTACAACTTTCATTTGCAACACGGGAGGTGGTTCCTCATCGATCAATACCAGAATTTTGTTCTTTGAAATTGATTTCGAGCTGAACCGAGCAATTTTCATCTGATACACGAAGTTCGAAAAATCATATCTCGCTCAATTTTTATCAAAACGACGTGGGACCAGTGAAAAAAGTTCACAAATTCCGTTAGCTTCGATTGTCTCAGAAATAATCATGTGCAAATTCTGATCAGAAGACCCTCGTTCGAGGCATTATCTCGGAAGAGCGCAAATAAAATTCTGCATGTGTCAGTGGTCCAAAAACTGTTCTGAAACTTCAAAAATTCGTATTTCCTTGACCGTCCACCCGATCAAGTCGAAATTTTGATTTTAGCAAGCAAAATCGCATTCCGGACACTTTTTGTTTACATTCCAACTTCAAATTCCGCACGGATTTGGCTGTTTTGGATTAATTACGAAAATTATTCAGATAATCATGATTTAGGCCTGATTATGGTTCTTAGGCCCAATTCCTAAAACTATAAATAGATTTTCCCCTTTATAAATCAAGGGGGGGACAATCATTTTGCTTAATTTTCACTACCAATTACACTTTAATCCTCTCTCAAATCCAAAGCAAAAACTCAAGAACAAAGTTCGAACTGTAACTTTCCCTCCAAGCAACCACCACAGGCCGCCACCAGACCTTCGCCTGACACTTGTCCCAGCCACATACCGTGCTAAGCGCGCCCTGAATCTCAATCTTTCTTCGCAACTTTTCTTATTGAATCTCAATCTTCTTCTCCTTCTTCTGCTCGAATTTGACACATAATGAACTGTTTCATCTTGATTTCCCTTCAATTTCAAGGTTCAAGGATTTCTCCTTCATCTTCTTCAATCCTCCATTGAAGATTTCAAGTTTTCCTCAAGAATTCAAGGTTAATTCGAAATATTACCATCAATTCGTTGCTGATATGGTATTTTCTTTGAAGAGCACAAGGAATTCCTCTTCAATTTGATTCAAACTTCAAGTTCAAGTAAGTGTTAGGTTCAATTAAGCACTTATTTTAAGTTGTTATTGACTTTCAGCTTTTCTTGAAATCAAATACTGAAATTACTTGCAAATTAAATGTAGATTCTGATTCTTGAACTTTTACTCTTGGAATCTTTGATTGGAATTAGATTTTGCAACCTTATTTGTGTCGGAGTGAGGATTTTCGTACATAGCATGCATATACTCTTGTGCATTTGTATCTTCCTTGCATATAAGTCACAAATTCATGCATCTTGCGTCATCTATCACATGCTCATGCATTTGAGAGCATTTAGTTTGATTGGTTTACATTGATTCATGGTGATTTGAAGCATAATTTGCATTCGAAATACGTCGATATGTAGATATCCAAGCATCTTGATCACTAGGCATGCAATGCATTGTACATGAAGTCGTTGCATATGCATTCCAAGTGTTTGTATTAATGAATAACATAGACTTGACATGAGTTCCGAACAATTTTTATAGCATGATTTGCTTGCATTGATTCCTTGCATATGAGCCTTAGGATTGTTATTGTAACACGCATCCTTGGCATGTTCATGCATCAATTAGCACATATGAGCATTAGGATTGTTATCGTAACACGCATCATTGGCATGTTCATGCATCAACTAGCACACATGAGCATTAGGATTGTTATCGTAAATCGCATCCTTAGCATGTTCATGCATCGATTATCATTACATGAGCATTATGATTGTTATCGTAACTTGCATCCTTGGCATATTCATGCGTCGATTGTCATCACGTTTGAGCATTAGAATTGTGAATTTCACTTACATTCTTAGCATGTTCATGTATTGAGCCTACACTTGAGCATTAGAATTGTGAACTTCACTTGTATTCTTAGCATGTTCATGCATTGATATTACATTTGAACACTAGAATGGTGAATCTCTCTTTCATTCTTGCTATTTTCATACATTGTAACCTTGTACATGAATGTTTGAATTATAAATTCCACTTGCACTTCAAGCATATCCATTCATTATAACCTTGCATATGAACATTGGATTTATCGTTTCGATTTGCATTCCTCGAATGTTCATTTGACTTTTATCTGCTGTGGGACTGTGGCCTAACTGTGTGGATCGATTTTCGGCATGAGAACATCATGGACAGGTGATCCAGACTAGAAATAGCATTTTTGCAGGTTGCAGACCGCGCTTAGCGCCACCAGGAGCGCGGTAAGCGCCAAACTTACTAACTTCTATTTTGCAAGTCGCGCTTAGCATGGTACAGAGCAGGCTAAGCGCGGTAGCTTCTGTTTGGATTGCGCTTAGCGCCGTATAGCAGGCTTAGTGCGACCTGTACTGGTGCATTTTTCTGTTCTTTCGTGATTCCAACTGCAAACAGCAAGCGCTCTAGTCATTTCTAACTACTGTTTGAGCTCTGTACGATGCAGGGGTTTGTGTTGCATATACATACGACACATTTCTCTGATGTTTGTATACCCACGTATACATTCTTTTTGGTTGCCTTTTGGGTCTAACTCCCTTCTTGTAGGTGTTTTTGTGCTTGTGCACTCACGTGTACATCTCTTCTACCTTGTTTTTTTCAGTCTAATCTCGTTCTTGCAGGTGTTATCACTTCGGATACGTATTGACGCGTTTCCACTTATTTTGATGCTTTGAACCATTCTCACCGGTTTACTCTTTTTGGATGACTGCAGTACTTGAAGCTTTTCGGAGTATTTCTTTGGCTTGCAGTGCTCTTCGGATTCTATATCCGTGTGGTAGTCTCTACACCATTTATCGCATTCTCTTATGGATTTCCTAGATATCATGAGAAGTAGGACTTTACAACTTTCTTTTTCCATGAGAAGTAGGAATAGAGATGTATGATGGGGCTTCCGTAGTTGGAGCATGTTCAGGAACCCCTCTGATTTATTTAAAGACCCATTTAGGGAGATTCTACTTGTGGATTATGCATCCTTGATTGTTTTCCCCCCAAGAGTGCTCAGTTAGGATAGGTTCTCTATCCTAGACATTAGGATTCACATCCTTTGCATGTTAACATAGGTAGAGATCCCCTTACATCCTCAACTGTAGGTCCAATCTTGTATGACAACATTAGGGTTAGTACTTAGCTAGTCTCCTTTTTTGTTTTGCTAGTTTCTTTTGCATCTTTGCATGTAATAAAACTAAAACTTGCTTTCTTTTCCCTTTGAAAACAAAACACTTAATAATGGTTTGAACTCCTTTCTCAAGGTAAAAACAACCAACCAAAACAAATTTTTTCGCCTTCACGCGCACTTTTTCATTTGTGTTTGAAACCTTTGTCACAAGTAATAAACACAAAACCCACCAAAACAAATGAGCCGAGTTACAACGCTCTGACTTTCCCATTGCACGCGGGAATACATAGGTATCTTTTCACGGGGCTCGATCGAGCAAACTTTGTAAATACTTCCTTTCTTTCCCCGTGGTTTCTTTATTTTCTCTTTTCTTTTGCATGCATTGTAGAGATTAAGCATAGATAGATATAACACACCTTTTAGCTAAAAATAGAAAGTGGATACCGTAGAGTACTACGGACGTGTGGGGTGCTAATCTCTTCCCCTCACGTAACTAACTCCCTTACCTAGATTCTCTTGATCTCTCGGTCATAGGACCACAATTTCTCCCCTTCAGGTTTACTCGATGTTTTCCTTTCTCCGTTGTGAGATAAAAGACGTTCGATGACGACTCCATTGATACACCCCTATCAGTCGGAAGTTCAGTCAGGTGGTTTCACACAATCTTATGAGATTCAATAAGGCCCTCATAAGTCACAATGAAACAATTGAAAAACTATAAAACTTTTGTAATTACTCGAAGGAAAAGTTTCTTGTGTTTGTTTTTAAATAAGATAAACATCACAAGTTTGATTACATGAGTTGCTACTTCTACCAATATTAATGTTTAGAACAAGCTCAATGACTTTATACGATGAAAGTCCTAACCTCTTATGCCATAAGTTAAATACCTTAATCTTTTAGCTTGCATCATTGCTACATCACCCACAGTTTAAAAGTAATAGAGCTCATCTTTTTGTTCACCCACTTCAATCAACATCCTCACTGTAGGATCTTGTAAAATGTAAAATTTCTCAATAAATTGAACAACAAAATTAGTATTTTTAAGAAAATGAGAAACCAATATTAAGCTGTAATACAAATGAGGCACATATAACACATTGGTTAGACTCAATGAATCTCATGGCACCAACATTCCTTCCTTATTCACAACCATGTGTTTCCCATTTGGAAGAATCACGAGACAAGGCTTCACATCTTGCATTTTAGAGAAAACAATTGAGTTGTCCAATCATGTGGTGGTGGCTTTTGTAACAATTATACATTATATTGATAAATTCTTATCAATTTTTTTTCAATATCTCTTATCTTAACATTTTACACCAAGTTCACGAGAAATTTCCCACTTCTCATTACTAATACTATTGATAGGCTTATCATCGTTACCACTTGTTCCCTGTATTGCATTATCTTTAATTTGACCTCTATGTCCTTTGTCTCCTAAAGCTTTCCATGGTTTTCCCTAATTGTCTCCTTGTCACACATTGGATGGTTGCTCTCCCCACCATTCGGGGTAGCCAATCAACTAAAACAAATTATCTGGATAATGTCTAGAATGGTTTTAGTGAATGCACATTATGGTTTTGTCTCTCGCTTTGATTTTTCCTTGAATCTTGTTTATGAACTAAACTAGTATGAAACTCATTACCTCACAAATTATTCTTTTCCATGAGTTATGTTATACAATTGTTATTCTTGAACTAGGACAAATTAAACTCTGTTAAGCAATGATAAATGATTTTGAATGAGCAAATTTGATCTCATTGTTCCATATGTGATGTCGTCAAGTCCCATTAGGAACTAATGCATCCTTTATTCTTTAATTTTATTTTACCATACTTCTTATATTACAAGTGCACAATCCACACTTGTAAGTTGGTATTTATTTATAATTTTCTTGTTCCTCACATATCTTTTTCACCTTACCAAAATAAGTCACGATTGTAGACCCTTTCTGATTGCCTTCAATTTTGGGATTCATGGGTCATTACCAAAAATATTCCCTTAATGTCGACCCATAATTATTACTCCACCTTCATATGTGACCCACAATTATTACTCCACCTTCATGTGTGACATGGTTGAATGCAATGAAAGTTCAATGATATTCATTATTCATGATACCATCGATATTTAAGATACAATGACCTTCTTATGGTTTATGGATTTTTCCATCCATAAACTCAAATTTCTTTTTGGATCTCAATGCAGTTTTGAGTGAACGCGTCCATTCGTCGTAGTTTTCACCTTTCAATTGGACTTGTGTCACTATAATTCTAAGATTGTCATTTGTGATTTTATCGTATAGAGAGATATTTTTTCTAGTCTTCCCTCCATCGAAAATTTCCATATTCTTGTTGATGTTACCATTGCTGATCTCCTCACATGAAAAACAAGATTATTGGGTGAGAATATGGACTATAAATGGTCTAGAGGGGGGTGAATATACATCTTAAATTAAAACTTTGGTTTAAAAAAATATTTTTATCAAAGTTTAAAAAATAAAATATTGTGCGTGGTGAAAGCAACATTTGCATAAAAGAGATTGTGCTTATATGGAGAGATTCAGAAATGTACTTAATGAGTTTCTAATATATGCAATTGAACTGTTGACTTTCACCAAAGTACAAACTAATCAAATTATAAAATCGTTCAATTTCACAAGATGTGTTATCGAATGATTTTCAATTACACACAAGATTCTACTATCACAATCCTCAAACTTAATCCACTTTAAGACAAGGTTGAAATATTATTCTAACAAAACTTATAACTTATACAACAAAGCTCTACTTAAAAGATAAACTTATCAACATGCAATTATAGAAAGCAATAATAACAACCTAATCATCTGATTAACTACGAAATAAAATAAGATATATATATATATATATATATATATATATATATATATATATATATATATATATATATATATATATATATATATATATAGAGAGAGAGAGAGAGAGAGAGAGAGAAAAGAGAGTACACTAGGATTTATATGTGGTTTGATATGTTCATCCTTGATTTGTGCTTAATCCACTCCTCAATTGTTTCTCATTAAAAATTTGTTGGTCTTCCACTAAGATTTGCAACAATATTATAAGAGTTTGAACAATCACTAGTCTACAAATAAATGGTGAAATTAAAAATTTGTCATATTATGGATCTTGACTTGTACACAACTCGAAGAACTGAACTATATGTGAAATCTTTACTCGAGATCGCTTCTTGAATTTATTAGCCCCAACAACCTATTAATAAGTCTTCATATGTGAAAATTTCCACACAATTCCGTCAGTATCTTGAGCGTTGGTCTGTCCAAAGATCAAAAGAACTTCTACCATATTCATAGACTTCCACACAATGCATAATTCGACCCACAAGGTATATGATTCAAGTCACAACAAAGTCATGATTTGACTTAAACTTAGCAGTAACTGAATGAGAGCTTGTGATTCGACTCATGCACAACCCGTGATTCGACTCACAATGTGTATGATTCAAATCATAGCAAGCTATGACTCGACTCACTCGCCCAGAATCTCAAAAATCCAAATTCTCAAAGTTGTTTTGAAATTCTACTTTTGGCATGACTTGAATCAATCTCAATTATGATTCTTGTTCAATAAAACTTGATCAATTGACCTAAAACATAATGTTCATACTCAAACGCAAATACTTATACATGTTAAAAGACGGATAAAAATTTGATCCTTAAAAATGCACAATTGAAAAAAAAAATTAATACGAAACTAAATTCATAATAAAACTTAAAAAGGAGAAACAACAAAATTACATGGAATTCAAAAACATGCAACTTCAAAGAATACAATAATATTTTTAGATAAGAATTTGCTCTAGTACTACAAATACATTAATTGGAGAAAACCCATTTGCTTTGTCTTCATATATGTATGAATAAAATTTTGAATAAAATAACTAGCTAAAATCATGCTAGTTAAACCATTAAAATAGTAGTTATGATTAGTTTTAAAAAATGTTTTAAAAAATAAGTTTTAAAAAACATTTAACTTTCATTTTTGATGTGTATGAAAAGAAAGAAAGAAAAAAGCAAGAAAAGGCATATTTGGCTTTTTATATAACTTTTTTTCTTCTTATATTCTAGAAGCTGAAACTCAAGTGGTCATAAAACATCCAAGTGAGAAGGTTGTGTCCTTAAAATATAAAAATAAAAGAATATTTGAATGGTCTTGGTGTCCTTGACATTTAAAAGTCCATTGGTGGCGGCAGCCGGGTTGCAATTTGCAAAACGTTTTTCTTTCAGTTGTAACCAACCAACCATCAATGATGATTTTGATATATCCATCCAAATGGATAAGAACAACTTCGGATCTTCTTTTTGACTCGATTCTTTACTCCATGACAAATTTTAATTATGAAAAAAATATATAATTAACAATATTTTGTTAATTTGTATAAAGAAATATAATTAGCTGAATTATATCAGCAAATTGAACTACACTTAATAAATTAATAAACTTAAAATAATTAAATGATTCATAAATAAACTACAGACTTTAAATAATTAATTTAATTTAATTTAATTTTAGAAACTAATTTAAATTTTTACAGCTCTTTTTAATTAAAATTATTTTTAACCATAAACTATAAAATGAATTAACTTCGTCAATTTATTAATCCATCCCATACGGTGGAATTAAATCCTATGCATTTCTCAAAATGCTCTTTAAAATTGAAAGTATATTTTCGGTACACACGATATTTTAAAATATTTGAATAAAAACCGAAAAATATATTTTCGATTTCAAACTAAATAATAAAATATTGAGAAATTATTTCAAATTCAGTCTCACATACACACTTTATTTAAAAATTACACATAGTTTAAAATCGGAAGTATACTTCCAATTTACATCCAACCCTGTTCAACGTAATTTTCATGATATAAGGTGCGAACTGAAAATATATTTCTGATTTCTATGAGCATTTTAGAAAATTCAAGTGATGCTCAAGAAAATTATGGGGTGGAATAAAAAACTCACTTAACTTCTCAATCCTCTCTTATATTTTCAATTTCTATGAGCATTTTAGAAAATTCAAGTAATGCTCAAGAAAGGTATGGGGTGGAATAAAAAATTCACTTAACTTCTCAGTCCTCTCTTCTTGTCTTAACAAAAAGAAGGTGGTAAAAGGCAGGACCGATCTTGACTTTTTCGAGACTCAAGACTAATAATATAAATAAATCCTTATTTAAATAAAAAACAATTAATCTTAAATTTTGAATGTATAATAATTTTAAATATTAAATCATAAAAATAAATATTATTTAAATTTTATATTAAAAAATAGAACTGTCTCATATAATTTTGGTCATATAATAGTATTAATTTTCTAAAATTTTAATATTATTATATAACAAAATTAAATATATATATATATATATATATATATATATATATATATATATATATATATATATATATATATATATATATATATATATATATATATATATATATATATATATATATTTTCTACATAAAAACAATAATATATCAAACCACTTATAAAAGTATGTTATATTTTATCATAAAAACTTAATAATAAATAACATGAATATATAATAAATATTTAAATATTAAATTGTAAAATTTATCTAAAAGTTAGATTTAGAAAAGAATAAAAAATAAAAATAATTAAGAAATAAAAAATAAAATAATTAATTTAGAATATGGCGAGACTGTTTTATAAATTACTAAGTTGATGGAAAAAAGGATGTTTCTAAAATGATGATAGTTAAACCATTAAATCTTCCAACAAATTAAAATGGTGGAATAATGTAGGAAAATGTTGCTTTAATTATTACAATATCTTATTATATATATTTGATCCATAACGAGCTAGTATCACTATGACTATCCAACTGGAAGGGAAGTTTGAAAAAAAAACTCAAAAATATATAACATTTGTTCTAAAAAGATCGAACACACAACAAATTAGTATTATTTAATAACTTATTTCGCCGTCTGAATAACGTTTATCAACTGCATTATTCGGTTTCAACAAATAATATATAAAATTATTGACTTAAATACAAATCAACTATTAGGTCTCCAATATCATATTTCATGTTTTTTTAGTGGTCCTCATGATAAAATAGTCTAATTTATATAAGTGGCATTGAAATTATGAAGTGACATATTTTTAATTGATGTCACGTTATTATAAATATTTAAAAATTTATTACTATTACTATTTTTTAAGTTTTCTTTATAATACTTGAACGTTTTTAATTATTTTTGTTTATAAATATTTATTTAGAAATTCTATATTATAAATTTTAATTCTAAAATATATATATTTTTGTCTATTTTTAATAACGTGACAATAATTAAAAAATGTCACCTCATAATTCAATGTCACATATGCAAATTAGACTATTTTGTTATGGTGGACCTCAAAAAAAATATAAAATACGATATTGGGGACCTAATACTTGATTTTTTTTTATAGGAGGATTAAAATATTTAAAAAATTAATATAGGAGAACCAAAAGTGCATTTAAGCCAAAATTATTTAATCAACTAATTTACAAAGGCCACAATCCAAATTTTTGAGACCCCTTATTATTTTTTAGGCCCGGGTCTAGTTGCTCTGGTCCAAAATCGCCCTGGTAAAAAGAGTTGTTTTATCTCTATAAAAATAAAAAATATATATTTTTATTCAGTTTTAACGTAAATTAGTAATAAATTCGTGCATACGCACAAATTTTGGTGTGGAACGCATATTTTTTAAACAAATTAAAAAATAAGTAAATAATTTTCAAAAAAATATTCTTATGAAGAATTGAATTCAAACCAATAAATTATATAAATAAAAGAGTAATTGTTAATTTATTAAAGAATTTATAAAATATTATTATGATATGAAGTTAATGGCAAATAACTGAAAAGATAAGATCAAAGAAAATAAGAAAAATATATTAAAATGGAGTTAATAATATAAATGATAAATAAAAAAAGAAAATAAAATGTCAATATTAAATAAAAATGGTGTAGTGATAGAGTATAACAAAAAAGTAGTAATTTTGAACAACTCAATAGAATAAGTAATAGATAGAAAAAATAATTAAGAAAGGATAAATGATTTGTAAAAAGGATATATGAAAAACAAGTATAAAATTGAAAATGTAAAAAGGGTCTTTTAACCCAGACAACACATGGGTCAAAGACCCAACGAAAACTACAAAGGTTAAAAAGTGGTGTATCAGTTGGTATACAAAAGGACATTGGAAAGAAAATCGATGAAATAAACTAGCAAGTGTGATCATTCTGCATTCCAACCAAACTGCAAGTTTGTTCGTTCAACTTCTAAAACAGATGTTAGGTAAAATCGCTATCTAGATGAGATTTAGGTTGCATGTTTCTAAATTTCGATCGTTTACACATTTAGCTTATTGTTGTTGTTTGATGTTGCTTTTGTAGATTTGTGGAAGACTTGTAGTGATAAATCGAGTGGAGAAGAAGGAGAATTTACATGGCTTACCGTCAACACCTCAAAGAGCTTCACGAATATAAAGAGGCAAAGAAAAAAGTAGAGATGGCTAGAGTTGCTTTAATCGTTGTGGATCATGCAAAAAAAGAAGGAAAATCGGAGGTCCGTCCGTTGGTGTTCGTGACATAACATAATATAGGTCTATTAGTGTTCGTGACATAACGCAAGAGGTGTTGAACGTGAGAAAATTATAGTGAAACATGTAGGATCCTCTATTGGCCTTCGTGAGTTTGGTGAAGCAGTTATTGTTGTTGAGAAAATGGAAGACACATAGCCTTCATCATTTGTTGCTGAAGGTGGGTTAGCTGAAAGAGTCAAAGATAAAAAGATGAAAATTGTTGTATTAGTTGAAGAGTCTGTCAAACGTGAAACCGTTGTTAAGAAGAGCAAGTTGCATGCAAGACTCCTACATAAAAAGGGGAAAACCACCCCGAAGTCATAATTGTGAAGCACAAGTTGCAGGTAAGAGATTTTTTTGAAGATTCAAATGGAAAGATGAACGTAAACAAAGAGAAAGGGTCCACATGTGCTGGATCTTCATGCATAAACATATCATCAGATTGTGAAAGGTATATTATAATAATCTTCTATGTTGCATGTTTTATAATATATTTTCAACCCTTTAATGATATTGGTTAGGGTTAAAATGTATACCATTGATAAATGTTAAATAAACATGTAATGATTGATGTTATGATACAATTGTCATGAAGAGTAGAATGTTGGTGAAAAGAAAACTCGACGCATGTACTTTTATGGAAAAAGGATATTATTTGCGGGAAGACTGCAATAAAAAATGTCTTTGTAAGTAGAACAACGTTTACATGTATTGATATAAGTCATATTATGTATGTATAATCATGTTTACTGAAACTACATATCTTGTGTTGTGTGTAGCAATTTCCTCAAAAAGTAATCAGAAACTTCTTCCCAAAGCGTCAGAGGCATATTCAATTGGTGGATTTCGATACCGGGAAAAGTTATGATACAAACTTCATCTTGGTGAAAGAGAGTACTATGTGGAAAGGTACATTGGCCAAGGTTGGCATGACTTTGTGAGGACCAGATGTCTTAGAAAATGTGATAAGCTTGCATTTTGCCTCCACGACCCTCAATCACTGAGGGTTGTTGTCACCCTTATGAATTGTTAAAATTTGAATCTGAAAGTTTGGTGTTGGGCGATGATGAGAAGCAAAGGCTATTGGTTGTTGAAGTGTAGGTGGTATTGTTGGTTTATGTTATGCTAAAATAGTTTGAATGTTATAATGGTAGTTAATGTGAGACCACTTTTGTTACAGTTTAACTTTTAATGTAGTAGTTAATATGACTATGATTTTGTGGATGTAAATTTCGAAACAACAATGTTGTAATCATCCTGCATAGGCCATTAAATTTATAAAATATCAGTACTATGTAGTGATGTAGTTGTATTAGCATGTATAATAATATGGTTAGAAACGGCATGGTTGTCTGTTAAAGTTGTGCTTTGTATGGATATATGTAGCATTATAGGCAGTTGAATATAATGTTGAACTTTAGTTAGATACCTAAATTTTGGACTATAAATTTGTGGTATGTAAAAGAAGTCATGGTAGTGGTAAAATAAGATAGCATCTGAAATAGGTACTTAGTTTATCAGTCCACGTGATGATGATTTAATATTACAATTTGGTAGTTGAAAAGAGATTAGGCGTCTGCAAAAGTATATATGTAAGTAGTATGCATATAATATATTAAGCATCAAAGGATTTAATAAAATAAATATTTGTTGTGATAGGATATTGTAATATGATTCCAAAAAAAAAGACATGTTTATGTAGTGCAGATGTTTGTGCACACGTGATGTACAAAAGATAAGGTTATAAATTTGGTTTTTCGTAAAGACAAAATTTTAGTCAAACATGAATATTGCAAAATGGATAGTAGTATCAAAGTAAAGCAAATTTCGTACGAGTATTATATAGAAGCAATATAAATGTGTGAACAAAAACAACTGCTGACGAGGATACAAAACAACATAACAATGACATATTGGTCCCATGAATCCATTAAAATATTACAAAATGCAACACTTGAAATAAATGGTTGGGAGAGTAATTATGTATGAGATGGGTGTTCCATGTGGAAGAAACCAAAAATCTAAAGTAGAAAATGTTAGAATAATAATCATATAACTTACAAAAGTAGTTGAAACAAATTAAAGTCAAGCAAAAATGTTGTATGTCTAATAAATAGGATGATATATTGAGGTTAAAGTAAAATAGCTTTTGAAAAGGATATAAACAATGTATGTAAACTTACAAAATATTTACAAATACTTCTTTGTATACAATGTTAGTGGTTGTCGTTTTGCGTTTTTTTGTTTACATCGTGTATCAAAATCTTGATGCCTTTTTTGGTTGTCACCCTTTAAATTGCGACATATAATTGTCCGTGGCTAAATAGATCCTTTAGTATATATAGTCCAACCCAATATAACGATTGACCTTGAGGCTTGTTGATGGTATGACACAATGATTGAAAATTGTCTTTTGTTAAGTTTAAAAGGCCAAGGTGATTGTGATGGAGACATATTCATTCTAGAAATGTATATAATATTTCCATGGCCTTTTCCACCCATAATATCAACTTCGAGAACATGATTATCCAGTTTAGTAACAATTAGTCTTGTCCCGTTGCACAAACCCTCAGATTGGTCAATGTTTTTCATAAGCATAACAGGGGTACTAACTTTTGATTTAATTAGATGGTTGAGCAACCCTGAGGTTCTTAGAGAGCTGAGAAACTCAAGATTAATGACATTAATAATATATTTGTCATGAATTTCATATCTATCCACTAAATTAGAACTATAATACTTCTTGCATTGTCCTTAAAATAAATAAATTATTATAGACAACCAAAATAGTTGAAAGTCGAAAGCTAAAGAGGAAAGGAAGTTCTAAATAATTAGTGGATAGAAAACAAACCTAGCATAAAATCAAGTACATGATTATTAATTTGATCAACTACTTCAATGGTAGATTCCAAGATAGCCTGACTTTTGAAGTAGTCAAAAGACTTGTAGTAATTCATGAAAGTAGGGTAAGTACTTTCCACAACAACAACAATAGGATCATCAAAGTTCTCAATTAAAATATCACGTGGAATATCAATATTGGGATGGCCATCATTAGGTTCAAAAAGTTTTCCTTCCCCCAATTTTGATAGCAATTTTGAAAACTCAGCAATTTCGTTGTTCTCTTCAACCGTATTACCTCCCTACAGACACATATTTTTTTGTTAAAGTCAAGACCTCACAAGAATTTCATATGTAAGATGCATTAATGGATGAGTGAACAATATCAGACCGACTCCCTCTAGGAATAACATGCAAGATTTGTCTGAAATGTTCACCAATGATTTTATGCACTTCCAATATATCATAAATAACTTTTTCAGCCATGAGCGTTGTTCCTAAAATACAACAATAACAACATTAACACCATTATGTGAGATAGATTGAAAGGGGAAAAAATTGTGTTCAAGGATAGAGGAACAATGAAGATTTTTCTATATTGCAACTCATCCCAAAAAAAAATGATGCAAATGAGAGTTTGGAGCGACTACATATAAGTTAGGATTAAGTAAAAATCTATTTAATGAGTGTTTTTATAGTAAAATCTGATTATTGTATTCCTCGGTTATTAGGAAAATCAAAGGGCTATATCATTTAGTTTACACTTATAAGCAAAAAAAAAAACAGAAACTACACTAGTTGGAATTTAAAGCATGTCCTAAATTGTTGTTTCCCCTCGGTTATATTAAAATTCGAGGGAATATGCGATTTTTATTTTAAAAATAAAATAAAACATGGTGCGCTTTAGCATTCGACCTCGTTTTTTCTGAGGTGAAAGCTTTGTCATTTAATGTATTATTTGTAGTATTGTATATTTGTTACAAGCATGCTCCTGATACAAGAACAAGGAAGCTTAATGACAAGAGTGAACCTATGATTCTGGTAGGATATCATAAAACTGGAGCATACAAAAGATATCAAAGTGAAGTTGGTATTCAAGCTGCAACATAATGTTGATGGTTCGATAAAAAGATATAAGGCAAGATTAGTAGCTCGAGGACTTCTTCAGAGAGCAGGACTCGACTACTCTAAAGTATATATACCAATAGTAAGGTTGGATACTATCAGATTGATGGTAGCCTTGGCATGTAAGCAAGGTTGGTCGACATTTGGCTTAGAAGTGAAATTAACATTTTTATGATGCTGAGGAAGAAAGGAAATTGTATAAGTTGCACAAAGTGCTCTATGGTCTCAAGTAGACACCTAGGGCACGAAACAAGAAAATTGACTCATACTTATTTGAATTTGAATTCGTTAAATGCAAGTTTGAGTATGGTGTCTATGTTCAGGTTGTGCCGCAAGATATAAACATTATTTTCTGATATGTCGATGACTTGCTGATAACTGGAAATAGCATGGAGAACTTGTTGAAGTTCAAAGAGCTAATGAAGAGAGAATTTTAAATATCATATTTTGGAAACTCGTCGTATTTCCTAGGTAGAGAGTTTCAAAAAACCAAGAAATGTATGGTGTTACATTAAAGAAAGTATGTCAAAGAAATACTCAAGAGATTCAGAATGGATGATTTGAATACTGTATTCTCACCTATCGAACCAAATTGGAAGCTAGAGAAGCATGGAGAGGAAGACAAAGTCGGTGTCACTTTGTTCAAATTGTAGGATCTCTGAGATATATGTTCAATAGTTAACATGATATAGGTTTCTCTTTCGGATTAATGAGATACATGAGTGGACTAAGGGTGTCACACATGAAGGCTGCTACAAAAAGAATCCTGGGATACTTAATAGGATCGATAAAGTGTGAAATTTTGTTTCCACGAAGTTATGAAGGAAAAGAAGCTGTGATTAATTGTTATTCAGATGTTGATTGGTGTGGAGATAAGGAAGATCGAAGAAGCACAACTGGTTACTTCTTTCAAGTATTTAGTGCCTTAATCTCATGGTGCTCAAGAAATAAACTTGTGGTGGAATTACCATCGTGTGAGGCTGAGTATATAGTAGGATCATATGTTGTGTGTCAAGCAATTTGGATCAGATCTATGCTGGAAGAGATGGAGGTCAAAGTGAAGAAATATTTGGTGTTACATATCAATAACAAGTCGGCCATAAATCTTGCAAAGAATCCAGATTTGCATGGAATTGAAGCTAGATTTCACTTCTTAAGGTTGATAGAAGTTACATATAAATTGAGTTATATAAATCGAGATATATAAATTGAGTTATACAAATTGAGTTTATATAAATCGAGTTACATATATTATTCGACTAACCTCCAAGATTGATAATTATCTAAGAAAGTGTTATTCACATCTTTTGGACACATTGCCTGAGAAAAAATAAATCTCATATTTTAGAAATTAAACCCTCTTTTATAGAAGAGTACAAAAAAATGTGTACGTTTGAAACTTCCTTAACTAATTTTAATCTTTCTATATAAGCTTCTAAAGTCGTCAATTATGTAGGTTAATTATTTTGTTGAAAAACAAGTGTGAGTTGTGTAAATTTCAAATTGTTTGGAAAAGTAGGTTGGACACTTTATAAGGGAGATGACCCATACATCTATTCTCTTAAGGTTTTGAGTGCATATATGGTGTCTCCCTCACTTGTTTGGTGAGTATTTGACCTAATATGAATGATTCACCCTCATGATGATCTAATAGTGGTATTAGAGCCGATAGTTCAAGTAGGATACTGACTCTTTATTTTGAAAGTCTTCTTGATATTGTGGTGGTCATTATGCGTATCTCGTAGAAGTGCCAGTGACATGGTAACGGTGTCTGTCAACGGCGATGCAAGTATGTGGATGAAAGAGATTTCAATGGACGAGAAGCATAATAGATGCACTTACACTTGAGAGGGATTGTTGAAAACAAGTGTGAGTCGTGTAAGTCTCACATTGATTGAAAAGTTAATGTTCAATATTTTATAAGGGAGATAACACATACACGTATTATTTTAAGATTTTAGTTGAATATGTGGTGTGTCTCTCACTTAGTTGGATGAATCTTTGACCTTTAGATGAATAAATGACTTAATATATGTTTCTCCCTCGTACTGACCCGTCATTTTTTAATTCTTCGAACTCTTACTCCTGTGTTTGAAGTTGAAATATTACCACCCTCATGGCTGGCCCAAGGGCCAAGCCACCGAGACTAGGGCTTTAGGCCTTAAAAATTTGAGTTAAAAAAAGGCCTTAATTTTTTTTATTTAATTATAATATTATATAATGACACATTATACATATAAATTATCATAGTTGAGTTGTTAATATTTAGGCTTTTTTTTTTGGTCTTGAGTTCAACTCTTAACAATAAAAAAAATTATTATTTTAATATAAATTTAAAAATCTTATTTTAAAATTTTCTTTAGACCTCCAAACAAGCTGTATCAGCCCTAACCACCCTCAACTCGAAGTTCTCTTTTGGCTTTACCTACTCTATATACTTGTTTAGCCTCAATACATCCAAATCACAAAAATCACCTCCAAATAAATATATTTTAACAATATTTAGTATAGCCGAATAAGCTAGATTCACACAATTTGATAAATTAAAGTTAAAATCACAATTAAGAGATATTTATCTTTAGCAACATATTAAAAGAACTTATAAGAAAAAGTATAGTTTTCTATCATTTGGTCCAATAGTAGAAGAAATGCTTGGTCATTAAAAAATAGAAGAAATTGTTAAGATTCTCTACAAACTATAAAAAAAGTTATAAAAAAGAAAAAATGCAATAAATTTTGTATTAGTAAAAAATGGAGTGGTTGATCAAATTTAAATGTTTCACTTTCATAATGATTCATAATTTTTTTTAATTCTTTGAGCTTTTATTCATAGTAACAATATTACCACCCTCAAAGTGAAGTTCTCTTTTAATTTTACCTACTCTATATATTTCTTTATTAAGAGTATAATTAATGACAAAGCTTAATGTAACTAATTTAGAATTAATTTACAATTAGTAGGTAGTAACTAACTACCATCTATTTATTTATTGTAACTAATTTACGATTAATTTGCTAATACTAATATATCTAACAGAAATATTAACTACTTTGCTAATGCTGGATAAGATATGGTAATGGAGTATGTTTAGGAATCAATTAATTGGAAAAGTATAAGAAATGGCATATAATTATCCGTCTTAATCAACAAAGCCAACCACCATATGGTGAACGAATATTCTACGCTAAGGGGTAAATCTGACATTTCGTGTCACAACAAACAAACTAGTATGCCCCGAGATACAAGGTAAAGGTAACCTCATTAAATCCGAAAACTAATTATTGTTCAAGTTGAAGCTCAATCATCACCATCATTCATCACTGCAAAATTCATTGGAAAAAGTTGAAACCTTTTTTCTCCACTCTTGCCAAATCAACCACTCTCTCTCTTTTCTATCAAGAGGGTCTCAGTTTCTGCTTTGTAAGGGATGTTTGGCTGTGAGTGTTTTTGTTGGGATACTGTCCTTGAATCCTTTCACTCTGATCCACTTCCTTATTCTCTTCCTTCACCTCTTCCACAATGGCCACAAGGTATGAGACTTAGCCTTTATACAAACATATTCTAGTTTTAATGATTAAGTCAACTTCACTTCTATATCTGCAAGTTTTGAATTTTTACAATATTTTTTATGATTACATCAAAATTGGATTCTTGATATGAATACTATTTTGTTTTTTTTGTTTGTTTTTGGGTTTGATGTAAATGTAAAATGTTAGTGGCTTTAAATGCAATATTTTGTGAACTAAATCTATGACTGGTTTAATCAGGTGGTGGTTTTGGTCATGGAAGAATGTCCCTTGGGAAAATAGAAGTTAGGAAAGTAGACAAATTTGAGAAGGTTTGGAGATGCACAAATTTGAATCGAAAGTCATTAGGTTTTACATTTTATAGACCTTTGGAGATTCCAGATGGATTTTCTTGTCTTGGTTATTATTGCCAGTCCAATGATCGGCCGTTGCGAGGACACGTTCTTGTAGCTAGGGAAACTACTTCTCAAACTCGACCTGATTGTTCTCGTGATTCTGCGTTAGAATCTCCGGCTCTGATAAAACCAATTAACTACTCGTTGATATGGAGCATGGATTCGCATGATGAATGTGTTTACTTTTGGTTGCCAAACCCTCCAACGGGTTATAAAACCGTCGGTATAGTAGTTACTACCAATCCAGATGAACCGAAAGTTGATGAAGTTAGATGCGTGAGAACCGATTTAACAGAAGTTTGTGAGACATCTGATCTGTTTCTAACAATAAAGTCGAAGAAAAATTGTTTCCAGGTTTGGAATATGGAACCCTGTGATAGAGGTATGCTAGCTAGTGGTGTATCTGTTGGGAGTTTCTTCTGTGGCACTGATTACTTTGATTCTGAACAAGTGCTGGATGTTGCGTGTTTGAAGAATCTTGATTCTTCATTGCATATAATGCCGAATCTCAACCAGGTTCACGCACTTATTGAGCATTACGGGCCGACTGTATATTTTCATCCTGACGAGATATACATGCCATCATCAGTGCCATGGTTTTTCAAGAATGGAGCACTTTTGTTTACCGCAGATAGTGCGAAGGGAAAAGCTATAGATTATGAGGGCTCGAACTTACCTTGCGGTGAATGCAATGATAGTGCGTTTTGGATTGATTTGCCGATTGATGAAGATGCAAGAAGTTATCTTAAGAAGGGAAACATAGAGAGTGCAGAACTCTATGTTCATGTAAAACCAGCATTAGGAGGAGCTTTTACTGATATTGCAATGTGGGTTTTTTGCCCTTTTAATGGACCTGCCACACTTAAAGTGGCATTGATGAACATTGAGATGAGTAAGATAGGTGAACACGTTGGTGATTGGGAGCATTTCACGCTTCGCGTAAGCAACTTTACCGGAGAGCTTTGGTCGGTTTTTTTCTCTGAGCACAGTGGAGGTAAATGGGTGGATGCATTCAATTTGGAATTTATTAAGGATAATAAACCGATTGTTTATTCGTCAAGACACGGCCATGCTAGTTACCCTCATGCCGGGACTTATCTTCAGGGATCATCCAAACTTGGAATAGGAGTTCGAAACGATGCTGCTAAAAGTAACTATATTGTGGATTCAAGCTTCAGATATAAGATTGTTGCAGCCGAGTATCTTGGTGACGGAGTCATTACAGAACCATGTTGGTTGCAGTATATGAGAGAGTGGGGTCCTACCATTGTATACGACTCGCGGTCCGAAATAGAGAAGATTATAGACTTGCTTCCAATATTTGTTCGGTTTTCTATGGAGAACCTATTTGAATTATTTCCAACTGAGCTTTATGGTGAGGAGGGGCCAACTGGTCCAAAGGAGAAGGACAATTGGCTAGGAGATGAATATTGCTAGTCATGCATTATGCTAACCATATGCTTATTAGTCATTTCTCTTGAGCTAAGGAATCCAAACTTGTAAGATATCATCTTTTTGTCTTGATAATGATTTGTTTTTGGATTTTGATTTCATGCAGTCACAAACTTACGCATTCACACAGTCAGCATATCAGTACTCGTTGAGTTGAGTTGAGATCCATTGGTTCATAAACCAAACAGAAACAGATTTTGATTTGAAAACTGAATTGTCTGATCTAGATTCAACGATCAGCGTTGTCCTGACTGCGTGAATGCATGGTTAAGCGACCAAGAGATCATCATCATGTAGAACTGTATAGGAGGTGTGCCTTAGATAGTACTTATAGATTTCTTGGTTCGCACGAACGGAAAACAATATCTATAACTCTGGATTTTAAGTTGCTTTATGTATAATACACAAAACTTAGAACATGTACAAGGTAGGGCTATAGGTTGTATACACACTCATGAGTGTTTTCATTAGGATTGCTTGTAATGGAACAGGAATGTGCTTGATTCAGTGTTGATACATAACTTAGTTTTCTTTCATTTCTTCATCTACTTTTCCTTACATTTGGATTGCATGTTGTCATAATCTTGTACATCACTCTTTACACATTCCAACATACACATTTGCCCTCCTATGTATTGGAAATCAACCTCTTCAAACTTAATGAAGTTCACACCATGGTGGATGATTAGAGTTAACATAGTTTCTTATTGAATATTTTTGTTCACAACAAATTCTAGCACCGATGTCATTCATATAACCTTCTCTATTGTTCTTCGCGTTTAAACCCGTAAATCAAATATTTAGCGTCTTCAATCACGTCATTCTCTTCTCAAAAATTGAGTAGGCGAAAAGAAAAAAACACCAATGCTAGATGTGCTATACATGGAGTCTACATTCCTGCGCATGGAACACCGAAGTTAGATGTGCCCTCCTCGGAGTCTACATCTTGGCGGGTGAACCACATGTGCCGCCCTCCCTTGACTTCCGTTATACTTCATGAAACAAGACTTGTGTGCTTGTTATTATGACTTAAAAAAAGAGGAATCTTCAACACCAAATTATAAAGTCTCTTGATCACCAGATATTTTGAGCTTTTTATCAATCTCTGACTTGAGATGGATCAGTCCCAAAATTTGAAGATGAGTGCATCAAAGATAATGTAAATTTGAATATTGTCATTTGAGATGGAATCTTGAGTTTAATTTTTATTTTTTTTACAGGAGTAAATTTTGAGTTTGACCCAACTCAAACTTTGGATAAATAAAAAATTTCATATTAATCAAAATTGTCATTTTGAGATGGAATCTTGAGTTTAATTTTTATTTTTTTTACAGGAGTAAATTTTGAGTTTGACCCAACTCGGACTTTGGATAAATAAAATTTTTCATATTAATCAAGTATTTTAAAATACTCGTAGTAGTGAAGAGTGTTGAGATTATAATTTTGTGTCTAAGGCAGCATATTCTGCGACACAAGGTGTGTCGAAAATAGTCTAGAGTGTGTGTGTCAATTTTGAGATATTAGAGTATTCACAGAATTTATTGTTGTAAGTGAATAAAATTTTCCATAGTTTGTAGACAGGGAGTTACTACGTAAAAATCATCTTATTTTACCTTTTATTTTTGTAAACCCTAATTTTTCTTTTTCATTTACAAAGTATTAACCAAATTTTACAAAATTTCAAAGTCACTTCAAAAAGAAAACTCTTATTCAAAATAGAGGAAAACCTAATTATGGACGCATACACAAATGTTGATTATGAAGGCTCAGAAAATGATCAAAGATCAACTTTTAATTTTGCACTTTCGTGTGTGGAGATCTAATTATTTGGGGAAGAAAGAAGTATAATACATGGTTTGGTTAAGTGTTAAAGCAGAATTTAGAGGTATAGTACTAAAACAAGTATGTGAATTGTAAGACATTGAGATAAATCATGTGTCAAATAGCGCTACGAATATTGTGTTATATATAGAGAAAAATTTACTGTTAATTACATGTTATAATTGATGTGAGACTCATATATAATTTTTTTTTACAAATAAATACATATTCTACCACACATTCACAGTCAAAGTGGGAGGTTGACCGATGTTTAGACTAGTCCAAAAATTATCAAAGAGAACTCTATGGAGGCCTTTGGTGAAGATATCAACAATATGGTATCAGGAAAGAAAATGAAAAACATGGGCTTGACCAAGAGCGACCTTCTCTCAAATAAAATGAATGTCCATTTCAATGTATTTGTACACCGATGGTGGATAGGATTGTTGTATAGGTAGATAGCACTAACTAACATTGTCATAGTATACGAGAGTAGTCTTAGAAATATGAAAATTAAGCTCCAAGAGAAGCCAACATGATTCTGAAACCACATTAGGAATGTCCTGCCGCCCTGGTACTAAGCCTCTGCATTGGAGCGAGAAAGTGTGGATTGTCTCTTAGAAGACCATGAAATTATGTTGTCACCAAGAAAAACACAATAACCCGAAGTAGATCGACGAGTGTCGGTGTAACACCCCTTTCTAATCCCCAAATAAATATATCATATATCAGAGTAAAATATCATGCATACATACAAAGGGTGTCACATGTCGTTTTCCACACAATAGAAAACCAACAATACAAATATTAACATGCATCTCATCATAATTATAACACATATTTAAACTTCAAGTTTCATCATATTATGCATATCGGAGCGGAATAATTCTTATCTCAAATATAAATAAAGATTATATCCCATACTATAATCATAAACCAACATAATACGAATTCATCACATAATCCATTCATATGAATCCAAACATCGGCACAAAGGTCACACCACATAATATCTCAACATACAAATTATATGAAGTTATATAACAATATCCATTGACAACTACGAGTTCAAATAACCCTCGTGTTACATAACCAGAGCAGTGACTCACTACCTAAGTAAAACAGATAAACTGAACTAAACTCTTCAACTAGTCTCGTGTGAAGCACCAGTATCCTCGGAACCTGCATGAAGTCGCATAGAACATCATATACAACAGAAGAGTGAGAATTCACATTATTATGATATTTATATATATATATATATATATATATATATATATATATATACACACACACACACACACATATAAATAACGTATATAACATACATACAAGAATTCATCATACTTCATATAATTGACTATACAACATGAAATTACTACTTCAAGTACCAACACAATTATATCCAAGCATTTCAAGTATACCAACATACAACATTCCTAATTATCACAAATCATATCAATTTATCACATACATTTATGCATTTCAATCAAAACATTACATAAAAACAAATGTAACTCCAATGCAATTAATGTGACTCATGCATGCGGTACCATCGTGAACATCAAGCTCACCGCGCTCTCGATTCCATATCTAGAATCAGAGTCATGCTTCCGATCCGGACAAGATCAAATCTCATCATTATGAACATATATTCCACTACTTCTATTTCCACACAAGGATCAAGCAACCAACTGGAGTTCAATCTCCCCATGTATGCATGTGCAAACATAACCAATAACATATGCAATTAAGATTATCACCAACCTTAATTATTCAAGCACATCACAATAATTCAACACTTTGAATTATCCACCTTTGCACAAACAAATAGGTACCATGGTATCATCATCAATAAAACAGTACATATAGTATTCACCATCACTACACACATCATAAATAACATATAACATTCTCCATCATCACAAATCACTAATAGCATTTTGCAACGATACTAACTCATGTTATTCATATTTCATTGATTTCATGACATACATATGCACAAACACATGTCACTTTATACAAATAAAATAATTATAATGCCAACAAACCTAGTTCTATCTTATAAGTTATTGTATTAGCTTTTTAAGGATTTGAACGACACCTAAAACGGAGTTACGGTTCAAAAGTTAAGGCTGTTACAAAATTTGTCAAAAATTGTTAGATGAGTCGACGCAAAGCCTTTATGAGTCGACGTAAAACTTTTATGAGTCGATGCAAAATTATTTGACACTGATACCTTGCCTCGCGGGTTAGCTCGCGTCGAACCCCTCTGTTGTATGAGTCGAGTCATACTGCTATAATAGGATTTTTCTACATTACTAACTTAGAATTAACACGAATTTTCTTCTAAGAAACACCATAAATCATCATGGTTATCAATTTTAGCAACGACCTAATATTCTAACATGAGAGTACTCATTCTATTTCATTCAACACATCAATTTCATAGATTTCTACATAAACCCTAGCATGTGAAATTCTAGATCTAGAAATTGAAATCATAACCACCTAACATGTTACTACCTATTGCATACCATACATAACCATAATAACAAAGATTCTCACCCTTAACTCTTAGGTTGAATACTCTAGAGTTGTCTCTTCTTCTTCTTCTTCTCTTTTCTCCCTTGTTCTTCTCTTCTCTTGAGCCTTTCTCATCTTCTCTTGTTTTTCACAAATGAATCTCTAATTCTAGTTCTCTTACTAACTAGTATAATTTAAATAATGGGCTTACTTGCACACACCTCTTTATTACTTATATTCATTATAGTTAGCCCCAATAGTTTATTTCTATTATCACATTTAATGACCCAATTACCGAAAATTGCCACATAAACACAAAACCATACATTTTAATTAATTACTATATCTCATAATAATTAATTAAAATAATAAAATAAAATAATAAATAATTAAATACTATTAAATAAAAATTGGGATGTTACACTCGAGATATCCTCTCAATCTACATTTGTGTAAGAAATAAGCTTCTCAATGGGATAAGGATAGAGATGAAAACCATATTGTAAGGTATCTTGAAGGTAACATAATATGTGTTTCAATGCAATCATGTGCTCAATGTAGGAAGCATGTATGTGAAGACATACTTGCTGAACAACATGATAGATGTCATGACAGGTAAATGTGAGATATTGTAAAGCAGTAAAAAGACTTCGATATAATGTAGGATCATCATATGGAGTGCCAACAAAGTTAGTCAAATTATGCTCGGTGTCAACTGGAGTAGCGAAAGGTTTGCATGAGATAAGTTCTACTCGAGTAATAATGTCATTAGGTAGGTAGTCTGATTTAGAAATAATTCTTCTACATGTTTGGTGAGTACAATACACAAAAGTAGCTCAGTGGTCCTAGATCCTTCATAGCAAACCTGGAGGCAGTAAGCCCCATGATAGATTTATGTATGTTATGAGAGGAATTGATGAGGATGGTGTCGTAAATATAAAGTCAGATGTAACTCATGTCGGAGCCACACCGGTAGATAAATAGAGAGTGATCTAAGGTGTTGTGCTTAAATCCAATGGTGGAGACATAGTCATTGAAACGTCCGTACCAAGCATAAGGTATTTGTTTCATACCATATATAGAGACATTTCACATAATTTGTGTGATAAAGATCACAGAAACCCAATGACTGATACATATAAATAGTTTCATGAAGATTTCCATGTAGAAAGGAGTTCTGAACATCTAATTGGTGAATAGGCTAGGACTTGGATAAAGCAATGGTGAGAATAGTGTAAATGGTTGCAAGTTTCACCACGGGGCTGAAAGTCTCATCACAATCCACGCTTGCAATTTAAGACCTGCAAGTCGAGCTTTGTAACGCTCAAAACAACCATTAGATTTATTTCTATGTCACAAAACCCACATACAACGAATAATGTTAACATTACAATATCGAGGAACTAAATCCCACATATTATTTTTCTAATAAGAGAATTAAATTCATATTGCATTGTAGATTTCCAATTAGAGGCAGAAAGGTCAAGTTTATGGTTTTTGGAAAGAGGGAAAATGGTTGGACCATCAATGGTAATGGTCATGTTAAAGAGTTTACTAGGTTTGTAAATGCCCGTCATGTTGCGAGTGGCCATGGTCTAGGAAGGAGACAGGGTCGGTCTTGACTTTTTAGAGGTCCTGGACAAATAATAAAAATGGATCTATGATTAAAAAAATTAAAGAATAACATCTATTTATTTAAATTATAAATAGTATTAACAACATTAAAATTGGTCATTTATCCGTGTAACTAACATAAAAAATATATATATTTAAATAATTTGGAGTCTGTTCCAATTTTAAAAGTTGAATTTAATAAAAATAATTTTAAAAAATAAAAAGAACCATAATTTATTTTAATTATAATAAATATTAAAATTAAAAAAGAAAAGAAATTATCTATAAATATTGGACAAAAAATGTTCTTGTAATTGATGGTGCATGCATTTTCTTTTTAAAATTTTATTTATTTAACTAAAATAGTATTTTATTGAAAATATTAATAATATAAAAATGGTCATTTATGTTTTAAAAAATAAAATAAAATTAAAAAATAATTAAGAGCCAATAGAATTAATCTTTCGACACAAATTATATTAAATAAATAAATAATCACTAGAATTTAGCCATATTATATATTAACTCTAATAACCATATTACCAACTATATAAATAAAAAAATCAGTTGATGGATTTAGTTAGAATTTGGCCGTATTATAAATTTACTTTCATTACTTTCATTTTATTTTCTTTGGCAGTTTTTGAAATAAAATGAAGGGAAAAAAACATGTATATGCTTTAGCTTTTTTTTTTTTTTTTTTTGGTTTTGAAATAAAATGAAAAAAAAAACATTTATATATTTGTTCCTGGAATCGAACACTCAACACATGCATAAAATAAAATGTTGTTAATATTGCGCTGTAGCTATCTTAGACCAACACAACACATGTATAAATAAATAATTTATTTTATAACTTTTATAGTTCAAACACAAAAATTATGAGGCCCCTATATGTTTAGAGGCCCTGGGTTGTGGGTCTGGTTTCTCTGGCCCAGGACCGGCCCTGGAAGGAGGATTAGGGTGGGTCGGTTGTGTAAGTGAGAGAGAGGTATCTAGGTGATTCAATGGAGAGGAGAGTGAAATGGCTAGGGAGGCTAATGATATATAGTATGAGTTAGGTAGAAGTGTATGTCTAAGAAGTTCATTTGGCGGAGACTCTAAAGATGTATGAGTGTTGTACCCCAAAATTTACCATCTTCTTTTCTGTATTTTTGGTTTATAATCCGACTGCATAAACATACATGTAGCCACATGCATAGCATTGATCATGAGGTTACCAGGTTCAAGGTATTCCAAATGACAACAAGAAAAGAGCTTACTCGCTTATTTTCTAACAAGTGAATTTCGAGTTTTTGGCACACTTTGAGCACTTCAGAAGGCGTATCTCTCAGCTCGTTGTGTATTCTCTGACAATTTTTGACTGACATTCCCTTCTCATTATTGTCTACAACTTTCGTTTGGAAGATGGAAGCAGACCTTGTGAGGGAGGTCTCCAAAGAAGTTGATTTCTCCAGTGGATTAAGTTGATTCTTTAGTGCTGAACCGCGCGTTCTGCCCACTAAATAGTCTCTATCTCCTAGCTAGAAATTTGGAATTGAGCGAGACCGATTTCTAAAATTCCGTATCGAAACCCTCTACAACTTTAATTTGCAACTCGGGAGCTAGTTCCCCACCGATCAATACCAGAATTTTGTTCTTTGGAGCTGGTTTTAAGCTTAATCGAGCAATTTTTATCTTATGCGCGAAGTTCGAAAAATCATATCTCGCTCGATTTTTGTCGAAACGAGACAGGACCAGTGCCAAAAGTTCATAAATATTGTTAGCTTTGGTTGTCTCAGAGATACTCATTTGCAAGTTTTGATCAGAGGATCCTCATTCGAGGCATTATCTCAGAAGTGCGCAAATAAAAATTCTGCATGTGTCAGTGGTGCAAAATTGTGTTGAAACTTCAAAAATTATTATTCCCTTGATCGTTCACCGTATCAAGTCGTAATTTTGATTCTTGCAAGCAAAAACACATTTCGGACACTTTTCGTTTACATCCCGACTCCAAATTCCGCACGAATTTGGCCGTTTTGGATTAATTACGAAAATTATTCGGATAATCATGATTTGGACTTGATTATGGTTCTTAGGCTCAACTCCTAAACTATAAATAGATTTTCCTCTTCACAAATCACAACAACACAATCATTTGCTTAATTTTTACTACCAATCACACTCTAATTCTCTCAACAATCCAAAGCAAAAAACTCATAACAAAGTTCAAACTGCCACTTTCCCTCCAAGAAACCACCGCAGGCCGCCACCGGACCTCCGTCCAACACCTGTCTCAGCCACAGACCGCGCTAAGCGCGCCCTGCGATTTCTGGTTTTGTCTCATCGCAGCTTCTCCTATGGAATCTCAATCTTCCTCTCCTTCTTCTGCTCGAATCTGACATGGAAGGAACTATTTCATCTTGATTTCTCTTCAATTTCAAGATTCAAGGATTTATCCTTCATCTTCTTCAATTCTCCATTGAAGCTCTCAAGTTTTCTTCAAGAATTCAAGGTTAACTTCAAGGATTATCATCGATTCGCTATAGATTTGGTATTTTCTTTGAAGAGCACAAGGAATTCCTCTTCAACTTGATTCAAACTTCAAGTTCAAGTAAGTGTTTAGTTCAATTAAGCACTTATTTTAAGTTGTTATTGACTTTTAGCTTTTCTTGAAATTGAATACTGAAATTGCATGCAAATTCGATGTAGATCCTGATTCTTGAATCTGTACTCTTGAATTCCTTGATTTGAATTGGATTTCGCAACCTTATTTGTGTCGGAGTGAGGATTTTTTTGTACATTGCATGCATATACTCATGTGCATTTGTATCTTCCATGCGTATAAGTCACAAATTCATGCATCTTGCATCATCTATCACATGCTCATGCATTAGAGAGCTCTTATCTTGGTTGATTTACATTGATTCATAATGACTTGAGGCATAATTTGCATCCGAAGAGAGTCGACATGTAGACATCAAAGCATTTTGATCATTAGGCACACAATGCATTGTACATGAATCCATTGCATATGCATTCCAAGTGTTTGTGTTAATGCATAGCCTAGATTTGAATGAAAGCTTCTAATACATCTAGGGAGCATGACTTGCTTGCATTGCTTCCTTGCATATGAACATTAGAATTGTGAATCTCACTTGCATTCTTGGCATGTTCATGCATCGTTTACTTTCACATATGAACATTGGAATTATCATTTTGATTTGCATTCCTCACATGTTCATGCACATACTTTTCACAAATGAACATTGGTTTTATCGATTCGATTTGCATTCCTCGCATGTTCATGCACATACTCTTCATATGAACATTGGTTTTATCGATTCGATTTGCATTCCTCGCATGTTCATTTGACTTTTATCTACTACGAGACTGGAGCCTAACTGTATGGATTGAACTTTGGCATGAGAGCATCATGAACAGGTGGTCCAGATCAAAAATAACATTTTTGCAGGTTGCAGACCGCGCTTAGCGCCACCAGGAGCGCGCTAAGCGTCAAAATTACTGAATTTTGTTTTGCAGGTCACGCTTAGCGCAGTCCAGGGAACGCTAAGCGCGCTGGCCTCTGTTTGGGTCGCGCTTAACGCGGTATAGCAGGCTTAGCGCGGCCTGTGTTGGTGCATTTTTCTGCTCTTTCTTGATTCCAACAGCAAACAGTAGACGCTCTAGCCATGTCTAACTACTGTTCGGGCTTTGTTTGATGCATGGGCTTGTGTTACATACACATATGGCACATTTCTCTATTGTTTGTATACACACGTATACTTTATTTTTCTTGCTTTTCGGGTCTAATTCCCTTCTTGCAGGTGTTTTGTGTTTTTACACCCATGTGTGCATCCCTCCTATCTTGTTTTGTTCGGCCTAATCTTATTCTTGCAGGCATTATCGTTTCGGATGCGTATCGACACGTATTCCGCTTGTTTTGATGCTTTGAACAATTCTCACTGGTTTACTCTTATTGCATGGATCCAGTACTTGAAGTTTTCCGGAGTATTTCATTAGCTAGCAGTGCTCTTCGGATTCTATATATGTTCCATAGTTTCTACATCGTTTATTACACTCTCTTACAACTTTCCTAGATATCATGAGAAGTAGGGCTTTACAGCTTTCTTTTGCCATGAGAAGTAGGAATAGAGATGTATGATGGGGCTTCCGTAGTTGGAGCATGTTCAGAAACCCCTCTGGTTTATTTAAAGACCCGTTTAGGGCAATTCTACTTGTTGATTGTGATTGTTTGTTTGTTTCTTCCAGGTTCGCTCGGTTAGGACAGATTCTTTAGCCTACACATTAGGATCCAGAACCTTTGAATGTCAACATAGGTAGAGTTTCCCTTGTATTCTCCAACCATAGGCCTAACTTTTGCATGACAACATTAGGGTTAGTACTTAGCTAGTCTCCCTTTTGTTTTGCTAGTGTTCTTTTTGCATCCATGCATGTAATAAAACTAAAACTTGCTTTTCTTTTCCCTTTGAAAATAAAACACTTAATAATGGTTTAAACTCCTTTCTCAAGGTAAAAACAACCAACCAGCACAAACGCTTTTCGCCTTTGTGCGCTTTTCTTTTGTGTTTAAAACCTTTTTCACAAGTAAAAAATACAAAACCCACCAAAACAAGTGTGCCGAACTACGGCGCTCTGACTTTCCCATTTCACACGGGAATACGTAGGCATCTTGTCACGGGGCTCGATCGAGCAAACTTTGTAAATACTTCCTTCTTATCCCCTAGTTTCTTTATTTTCTCTTTTCTTTTGCATGCATTGTAGCGATTAAGCATAGATAGATATAACACACCCTCTAGCTAGAAATAGAAAATGGATACCGTAGAGTACTATGGGCGTGTGGGGTTCTAATCCCTTCCCCTCGCATAACTAACTCCCTTACCTAGATTCTCTTGATCTCTCGGTCATAGGACCGCGATTTCTCCCCCTTCAGGTTTACTCGATGTTTTCCTTTCTCCGTCGTGAGATAAAATACGTTTGATGGCGACTCCATTGATATACCCCTATCAGTCAGAAGTTCAGTCGGGTGATTTCAATGAGTCCATTGATGTATAAGGGAGGGGTGTCAAACATCAGTGAAATAGTCGTATATAGGGGCAGGTGTGGAGGATAGAAGGCAAATGAAAATTGAATCTCATCAAAGATGGTATGTCGCAAGATAATGATTTCTTTGTGAGACAAATCTAAATATTTATAACTTCTATGATTAAGGGGATGCCCTAAGAAAACACACGGAGTCAAGAGGGTTTGTAATTTATTTAATGTAGTGAAGGGAAATAATGGAAAAAAAGGACAACAAAAGACGCAAAAATCGCAATGATATAGAAGTTGGGTAGGAGAGATATTAGACATAGTTTTCTAGGGAATAATGTAAAGAAGATATGTAGTCATTTGAGGAGAATGGTGCCAAAATGAGGGAGGAACGGATGCATAAGCTAGAAGAGTGTGAATCATGTTGTTTATAGTGCATATTTTTTGTTTCTCCTTGCCATTTTGTGGTGAAGTGTGAGGGCAAGTGAAACGGAAAATGAGACCATTAGCAGAAAAATAATTAAGATAAAATGTATTGAGTGCGAATTTATTTGTGAGAGAGAGAGAGAGAAAAGTGAAATTTTCAAAATTTTAAGATTTATTAGTTAGAGGAAACGTCCACAGAAAATTAAAAAAGTCATCCAAAAATAAAACGTAATAACAATGACCAGCTAAGTTCAAAACTAGTGATTCCCATCAATCCCTTTGTAAAATATAAAAGGGTGTCATAGTAATATTATTGGAGGAAACAAAAGGTAACCTAACATTTTGCTAAACACACAAGGAGTGCAAATTGTCCTAGAATTCAAAGGTTTACAATTAACGAGCGTATTTCTATGAAGAGATTGTAAAGATAAAGAGCTATGATGTCTTATGCGACTGTGCCAAAGACTGTAAGCAAGATCGGCAAATGGGTAGGAAGTGGTAATTGGACAAAGATTTCAAAGGCTATCACATCTCATAAGTGAAGTCCCCGTCTGAAATCCATTTACCAAAAAACCAAAAGGATCAAAAGAAACAAAAACATTATTGTCAATGGTGAGTTGTAAACCAGAAATCCAAATTTTGACAATTTGTTGTAAGTGCAAAAAATGGGTAAGGTTTAACGGGTTGTGTTTACGGGAAATGGATAGGTTATGTGTCCAGAGAATTTAATTAGAATTCTTTGTCTGCCACCAACAAAAAAATTATGATTTAAGTAAATTAAATTAGAATAAGTTGAGACACATATGTCCATGTACCATGTGTTGTCCGGAGGAGTGAGAGACATAGTGTGCATAATAGTTGTAGTGTTAGTGGGTGTCAGTGAAATTATGGTAGCGTAAGCCTGGGGATGCTAGCCCAGAATGCCATATTGATGGGGAGGGGCAGAAAGACGAGTCTGCTAAGAAGTAGGAAACGGGCATGGAGGAATGGCCCACAAAGATGGAGTTAAACTCCACTGCTGATAAGAGGGATATTGTTGTTGCGATTGATGTTGGTGTCAAGGGGGGAACTTTATGCGTTTCTAACGCGAGGTACGCCATGGTTACGATGATTTCCACCTTAATTCTCCTTGTTGTGAGGCATAAGTGGTTGACAGAGCGAAGATTAATGCTTTGGGATGATTTGATAGTGGGACGTTGCTAAGTGGTAATATGAGCGAAAATAGACTCAGTGTGTATCATCTTAGCTAAATCGACTTCTTCTAATGTGAGCATGGAACGTGCTTGACAAAAAATGGGAGTGAATCACTTTATCTAATCAAGGTGGCCATACCACGGTAGGCATCAATAAGGCCAGATATTATTTACGGGAGTACCAATATCCTGTAATTGGTGAAAAAGTGTCTTCAGACCTTGACAATAAGCAGAGACATTTGAAAAGTCTCCATGATAACTCTAGATAATTCATGCTCAATAATGACATGACATGTGTTATGATTATCGTGGAAGAGGTCATCCAAACACTTCCATGCATCAAAAACTGTTGAGTCATGTTGCATGACGGTGTTCTAGTCAACAGAAATGATGAAATAGATTCACTGAAGCACGATTACATCAAAGGTGGCCAACTGGTCATAATTGGGGTTAGTGACAAGTTATGAAGGCTTTTTGTCTGAAGGCACAATATGTTGCAAAACCCGAAGATAGCAAGCATGAATGAGAAATATCTATGCCCATATGTTGTAGAGATCAGTTTCCATGTCAAGCATAATTGGAATATTATTCTAAATACTAGAAGTAGTGAGTGCAGGATGAAATTCTAGCATGGCAAAGGATGATGGATATGGTGTCGAAGTTTCCATCTTAATATTAGGATTCTCCATATTGATGGCGTTGTTGAAGGAGACAGTCATGTTGTGCAGAAGAATGAGCTAATGCAGCGACAATGTTGACTTTTGAAAAGAAGTTGTGGAGGCAGTGCTTAGGGAGGAGCTACTACAACAGTGATGGCCTTTGAGGAGAATTAAGTTTGAATCTTTACCTCTCTTGATGTCATGTAAGATATTGAGATAAATCGCATGTTGAATACCACTACGGAAACTGTGTTTTTTAAATTCTTAAACAGTGCACGTTAGCATTTCCATATATATATATATATATATATTGATCTGAACTGTTGATCAGAACTGGAGACAGTCGAGCTGTTGATGATCTTCCGAGCAAGTTGGTGAGGAGTGTTAGTGTTTTAAGTTGGCATCAATTTTGGTAAAACTAGGCTTTAACAATGTCATGATGGATGTCATGACATTCAGAGATTGAAGATAAATCCTACTGGACAAGGATGGTAAAAGTACAGCGGGAAGCTAAAGTCGTCGGAAGTGAAATGATGTCATGCGGATGTTATGACATTCTGTGACATTCTGCAGAATCGCTTTTTCCGAGATTTTTCGAAGTTTGTTGAGCATTTTATTTATGTCTTTCTTTATTAGAAAGCATGCTCACGTGGCTGCTAGGTTAATCTTGATTAAACCTAAATTGGTTGTGAAACAAACCATGTTTTTAGGAGAAAATTAAGTGAACCCTAGCTATCTTTATGGAAGCCCAATACTGAAGATTCAGAATTGCTTCTATATAAAGAATTCAACCCTTATTCTACGCCACGCCTCCGAGTTTATCAAGATATTGCAGGTTGTATTTTGTGTAATCGTTAAGGTTAGTAATTGTTGTTGTGTAATTCTAGTTTCTCTTGTGAGCCAAGCAACTATCAATTGATAAGTGCATTGGACTAGGATTTGTTGTAAGGGTAGTTTATCACTCAAAGCTTTAAAGCACGAGTGTTTGTCTCTTGATTGAAGCTTTGAAGCAAGATCAAGATATTTTATTGAAGTGTGTCTTCACAATTCAATTAGTCAATAGGTTGATATCATGCGGTGATTGAGGGGAGTGAGTAGAACTCATATCTAAGTAGGACTTAGGTAAAAGTGTCATTGGGTAGTGATTAAGTGAGAAGGTGTCAACCGTGAGTTGGCTGTAGGGTCTTTAATTGATACTACTAATAGTGAACTTTATCCCCGGCTTGGTAGCCTCGCAGGTTTGTTAGAACCGAACGGTGAACAACTTATTGTGTTATTTATCGCTTTCTATATTTACTTTGTGAATTGTCAAAGCGTGTCGAATCGTGTCATAACATTCTCGTGACATCAAGTATCCGCCGCCAGAATTTCAATTGGCATCGAGCGCACCTTGTTATTTCGGTGAGATCTAGGGATAATAGTTTCGCATAATGGATAAAGAAGATTTGGAGGTAGACCACCCATTCGGATGGGTCTAATTATGAGTATTGGAAGCCTCGTATGGTTGCCTTCCTAAGATCGGTGGACATCAAGGCTTGAGAGTGGCGATAAAGGATGGAAACATCCCACCAAGCTTGAGAAAGATGGCACTACCGTCACGAAACCCGAGGAGGAATGGAGCAAAGAGGAAGAAGAGCTAGCTCTAGGAACTCTAAAGCATTGAACGCTGCTCAATGGTATTGTGAATATCTTGACCGGTTCATCAATGTGCTGGCCAAGGATGTTTGGGACACTCTCGAACTACTCATGAGGGAACATCTAAGGTGAAGATGTCAAGACTTCAGATGCTCACTACCAAATTTGAGAATTTGAAGATGAAAGAAGATGAGACTATTCATGAGTTTCACATGAATGTGTTGGAGATTGCAAATGCCTCGGGAGCACTTGGTGAAAAGATTTCGAGAGGAAAAGTCGGTGAGAAAGATTCTCGTGTCCTTGCCCAAAAGGTTTGCAATGAAAGTTACGCAATTGAAGAGGCTCGGACATCACCTTGAAGGTTGAAGAAGGATCTCTTATGACTTTTGAGATGGGAATCGGTGAACTGACAAGAAGAGTAAGAGCATAGCACTTGTATCAAATTCAAGAAGGATGCAAGGAGGAAGATGAGGAGAAGATATCAAGCTATAGCCATGCTTGGTAGCATTCAACAAACCGATCGTGAGAATTGAACCAAAGTCAAGGTCAAATGTCAAGGACATCGATCGACATCGGATCTTATGACTCCAAGAAGATCCAAGTCAAGAAGAAAAAAAGTCAAAGCAGAGGTCCAATGTCATGAATGTGAAGGATATGGACATATTAGTGAATGTCCCACCTTTCTTAAGAAACAAAGAGAATGGTGTCACTTGGTCCGATGGTGATTCGAAGTGAATCGAGGAAGAAGGTGCCAAACTTGTCACCGCTCTCTCGGAGTATACAATTCGATATGAACTCTAGTGATGAGGAAGTGACATTTGAAGAGCTTCTTGAGACCTACGTGTGTGAAAAGTGGTGAAGTGTGTGAGGAGGAATGAAAAGGCGATTGAGAAGTTGAAGTCGAGAATGTGAAGCTAGAGGTCGAGAAAAGGAAAGCACACCAATATAGCTCTCCTCAACGGTGATATCATGTTGAATTCAAGCTTGATCGATGTATAAATCGTCAAAGGTCGACATCCGCATCGAAAAATTGGATGAAATTCTTCACCGACAAAGTGGGGAATAAGCGTGGCTTAGGATATGTGGTGAAAAGAAACATTGGTGACACTAAGAAAAGAGACATGGAGAACAATGTCAAAACAACTGTCACAGCACAAAACAGGAAATGTGCCTGGAACAGGATATGTGGATGCAAAGAGATTGACTAATAACCAGAAGAGGAACAAATCTGGGAAGCCAAAGGCAAAGAGAATGCCATCCCACAAAGCAGGAAATAGGTCGCCTCGGATATGTGGAAACTAAGAAAGCTGTTGACCACAGAAAGAAAACAGACCACTTGAACCAATGTCAAACCAGTTGTCACAACGTTGGGTTCAACATCAAAATCATAGAAACCTGAACAAAAGGTTTCAGAGATGGAGATGTTATTACTGTGGAAGATTTGGTCACATAAAGTCCACCTGCTATAGGCTACATGGGTTTCCCAATCAATTTCCTTATGTAAAGCCTAGGTTCAACAAGGCATCCCACACTCACCAGTGGAAGAAGAAGAAGACTACAGCTCTGATAGCACAAAATTCTCTCAGAGCTCCTTCCAAGGAAGACTGGTATTTTGACAGTGGGTGTTCTAAGCACATGACTGGAGACAGAAATCTTCTCAATAATGTTAAGCCTCATTCTACCAGCTTTGTTACCTTTGGAGATGGAGCTAAAGGAGAAATCAAAGGTGTTGAAACTCAAACCGGAGTTCCAAACGAATGAAATCTCGGTAAAGGTCCGACCAAATCATTAGCATAAGTCACTATGTGATATGGGATACACAACTTCACTAAGGTCGAATGTCTTGTGATCAATGATGATCAAGTAGTGATTATGAGAGGTGTCGATCAAAGGACAAGCTACTTGTGGGAGTCTCGAGAACCTCACTCGCCATCTATGTTCTCTATGCACAAAGATGAAGAGAAAGTGAAGTTGGGGCAACAAGAAACGATCAACACCTCGGAGGAATGAAAAGGATCGGCCCATAGAAGGAGTCAAGATTACCAAGAATTCTCTTGGGAAAGGGAAAATCTGTGAAAATTGTAAGGTCGACATGAAATCGAATGTCACACTCAATGTTCGGACATTCGATCACTCATGAAGCAAGCAAAGTACTAGGTTCTGGCATGATAGGTTGACCAAGTGTCTCACTGTCAAATGTTACAGGAGAAAAGTCTTGGATGATGTCCTCTTGGGCAGAGGAGGAAAAATCATGGCAACTTCAATCCATGATAATCACTTGGTATTTGAGGTGTCTCCTTGAGTAATCTCATTCCTTGGATCAACAAGAAGAAAAACTGTGTGGTCCTATACAATGTTGAAGCTGAACTCACAACAGCTGATAGCAATTGTTCTAGTGTGATCTGGATAAAGCAGACACTGATTGAGTACAATGTCACACAGGATGTCATGACATTATACTGTGACATTGTTATTAAAGTTCTTAAGGTCAGTCAGTTTAGAACTTTAAGGGACAAATTGGAGATTTGTCTACATGAGAATTTGTAGCAATTAACTGAGTCTACAACAAGGGATGAATTGGGCTTGGTATTTCAATTACTCATAAGTGGGGCATTTAGGTACTTTCATCCCCATTTTAAAAAGTCCAAGAATAGGAAGGGACATCCTTATATAAGAGTTTCTCCATTTGAAAGTTGCATCACTCTTACTTCCTCTAAAAGAAACTCTAAATCCCCTAGCCATTATCGCTCTCATTCTCTCAAAAACCATCAGCGAAAAATGTCTTCACCTTCCTCAGCATCCCAACAATCAGGATCTTCATCTCCTCCATGGTCAAGTCGTGGAAAAGTTGAATCCATGCAAGCTAAAGCACCGAAGGTTACTCCATTGCGCAATAGCCGATCCGTAAAAGTTAAGAAATTGCGCACAAGAAATGCAAGAAGATCACAAGCATCCTTCCCTGTAAGACCTCTTCCATCATCTTCTGCTCCCCGAAAGAGTGAACCCGAGGAGTCTAGGTCCTGATGTAGCAATAGCTAGGATAGTGATGAGTATCCTAAATGAGAATCAATATGTACCAGTCTCATCCCTTTAAATGAAAAGTCCTAGCCCTAGCTTTGATCCAGATGTCACAGAGGATGTCAAGACATCTCGTGATCATGTTGATTCCCCTGCCAAGAACAATGAAGACCTTTCTGTTAAAGAGTCTGAAGTAGGTATTGATGATGCTTGTATTAAAATCTTTGCTGATAAGGAAGATGAGATCTCTGACAGTATTCTTGAGGAGTCCCCAGAAAAATGTTGCCCTGATAAAACCTCTGATGACTATATTTCGATAGTATTCTTGAAGAATCACCAGAAAAGTGTGTCTCTGGTAAAGTCCCTGATGACTACATTTCTGACAGCATTTTGGAAGAGTCACCAGTTCATGAATCTAATCATTTAACTGAACCTCCAGTCATTGATTTAAATGAAATGTTCTCAGACAATGATCTTATTGCCAATGTCAATCCAAGCATTGCAAAAGAATGATGAAAAGAAAGGAAAAGCAGTCACGAGCCCCGTTAATGAGAAAGATATCGTAGATATGGGCAAGAGAAGTATCACAGGCCGGACCTCTACAAGGAGAAGTAGAGTGAAACTGGTGGTGACTCTAAAACAAAGAGAACACCTATTCGAAAAGAGGAAGGAACACGAACGTGGAGTCCGATCATGACTCGAAGTTTAATGTTGAAGAGAATGTCACGTACATTCATCCCGAAAAGAAGCAAACTCTTGGGAAACGCCCAAAGTGCCTAAAGTGGCCATTGACAATATCTCATTCCATCATCCCGAGAATGCCGGGAGATGGAAGTATGTTTGCCTAAAGAGGATTGCCTTGGAGGGAGCTAAATAAGAGTGCTCGGGTGTAAAGAGATTGTCAATCTGATTAAGGATGCTGGACTAATGAAGACAGTTGTGAGATTCTCAAACTATGAATCTTTGGTGAAAGAGTTCATAGTCAATCTATCAAATGACTGTGGGGATAGGAAATCACGACTACCAGACTGTCCATGTAAGAGGGAGAAAAGTCAGGTTTTCTCCAAAAGTGATCAACATATTTCAGGCGGATCGAGAATACTCACCAGTGGAGAAACCGACAACAAGATTTGTCAAACCATCAACGCCAAACAAGTCGACAATGGCCTCTAAAGGAAAACTCTCACCAAAGAAATTGAGTGTCAAATTTGCCATACCGCATAAGATTGGTCTTTAAACGGGTCCCAACCAATCACAAATCCTCTATTTCTAATGGATTGGGAAAATTCATCTATCAGTAGGAACTCAAGCTTCCTTTGACTATGGCTCCTACATATTTGATCGACACTCAAGCATGCTAGCTTATGCTATCAAAGGTCCATAGCTTTTCCTCCCGCTATGTGGAATTATATTTGATCGCATCCGGACATTCTTGGTGACAGATTCATGCAAGAGAGCCCTGCCTGGATTCCACTACAAATTGTTCCAAGGGAAGCATGTCCTACATTGTCATGACATCTGTGAGACATCAACTGTCAAAGAAAATTCTCGGAAAGCAAATGTCATTGTGCTAAGAGCAACTTGCAAGGAGCTTGAAGCAAGAAAACAAAGTCTGGAAGCGCTTATCTCTCAACTAGAGCGGGACATAGAGGTTGAGGATGAAGAGAAATGATAATGATCTTGTAGGTGATCTGAAGACAATGATATTCGGATGGTGGTCTTGAAGAAGGCTCAAGAAGCTTCTTCCACAATTCTTCGGAAGAAAGCACTGATCGATCAATCTGCCCTGTTGTCCTATTCTTTGTGATTCCATTTCCACGATGCTATTTTGTTCCTTGTATTTTCTCCAACTGTGTCATGTTGGTTGCTTGTAATTTTCATCGACGGATGTGTATTCACGCATACTCTTTCGCTACTTCATTACTTCTGGTATTATTTCTTGTTGTTGACCTTTGTTTGATTAAAAGTTTGGGGAACTTGAAGTGTTTTCCTTTGGCCCTTTGTGGCTAAAAGGGGAGAAGAAATAAAATCTTGGGAGTATGAATGTTTGGGAAGCTGTATGGTTGTACTGTGTATGGCTGTTTAAAATGTTGTGGGCAAGTGTATGTGGGGCAATTGTGGGAAATGTGGGATTCTTGTATGGGTAGAATTTATCTTCTCTTAGTTCTAGGTACTTAAAGCTTAGGAAAGCTTAGGAAACTCGAACTAGGTAATAGTCTTCACGCATTTGTACTGATAGGTCTAGTTGTTTTAGCCAAAATGTGCCAAAGGGGAGTTTGTTAGTGTTTTAAGTTGGCATCAATTTTGGTAAAACTAAACTTTAACAATGTCATGATGGATGTCATGACATTCGATTGAAGATAAATCCTCTTGGACAAGGATGGTAAAAGTCATTTCGAGCGGGAAGCTAAAGTCTGGAAATTTGAAAACAGAGGCGATGTCATGGCGGATGTTATGACATTCGGTGTGACATTCGATCGCGAATCGCTTTTTCTGAGATTTTTCGGAAGTTTGTTGAGCATTTTATTTATGTCTTTCATTATTAGAAAGCATGCTCACGTGGCTGCTAGGTTAATCTTGATTAAACCTAAATTGGTTGTGAAACAAACCATGTTTTTAGGAGAAAATTAAGTGAACCTAGCTATCTTTATGGAAGCCAATCGAAGATTCGTTGCTTCTATATAAAGAATTCAACCCTTATTCTACCACGCCTCGAGTTTATTGAAGATATTGCGGGTTGTATTTTGTGTCTTGTTAAGGTTAATGTGAGTTGTTATTGTGTAATTCTAGTTTCTCTTGTGAGCCAAGCAACTATCAATTGATAAGTGCATTGGACTAGGATTTGTTGTAAGGGTAGTTTATCACTCAAAGCTTTAAAGCACGAGTGTTTGTCTCTTGATTGAAGCTTTGAAGCAAGATCAAGATATTTTATTGAAGTGTGTCTTCACAATTCAATTAGTCAATAGGTTGATATCAACTGCGGTGATTGAGGGGAGTGAGTAGGAACTCATATCTAAGTAGGACTTAGGTAAAAGTGTCATTGGGTAGTGATTAAGTGAGAAGGCATGTTTGTGAGTTGGCTGTAGGGTCTTTAATTGATACTACTAATAGTGAACTTTATCCACGGCTTGGTAGCCTCAGGACGTAGGTTTGTTAGAACGAGCTGGGTGAACAACTTATTGTGTTATTCTCGCTTTCTATATTTGTGTGAATTGTCAAGCGATTAGTCGATCTTGTGTCATAACATTCTCTGTGACATCAAGTATCTGCTGCCAGGAATTTCAAGGAGAAACAGGATGGTGTACCTGCAAGACACTCTGATGCTAAAGTAAGCAAGTGTTTGAATGAGAAGGTAGAAAATATTTGGATTTTAGAGTGTAAGAAAGTGATACATTGCCCTCAAAGATACGAGGGTTTATATAATGACATGGGAGGATTCTCATTGGCTGCTATATTTGGGTCGAGATGTACGGATCCACAAATATAGCCATCCGGGCTGACTAGGTCAAGACCGGACAGATCTGCTCGCAACTAGCCGTTATGCCGGGAACATAGCGCATAACGGGCACGAGTGGCGGTAATTAAAATCGTCATTTGGCTCGATGCATTTCGAGCATAGTATGCCCGAAACGCGCATATGGGCGTTATGACAACGTTGTTGGGCTGAACCGGTTGCCGCATTTAAGGGAAGAATGACCCGCCCGAATGCTTCTAGGCGATTTAGAACAGTAGCCCCCTAAGTCGTTGCGTCTGCTCGTAGACGTGATGATTTGATATCGAAGGAGAATCCAAAGTCTTTACGCTCGAGGATGCAATGGAATGTCGAGGAAGCGAAGAGTTAGAATTTGTAGCGTTTTGCCTACGTGGTCTTGAGGCGCGTGAAGTCAATGTTGGCAGACCTAGGGACTAGGGTATAATTATGATTTCCTGAGGTCCATGCCTAGGCCCAAATCCACGCGTGCACAAGGGGCTTATAAAAGTCGGAGGTATACCTAATTCATAATTTTTCGATCCTCACATCATTTGATTATTTGCGCTTTTGCTCGACTTATTCGTTCATCAATCCAGAGACTACTTTCACGGTGGTCGACGCCATCTTCCGCTTACCAGATCTTCTGTTTGTTCAAATTTCTAGTCTGCTTCATTTGTAAACGGTACAATTTTTACCTTTTTATAGGAATTTCGCTAGTTTGAACCTTGCATGTAGAGATACATACGGTTAGGGTTTATGTTTTATGGAGTTTTTCTAGTGGTAAGCGGTTGTTCCGCCTCTCACAGGAGGTTTACGCCACCGGAAAATCTATTTGTACTTGGTGATCTAGGTCTGAGTATTCCTCACTTTAGGAAGGGCTTTTGGCCAGGGACATGATCCTTGCTCATTAAAGCCGTTTTACTTGATAAGTGGTGGAAGGGTGGTTTTAACGTTGATGTCGAGCTCACCTGTTCACTCTACTTTTCAGGTGATACGATGAGCGACAACGAGGATATTCGCGAGGGTTCTACAAATTCGGGGCAGTCACCTTCTAGATCCACCTCTACTGAACAGAGTAGCGATAGTCTACCCATGCCTGAGGTCGAGGAGAGCCCCCCAGCGATGGACGTCGATAAGGTTGATGAGGATGATCTAGAGGTCTGGGCCTCTTTCGAAGTGGTGAAGCGTGCCACCCAATTTTTAAATAATCTCAACGGGGCGTTTTCCTAGGTGAGCTCGTATGCTACGACCGGGGCTCCCGGGGAGACGACTGTAGAAGATTGGTCTGTGCATATATCGGCCGAAGATGGTCGAATATGTTTGAGATATGAGGCTCGTTATATACCAGTCTATGACGTATGGTTTCGGGAGTTGGGTTTTTGGGTACCCTTCACCGATTTTCAAGTGGGCATCCTATATCACCTTCAATTGGCTCCGTCATAGCTTCACCCGAATGCCATAGGATTTATACGAGCGTTCGAGATTGTTTGTGAATACCTAGAGGTGGGGGCCACCCATGAACTGTTCTTCTATATCTTTTGCCTTCAGAGAAGCTCGACGAAAGTGGAGGGGAAAGTCCGATGGTGACTAGTATTGTTGAAGCATCATAATGGGATACTCTTCAAGGCGTTCCAGGAGTCTGTTCTCTTTTTCAAGGATAGATTCATGCTTATTCGTCCGGCCTCTGAACGGGCGATTTGTAACGGGTTTCGCGTAGTCCCGGGCCTGCGAAGAGACGGGACCCCGTGTTACAACGAGCAAGGAGAGCGGAAGTATACGCTCGTTAGGAAGTTCAAGTTTTGGTGGTCGAAGAAACACTTTGACAAGACCCCGGACTTTTATGTGTGGGCTCGGAGGAGCTAAGTGATGAGGAATTGGATGATTTTGAAAGGTTATCCTCGTTTGTTACGGGCTTCCCCCATGTTCGATGCATGGGAAAAGGGGGAAATCGCTTCTAGATAAAGACGGGGATGAAATCTCTGAGCCCGGTCTTATAAATGTCAGAGAGCTCCTTGCTTGCAGGGATCCCAGGGAGTATTTAGCTAGCTATTTTGTCCTTATTATCTTGCTTTGTCATATGTGTGTTTAACCTTTATGCTAATCCGTTTGTGTTTCTTTGTTTTGCAGATAGGATGAATCCGGCTTTGGAGCGTGTAGCCCGACAAGCCATGAGGAAGAAGGGGAAGGAGGGCACTTCTCCGACAGAACCGGGAACAGTCGTTGCGGACCGGATCTGGGAAATCATCTTCCGGCCCAGCGGCAGGGACTTTGTCTCCTCAGCAGGTGACGTCGATGATGAAGAGGACAAGGGCTGAAATAGATTTAACCGAGGAGAGGGAGAAGGGGAAGTTTATCCTTCCTCCTTGTTGGCATGACAGGAATTATTTCGAGGCCTCCAATGTGGTCCTTCCTCACGTCGAGAAGCTCATGCTCGAGGGTTTGGATCTCCCGTCTAAAAGGGTTGCTTTAGCTGAGGACGCGGGGCGTTGATGAGGATCCTTGAAATGGTCTCCGCTTTTTCCGAGCAGAATCAAGTCCCGGATTCTGAATTACTTCAACTTAGGACCAAGTTGAAGGAAGTCGAGAGAAAGGGGGAGGAAGATCAGAAGAAGTGGTCGAAGGAACGCGGGGCCATGATCGAGCGGTGCGACTCAGCCGTGAAAGAGGGTCGTGAGGCCAAGGAGGAGCTTGTTCGTCTGCAGAAAGAGATGACCCCGAGGGAAGGTGAGCCCGCGGATTTTTCGGATATGAGGACTCGGGCAGAGTTCATAAGTCGGGTCCATCAGGCTTATGACGATATTGTGGTCTCCTCTACGGCTAGCTTCGACAATCTCGTGTCGCAGATTCGTGTCCTGAACCCTAGAGTGGAACTGAGGACGGATGGACTGGGGGTTCACTACTTCATCGATGAAGGTGAGATAAAGAAGCCCGACTTCCTCATTGACGATATGGTTGTTGACGAGACTCCTCCGCCGCCAACTCTTGGAAATGCCTCTAGTTAGCCTGCTGAGTGATTCTGATTCTTTGTTCTTCACATGTTTGTTTAGGCGAGGCCCATTTATGTAATGATAATTTTTGACATGTGTTGGTCGTTTTCTTTGTTGGGGTGGAGCCCCCACTGCAACTCCTAGACAAATATGGTCCTCGTGACTGTAATTTATTGTAAGAAGTGTTTGTTGTTTATTTATGTATGTATGTATGTATGTATTGTTTGCTATTTTCGGGGGAGGAACGCTCGTTTATTTGTGCATGGTTTTTTTACTGTGGAAATACTAGCAAAATGGGCCAGCTCGTCGCTAGGCTTGGTCCGGAACTCAAGCTTCGATTAAAGGCCTGAGATCGGTGGCGTGAACGTCCCATCGCGAGTTGGGTATTCTACCGGGCAAGGTACTTAGACAGTGAGGCTCGTTTGAGTCCCCCGTGTCGGGGCGAGGACCTGGTTCGTTATGACGGAGCCAGAGTCCCTTTATGCGCCATGAATCCATGCAACGCTGCTACCGAGGCGAGCGTGTGGTGTCGAGCTTTAGGTGTTCGTGTGATATCATGAGGTGTGTCGACCGTTAGTATTTTAACTATAGTATTGTTTAAGTTTTTCAGCGTTCCACGATCGAGTGAGTTGTTCCCCTTGTAGGTTTTCCAGGTAGTATGCCCCTGTCCCTGTTTTGGCACGGACTCGGTAAGGGTCTTCCCATTTTTCCGCGAGCTTCCCTTCGTTGGAGCTCTTCAGGTTTCGCTTAAGGACTAAGCTTTCGATATCGAATTCCAGGGGAATGACTTTGGCGTCATATCGGAGGGCTATTCTTTGTTTGAGCGATGCCTCTCTAAGGGAGGCTCCCGTTGTTATCTCTTCGACCAAGTCGAGCTCTTCTCTTAGGGATTGGTCGTTTATATCCACGTTGAGCGGAGATTCGGTTCTTCGTGAAGGTTCGGTCATCCCTATTGGAATAATTGCTTCAATTCCATATGCGAGCCGATATGGGGTTTCCCTGGTATATGAGCGGGGAGTCGTCCGATAGGCCCAGAGCACGTTGTGCAATTCCTCGACCCACTTCTTTTTTGATTTGTCTAACCTTTTCCTGAGTCCGCGCAATATGACTCTGTTGGCCGATTCGGCCTGCGCGTTTGTCTGAGGGTGTTAACCCGAGGCGAAGTGTTGCACGGTTCACATATGGGTTACGAAGTCTTGGAAATTTTTGTCCATGAACTGCGTCCCATTATCAATGACAGTGGCTTGTGGGATGCCTAATCGGGCTAGTATGTTCCTCTTGTAGAAACACATGATGTTTTGGGCAGTGGTTCTGGCCAATGCTTCGGCCTTTATCCACTTAGTGAAGTAGTCGACGCCTACTATTAGATATTTGTTTTGGTAGGCCCCCAAAAAGAATGGTCTGAGGATGTCGAGCCCCCACCAAGAAAATGGACATGGGTAGGAAAGGGACTTGAGCTCATTTGGTGGGATCAGGTGCATGTGTCTGTGTCGTTTGCATTTATCACATTTCTCGACGTGCTCCTTGGTGTCGTTCTGCATTGTCAGTCAATAATAGCCAACTCGAAGAGCTTTGCGAGCGAGTGATTTGCCTCCTAGGTGTTAGGCGCTTATGCCTTCGTGTATTTCTTTGAGTATGTGCAGTACTTTGGCTTCTTCGATGCATTTGAGGAGGGGAATAGAGAACCCTCTCCTATAGAGTTTGTTCTCGACTATGACGTATGAGCGGGCTCTTTGTCTGACGACGACTGCTTCCTTGGGGTCGTCGGGGATTGTCCTATCGGCCAGGTATTTGTAGACGGGGGTCATCTAGGAAATGTTTTCTTTGATGACAAAGATATTGTGGCCAGGGCGACTTTTATCTATGCTTGGTTGAGGGAGTATTTCCTAGATCACCGATTTGTTTCCTCCCTTAGTCCTCGTGCTGGCGAGTTTGGATAGGACGTCTGCACGGTCGTTATGCTCCCAAGGAATGTGTTGTATATCCATCGAGTGAACTTTTTTAGGTGGTCCAGGACGAGGGTCCAGTATTCAGCTAACTGGTCTTTTTTTACCTGATACTCTCCTCGAACATGGGAAGCTACGAGTTGTGAGTCTGTGAGGATTTTGACTTCTCTTGCTCTCATGTCTTCGGCGAGCCGGTGGTCGACGAAGAAAGCTTTGTACTCCGCTTGATTGTTTGAAGTAGGGAATGAGAGGGTGAGGGATTCGTTGATGACGATTCCTTCTTCTCTCTCTAGGATTATCCCCGCTCCTCTTCCTGACGAGCTAGAGGCATCGTCGACGTATATGGTCCATCGGTTGGCTCCTTCCTAGAGTGTTGAGAAAGTCATTTCGGCTATAAAGTTCGCTAGAACTTGTGCCTTGAGGGCCTTCCTTCTCTCGTACTTGATGTTGAATTCAGATAGTTCTAACGACCATTTGAGCATCCTACCGGCCATGTCTGGTCGGCCTAGCACTTGTTTGATGGGTTGGTCCGTTCGAACTACCACGGTGTGAGCTAAAAAGTAGTGACTGAGTCTTCTGGCGGCGTTGACCAATGCGAGGGAGATTTTCTCAATTTATTGATATCTTAGCTCGGGGCCCTGTAAGGCCTTGCTCGTGAAATAGATGGGTTTTTGACCCTCTTGCATTTCTCGAACGAGCGCGGCGCTAACGGACTCGGCAATCATGGCCAGATATAGGTATAATACTTCTTCCTTTCCCGGTCGAGATAACACAGATTGTTGGGATATCGTTTGCTTTAAGTGATTTAAGGCTTGCTCGCATTCCTAGGTCCATTCGAACACGGCTTCCTATCTCAACAACTTGAAGAAAGGAAGTACGTGTTGGGCCGATTTTACGACAAACCTGGACAGAGAGGTCAGCATCCCGTTGAGGACTTGAATTGATTTTTTGGATTTTTGAGTGGGTAATTTTGAAATTTTCCAACATTTGTCGGAGTTATCTTCTATTCCGCGTTCGGTGAGATAGAAGCCGAGGAATTTTCCTGCTCGGACTCTGAAGGTGCATTTTTTAGGGTTGAACCTCATTTTGACACTTCTGGCTTGGTCGAAGACCTTTCTGAGATGTCGAGCATGATCGACCTCCTCTTGGGATTTCACGACCATGTCGTCCATGTATACTTCGAGCATATCCCTGATTTCACCTTTAAAGACTTTGTTCATCATTTGTTGGTAGGTTGCGTCGACGTTTTTCAGGCCGAAGGGCATCATGTTGTAGTGATAATTTCCTGATTCGGTCATGAAGGCCATATAGATTTTATCTATCTTAGCCATTGGAATTTGATTATAGCCTGGGCGTCCATAAACGATAGTAGTTTGAAACCAGCGGAATTTTCGACGAGTTTGTCGATGTTGGGCAAGGGGTAGGTGTCCTTTGGACATGCCTTATTAAGATCGGAATAATCAACGCACACTCTCCATTTTCCATTATTTTTCTTAACTAGTACAGGGTTGGACAGCCACGTAGTGTATCGGGCTTCCGTTACAAAATTAGCCTCTAGGAGGTCTCTAACAGCCTGCTCGGTAGCCTCGGTTTTCTCTGGGGACTACTTTCGCCTACGTTGTGCTACTGCCTTAAGGGCCGGATCAATTGTGAGGTGGTGGCAAGCGACCTCGGGGTCAAGTCCGGGCATCTCAGCAGCTCTCCATGCAAAGAGGTCGGCATTATCCTTTAGGCATGCCTTAAGTTTCTCTCGAGCCAATTTTGGGAGGTCAGCTCCGATCTTCACGCCTTTGCTAGGGTCGTTGCCCAATGGCACCACTTCGAACTCTCCATCCGGGATCGGGCACATGTGTTGCCCTAAGGATTCTCCTAAAGTCTCACCATCGAGTTGGTCCTCCTTGACCATAGGGGTCTTTCCCTTCATTCTTCTTTCGGTTGGGTCCTCTAGCTCGAGACGGCTATCAAGATCGATAGCGTCGACTCGAGGGAGAGGCTCGGGTTTGTGAGAGCTTTCCGAAAGGTTGATTCTGTCCTTGGTCAGGGGTTGGAGGTTGATGGAATATAGGCCTTTTGACGACGCCTCGAAGCATCTCCTAGCTTCCTGGATGTCTCCATGCAATGTCGCCACCTTCCCTTTGGCGGTATAGTACTTCATCTTCAGATGCACGATGAAGGGTACCGGGATCAGCTCGGCAAGAATGGGCCGACCAAAGATGCATTGGTACAGGGATGGGCAATCCATGACCAAGAATTACGTCTTGGTCGACCTTCCTGTCTCTCTGGATCCAAACGTGACAATCAGCTCCACGTATCCCCATGGCTTAGCTGTCGAGCCATTGAATCCCTGCAGATCTGAACTGAGGTAAGGAGTCAGGTGGATTTCATTGAGCTGCAAGGTTTTGAACAGTTGTGTACACATGATGTCTGTTGAACTTCCTTGGTCGAAGAGTATGCGTCTGACGTCGAAGTTGGCCATCTGAGCACGTACTAGCAGGGGAATGTTGGAATTGGGCGCGCCTCCCAGTAACTCCTCCTTGTAGAAGGCGAGCGGATGACATTTGCCTTGGTTTTTGTCCAGGGTGGCACCCAGGTCCAAGCTCGTCCTGACGAGGTCATCGAACCTCTTTTTGATGGATCCGATGGAGTTTTTGGTGAATCCACCACCGGAGATGACCATGGTCGTCGGGAAGGATTCCCAAGGGCTGTAGGCGGAGAAATAGGTCGAGAGAATATCCATGTCGGGGAAAAAGAAATCTTCCGACCTAGATATTCTCAAAGCTACCGGCATAAAGGAACTTTTTACAAGCTTCTCCTCTTCGACTTTGCTAGAGGAGGGTGTTTCTTCTTTCGCAGACTCCTTCTTCTTATACTGCTTGAGGTGTCCGTCTCTTATCAGGATTTCTATTGCATCTTTGAGATGGATGCAATCCTTTGTGACATGTTCGTGACTTCGGTAGAATCTACAATACTTTCTTTTATCTACCCCCGGTTTGGCCGGGGTCTGGCGGGGGAAGCGCACTCCTCCTTGCTTGAACTCAGAGTTCGTGCAATCTGTCAAGATACGTTCCCTAGAAGTGGTGAGGGGTGAAGTCGCTAAATCGACCCACCGGCCCCTTGCTACCTCTTGAATCGCGGGGCTTGTCCTCCCGCCTTCGCTCTCCCCCCCCCCTCCCCAACGAGATGTCGAGGGTTCTTCATTTTTAGAGGTCTTGACATTCTCCCTGTGCCAGGTGTCACAAGCATAATTTGTGGCTTCTTTCTCTTTATATTGGATGTATGCTTGAGTCTTCAAGAGGAAAGCATCCAACGTAGAATGTGTCTCAATGCCTACTGCCTTCGCGAAGTCGCTGCGAGGGCGTAGTCCTCTCTCGAAGAGGTATTTCTTCATGTCGTCCGTAGTCGAGACTTGAACAGCTTCTTGATTGAATTTCTCGATGTATGCTCGGAGAGATTCCTCTTTCCCTTGGATAATGGCTTCCAGGGACGCTTCAGATTTTGGATGGCGCTGAGAGGCGGTGAAGTGCCTGGAGAACAGTCTCCCCAAGTGCTTCCAAGAAGTGACGGACCCGTCGGGCAAACTTTTGTACCACGACATGGCCCCTTTTCTTAGAGTTGTAGGGAACAAGAGGCACTTGATGGCCCCACAGACTCCTCTATAGTCGAGCAAAGCGTCGATGTTCTCGATGTGCTCGTCAAGGTCGATAGTGTCGTCGTATTGGCCCAACCGAGGAGGTCTTTCTAGCCCAAATAGGATAAGAATATCCAGGATGGTCCGAAAGAGTGGACCGTGATGCTCGTCTTCGTCACTCTGGTCGGGAGAAAAGGATACGGATCGATTGTATCTTCTGTGATGGGGGAGTGCTTTTTCTCCTCCTTTGATCTTGGCGACGAAGACCGATCGCGTGGGCGATGAGATTCGTTCTTTGTCCTTTAATGGGATGGCGACCCCTGATTCATTCGAGGAGGGGTATGTCCCCTCTTCTTTAGAATCTAGCGGTCGGGGCGATCTCCCTTCCGAGCAAGCTTCCTCGGCGAGGGATTTCGGAAAATAGCTGCTTCGGGTCTCTGAGGTGGAGGCGAGGGATTGTTTCTTTCCAAAGCCACGATGCGTTGGCCCTGCTGGAGGAGGAGACTGTTGATCTGGTTGAGCGCAGAAAGAATGGCAGCAAGTGTTGGGTCCGCATTGATCGACAATGAGGTCGAGGATAGAGGGACGATGGGGTCAGTGACTTGATTCTTGGATTTTGGGTTGTCCAAGAAGAAGTCTTGATCTGCAGTATCTTCGGGATCCGGGGATGCGGTCCTACCATCTCTGCGATCGATGGAGTCCTCGCGACGAGGAGATGGAATAACCTTATTTGTTTTCTTGACAGGCGAGAGGATAGGATTGTTGGGAAGAGACAAATCGTTAAATTCGGCCATCTCGTGAGGTTGAGATTATCTTTGATCTTCGGGTATGATTAAAGAAGATGGGGAAGATAGATTCCCACAGACGGTGCCATTGATCTAAACTATTGATCAGAACTGGAGACAGTCGGGCTGTTTATGATCTTCCAAGCAAGTTGGTGAGGAGAAAGGGGGTGGTGTACTTGCAAGGCACTCCGATGCTAAAGTAAGCAAGTGTTCGAATGAGAAGGTAGAAAATATTTGGGTTTTAGAGTGTAAGAAAGTGATACATTGCCCTTAAAGATATGAGGGTTTATATAATGACATGGGAGGATTCTCATTGGCAGCTATATTTAGGCCGAGATGTACGGATCCACAAATATAGCCATCCGGGATGACTAGGTCAAGACCAAGCAGATCTTCTCGCAACTAGTCGTTATGTCGCGCACATAGCGCATAACGGGCACTCGTGGCGGTAATTAGAATCGTCGTTTGGCTCGACGCATGTCGAGCATAGTATGCCCAAAACACGCATATGGGCGTTATGACGACGTTGTCGGGCTGAACCGATTGCCGCATTTAAGGGAAGAATGACCCGCCCGATTGCTTCCGGGCGATCCAGAATATATATATATATATATATATGAGGAGGGATCAAATTACACCCGAAGAGTTACACCATGACTTACACTCGCTCAAAAACGTCACTTCGGATTAATATTTTTTAAAATCAACCGTTGGATTGAAACATATCATCATATAGATCATACCTATAAAGTTTGAGATTAATCTATAAAGTTTTACTATACGATCAAGATATCTAAAAATTAACGTCAAAATGGACTTTCATATAACGTTAATTTTGATGTAGTTCAATGAAATAGTAAATCATTATAGATTAATCTCAAACTTTATAGGTATATATATATATTCAATCCAACGTTGATTTTAAAAATATTGATCATCATAAATTTCCCACGAGATATAAGACCGAGGAGGGTTTGAAGACATCCGGATGGATCTCGGACGTAGTGTGAGACCTTATCCGACGATACGGAATGGGATAGGAGAAGGTCAGCCAGGAAGAATCCTATAGTCGGTAACCGGTGAGCTCCTCGACGAAACCCCGAGGTCGGACTAGCTTCCGTTACGTTATTCATGGAGCAGTTACGGACGTTACGAATCATTAAGTAGCGGTTTCACATATTAAATGGACGGTTACGCCATTATGATCATTAGTGGCATCTATGCTATAAAAGAGGCCTCAGGGCCATGGAAAAGGATCATTCTCTCATGACCTCTCTTAGCCACATGCTCAAGAGGGATCAAATACTTTATCTCTAAGGGCTCCCAACTGCGGGGTAAGCTAGACCCATAGCTTGGAGGCCATACGTCCTTGTATGAGCCTCTGAATCCCTTAAAATCATATATATAGTTTTTCCTGCAAGAACATTGGCGCCCACCGTGGGGCCCCGGTAAAACTTTCCCGGGCCACACAAATCAAATCCAACTATCCATTTAGGTGTCTCATTCAGTTTGATGATCTTTTTCGATGAACCATAGTTTATAGTAAAAAAAATACTTGGTACCACTCATGTGTGTGTGAAAATGGTCAAACATGTGAAGTCGGGTCATACACCTTCGTTGCATGACGCATCGCAAGGAGGAAGCGTGTTCATCTAGGAGGAATCCGTGCAGGTGGTGGTCATCAGGGTCACAACCTTGGTCACGGACAGCAGTGAAATCGGAGAAATCTATTCAATGGCTCATGGTGTCCGTCGAATGAAAATGCCTATAGCTTCAACATAAATTGCTCTGATCTAAGGTCCAGATCCGTTTCCGCATCTCTTCCCACAGGGGAAGCCTTAATCTCACATCGACACTTCCGATCGTCCTAAGGTTCTAACCCATGACGACAGCTGTGAAGGGGGGAAGAGCCCATTGCCGTATCGATTGGGCATAAGCGATCGAAGACATCGGCAAGGGAGTGTCTTTGGAAAGATTTCATCGTAGACCTGGGGAATGTTAGCAACTTTGACGCCGACTTCGACAGATAAGTTGCTCTTCATTATTTCTGTTAAAATTCATCGTTACAGTAATTAAATGTTATACATTCTGATAGACGAATAGAAGCCAAATTTTTAATTGGGTGTGGCCGTTATAATTTGTCAATAATAACTAACGTTACGAATTGAAAATTCATGTCGGCGAAAAATAATATTGTAGGAGGTAATCGATAGATACCACCGGTGCATAGACAACACTGGGGATCTAGTTGTACCCGAGTATTTCGGCGAAATAGATGCTGCCATTGAAAGGTTGGAGCATTGAAGGAGAGTCTTGTTTCCCATGAAAAGATGGAGTCAAGACATCAAATAAAATCAGGTTTTGTATCAAACCAGCTTGGAGCTGCTGTCAACACATTGACAGTCGTCGATAGGGCAGGAGTAGCCATGCCGACAACTCCGGCGCTCATGTCATCAACCATCCGGGACTTTCGATATTAAAGATAGGTGTTTCATTCCGTTTATCTTGATTGGTCCGAATACCCGGTCGAGGCTACCAGCAGCACTGACTTATGCTTTGCTTGAGATTGATTCTGGAGGGATAGACCACCTCGCCAATACCAGCAGGAAAAGATAAGTTGTTATTATTATATCGGTTGATTTTTATGTTAATACTCACCGTGGTCATCCCATGTTTTGATTCGTTAGATTGTCAATATAATATGATGCCATAAGTTTAACTTGCTGAGTGTTTCTGTCATCAAATCTAGTTGCCTTGGCTGCGTTATAGTCATCAACTATTTTCATTTAGAGGGTGTTAATGGTGTGTAAAACGGTTAGCGTCCAAACTGTTTTGTTTATGAGGAACATGCACAGCAGTGTCACTGACCCTTATGAAACTGTCATACCATTAATCTGTAGATTGGAGAAATATTGATAATTTTGTTGTTATCAATAATTTATAGTGAAACTTGTAGTAAGTTGAAGTAATGATGTAGAAGATTTTTTACATAGGGATGATTGTTTAAACTTTAACATTGAATTTGATGTGCAAATACTTTTCATGTTTGTTGTAACTACCAGACAACAAGATTACTGGCCGGGCTAAAAGCAAGAAGGAAACAATAATGGCCGGGATAAAAAATTGGTTATTAATGGGGTACCAGCCGGAGGTAATACCGAAGTCTTCAACCTCGTCGCCACTATTAAGAGATCCCTTCAGGCCCAAACTAAAAGATAAGTAACTAAATGACATAATAAATCTATGCTTATTTTATGGTCGTCGTGTTCCTTTTAAATTAGATTGTATAAATACCGTGCGGAGTTGAAGACCAAATTCTATGATATTCTGCACGACGATAGTTTAAAAACCATAATTTATTGATATTCATGACTAATGTTTACTTCATAACGGAACACGTTTATTGAAACGGCGTTTGGGTGAAAACTGTCAGGCTAAAGATAGAACGGCATGTAGTTACACTGACCAAGTAGAAAATAAAGTGACAACTCGTAAATGATTTATGAGTAATTTAATAGCAATATGAATCTTTTATGAGTAATTTAATAGCAATATGAATCTTTTACTGTTTCAACAAGTATAGCTGTATTGGTGATAATTGGACATGAAGTTAACAGGAGTAATTGTGTGGACCAAGTTTTTCATGTGTTAATGTGGGCATATGAAAACCGACGGTCATATAATGTTGCAAGCTTGTACGTGGCACTTGAAAAAAGCATGAAATTTCTAGTTTTGCATTACTTGGAATATTCTTTACATATTGCTAATCTATGATAAGAATGAAATGCTACTGTTATGAGTAGTTATTGAATGAATACTCGGTGAACATATAAATCCGTTTATGAATGAAACAGGTTTGTGCAATATCCAACATACAAATTATGGGATGGAGACCGGCAGAATCAACAAATACAACATGCTCTCAAAAAATTGCATGGCCACGTCGGAACCGCATGTTTACCAACTAAGTTGTTATGATTCCAGGTTGACTCGTACAAAATGAAAACAATATGTAGTTGAACGAAGTCGGGTAATGTAAGTATAAGCACACAACTTATAAACTCGACCGCCTTCACTGAAGACTCCAGAAGTACTCGGATATTCTTACAAAGGGACTACGATTTGTCCAAAGTCAACGCACATCGTGCTAAAAGGAAACCGAGATAAACACAGGATGACAAAAACGAAGAAACATAAGAAGTCGGAAAGATTACAAGTTTATATTTCAAAAAAGTTGTTCATATTGTTATTTTGTAAAGACGAGTTATTGACTATACCAGTAGTAAAAATGTAATGGGCATCTAAAAGTAAGTGTCGTCCTTATCCCCTGCGTGGACGGGAGACATTCTACTTTTGTTAAATACCAAAATTAGGAAGGATCCGAACAATATGTAGAATATAAGCAAAGTACTTAGCGTAAGTACTCGAGGAGCGAAACGACAAAATTGAGTCCTCCTTAAGGATGGCTTGGTATCAAAGCACTTCATCATTTTCAACAAAGACTAAGCGCTTGGGGGGCTCATATAACCATCCCGATCAAAAATAATAGAAGAAAAGACAGCAGAAAGCCGGGTAGATTCAATTGTTGAAATTTTGTAAAAAGTTACAATATTGTTTAAAATACCCTTATGTAAAGGTGTCGTCTTACTCTCCTGTGTGGGCGAAGAGACATCTTGGGATTAATTATAGTTTGTAAAAACTAAATAGGATGTAACGGATAAAAGTGCTCTGCACCACAAGACTCGGATATGGCGGGAAACAAAGGCATTGGCGACGTACTGCTAAGCTCGGTCTATGATCGTCTTTCAGTCACGGAAAGGCTCTGTTCCTATGCGGAATACTCCTTGGTCAACCTCGCTTGAGGCTCTGAACCCATTGGCGACGCATCGCTAAGCTCGGTCTATGATCGCTCTTCGATCACGGAAAGGCTCTTCTATCGGAATACTCCTTGGTCAACCTCGCTGAGGCTCGAACCCATTGGCGACGCATCGCTAAGCTCGGTCTATGATCGTCTTTCATCACGGAAAGGCTCTTCTATCGGAATACTCCTTGGTCAACCTCGCTGAGGCTCGAACCCATTGGTGACGTCGCTAAGCTCGGTCTATGATCGTCTTTCGGTCACGGAAAGGCTCTGTTCCTATGCGGAATACTCCTTGGTCAACCTCGCTTGAGGCTCTGAACCCATTGGCGACGTACTGCTAAGCTCGGTCTATGATCGTCTTTCAGTCACGGAAAGGCTCTGTTCCCATGAGGAATACTTCTTGGTCAACCTCGCTTGAGGCTCTGAACCCATTGGCGACGTACTGCTAAGCTCGGTCTATGATCGTCTTTCAGTCACGGAAAGGCTCTGTTCCCATGAGGAATACTCCTCTGGTCAACCTCGGTTGGGCTCTGAATCCGTCTCGGGTCATCCCTATAGAGGCTCTGAACCTTCCGGTCAACCTCGGTTGGGCTCTGAATCCATCTCGGATCATCCCTATGGAGGTTCTGAACCTTAAAGGCTTTGTTCTTACTCAGAACAACCTTCAAAGGCTGTGTTCCTACTCGGAACAAACTCCTGGTCACCCTCGCCTGGACTATGATTACTCTCGGATCAACTCCTAGTGACGGTTACACCTATAATTTCCGGCAAGTCACGGAGCACTGGTCTTATCTCGGATCAACTCCTAGTGGCGTTGAAGCCTCAGGTGAGCTACCAAGAGCTCTGATTCCGTCTCGGATTAACTCTTAGTGGCATTGAAACCTCGGGATTCGTCACACAGAGCTATGGTCCTAACTCGGATCAACTTAGTGGCATTGAACCTCTAAATTCAGCCAAAGGCTCAGATTTAACGTAAAGCGGTAAAAATTGAAGTGGTGTCATGAACAGTTGTTATGTGCTTGGAAAAGCCAATATAGCCTGCTTGATACATCATGCGACTCGGAGGATGGTCTAGTTAAGCTAAGTCTTACTACCAATAGCCCGACAAAGTTCTGAGCCCAACTCGGACTAAAAACGAGCGTTATGCTTGGGCTAAACTGGAGTATCGATTCAGCGACGAGGATATGAATACATTGGCGTTGTGAACAAATTGTTATGTACTCATCCAAGCCATCAGGGTAGTTGTTTGCTACGCCCTATGGCTTGGGGGATAGTAGCATAACATAAAATCGTTCACGAGCAACCTTAAAAGCTCTGTTTGTACCAGGCATATAAGGCGAAGGACCTTAATTGGATTCCGTCAAAACATGTCACCAAAGCCTTGACTCAAGATACTCGGGGGCTAGTCTGTCTATATATCTTACTACTCCGAGCTGAGATGTGAGGTCGAAAAGAATTTTTTATCCTGGCCATGCGTCCTGGGATCCAGCCCGGGCTAAAAAACGAGCGTTACGTTTGGGTTAAGCTGGGGTGTCGATTCCAGCAACGTGAGCTACGTTAAAAAACCTCAAAAAAGCGAAAAATGGTTAACCACTGTGTGCAAATTCGCACTAAGGTACAGGTGGGTATTGGAGGTCCGGCCTGGGTCAAAGTTTATGTTTCTATTAAATCGAGCATAAGGCTTCAAGGTTCAGAAACCATATGCTCGGGGGGCTTATGATCATGCATAAATTTCCCAGCCGAGATATAAGACCGGAGGAGGGTTTGAAGACATCCGGGATGGATCTCGGACTGTGGTGTGAGACCCTTATCCGACCTGATACCCGGAATTGGGATAGGAGAACGGGTTAGCCCCGGGAAGAATCCTATAGTCGGTAACCGGTGAGCTCCTCGACGAAACCCCGAGGTCGGACTAGCTTCCGTTACGTTATTCATGGAGCAGTTACGGACGTTACGAATCATTAAGTAGCGGTTTCACATATTAAATGGACGGTTACGCCATTATGATCATTAGTGGCATCTATGCTATAAAAGAGGCCTCAGGGCCATGGAAAAGGATCATTCTCTCATGACCTCTCTTAGCCACACGCTCAAGAGGGATCAAATACTTTATCTCTAAGGGCTCCCAACTGCGGGGTAAGCTAGACCCATAGCTTGGAGGCCATACGTCCTTGTATGAGCCTCTGAATCCCTTAAAATCATATATATAGTTTTTCCTGCAAGAACAATATTAATCCGAAATAACGTTTTTGAGCGAGTGTAAGTCATGGTGTAACTCTTGGTGTAATTTGATCCCTCCTATATATATATATATATATATATATATATATATATATATATATATATATATATATATATATATATATATATATATATATATATATATATATATATATATATATATATATATATATATATATATACATATACCCACTTATTTTTAGCAACATGCACCTTAGGGTGCATTTAACCATTTTTAGTTAAAATTTGTTAAAATACTCCTTCATAAAATAAGTGGGTGTATTCTAACAAATTTCACATGAGCTTGCTATAATACACCCACTTACTTAAGGTACATTTAACTTTTTTTAGTTAATGCTTGCTAAAATAGATCTTCATAAAAACAAGTGGGTCTATGTTAGCAAAATCATATATATATATATATATATATATATATATATATATATATATATATATATATATATATATATATATATATATGAGGAGGATCAAATTACACGAAATGTTACACCATGAGTTACACTCGTTCAACAACGTCACTTCGGATTAATATTTTTTTAATCAACCGTTGGATTGAAACATACCATCATATAGATCATACCTATAAAGTTTGAGATTAATTTATAATGATTTACTATGTCATTGAACTACATCAAAATTAATGTTATATGAAAGTCCATTTTGACGTTAATTTTTGGATATCTTAATCGTATAGTAAATCATTATAGATTAATCTCAAACTTTATATGAATGATCTATATGATGATATATTGCAATCCAACGGTTGATTTTAAAAAATATTAATCCGAAGTGATGTTTTTGAGCGAGTGTAACTCATGGTGTAACTCTTCGGGTGTAATTTAATCCCTTATTTATATATATATATATATATATATATATATATATATATATATATATATATATATATATATATATATATATATATATATATATATATATATATATATATATATATATATATATATATATATATATATATATATATATAATATTATTTAATAAATAAATACATATTTTTTCATAAACTATTATGGATGAAACAAGTGTTAAAAAGACGTGAAAATACTCTGTAAAAGTATTATGAAATTATTTTGTTGCAACAAATCAGTCATTAGTATTGTATATAGTTAAACTCAATATGATAAAACAAAATACAATGAAATTGCCTGACATTTAATCGGAAAAAAGATAAGATATTGGATTAATAATTATACCTTCTTTTTTTTTTTGTTATGCATCAAAGAACCAACTTATTTGCAAATATACAATAATTGACGGGGGAACACTTCAATACAATTCTTTAAGCGTGGTTTTTATTATTTTTCAATAAAATTCAATCATATAATATTTTCTTACCCATACAATTTTTTTCTTATTTTCACTCTTTAAATTATATTTAATATACTTGATATTTTTTTAATTAGAAAATAGTAAGAACCATATTTAAAAAATTGTATTACCTTTGTCTCAAATTATAAGACGTTTTGTACCTTTCGCACAAATTATAAATAAAAAAAATTAATTTTGTATGAAACAAAAAATTATGTATACTTTTACAATATTGTCCTTCATTTATTATACATGAAAGAGAATTTTAAATAGTTGAAAGAAAAATTAATAATAAATGATAGAGGATATATTCAAAAAATACCATTAATGTTATATTGAAATTGAAAAATGATTTATAATTGGAAATAAATTTTTTCTTTAAAGCGTTTTATAATTTGGGACAGAGGGGTTATCTAGATTTTTTCCCAATTGATATTCGCTTACGAAAGTAAATGAAGTAGACCCCTACTTCTTACTAGAAGAGTGTTGTAGTTAATAAAATTTTGAATTATTTAATTTTTATTAATTTTAGCTTTTTGTAAAATATTGTGAATCAGATGTCATAGAAACAAAGTATAAACTAGTTGTTTAATGATCAAGAAACAATTAGGGTAGAAAAAGGAATGAAGAACACGATGAACACAAAGATTGGTTATTAACTGCTATTATTTCATTTATCTTAAATCAAGATTACAAGTATACAACTGAAGGAAAATTGCGACATAAAATTGCAGCGGAAAATAATTTTCCTTTGTGATCCTTACGAATGGTCATGGTCAGTGATAGAATATTTTTACCTCTTGTGGCGATTTGAATTTCTGATGTTGTGATCACGAATGTTGATGAAGAACAACGTCTCTACTCAGTCCACACGAACAGGTTGCTTCCGATCACAATGCTAGCTGCTCACGAACGGAAGCTTTGAGTGAGAGAGTGAGCGAAATCACGGCAGGGATTCAGGACCGAATTTGCATCAAGTGAAAAGCTTCATCATAAGGGTTCTATTTATAAGATCACAAGTGTAGGCTGCAAGCTAAAAGCCCAATAAAGGCTGTAAACTAAAAGCCCAATAAAGCACACGAATATCATACATTATGATGTATCGTATATCACTTAAGCATGTGGTACCTTACCACATTCCGTATTCCACTTAAGTACATTGTACCCTACGATGTTCCTTATTTACACTCTCTCATTAATCTGTCCTTATGTGTGTGACCCTGTAGGTTTCCGCGACGTTGGCAATTATATTAAATCACATTTAACATAATAAACAGTGAGCGGTATCTAGCAACACATCACTGCTACCTAAGTCACGAAATTGTCATGTGATCTGACAAAACCTTTCTGTGATAATACTTATGTGTATAATTATCCTTTTGCCCTTATGTCTATATTGAACACAAGGCATGACGGTGTCATCCTTGTCCAATTCAATATTGGTCCCTCAGACATTTATCCTGTTACGTAGGATGGGCAAATTCCATCTAGGTCACTCATGTCCCTCAGCATGTTTTATGAAGTACCCATCAATTGTCTTTATGATCATCCAGTTACGGATAATGTTTGATCAGCAATAAAGCACTTGACTCTAAATCTAGGGTCTATAGTGGTTTTAGGTCGAAGGGTGGTATGCACCACTTATCACCATGAGAATAACTTATGACACTTTGCATAACATTTTATGTAGTATTCTCATAGCGGGTCAATGCAATATAAATATTACTCCTAATATTTATACCTATGTCAAGACTTCATAACTCCTTATCCATGATCCATGAGATTGGATCATCACTCTATCTTCATAATAATCTCAATGCTTTAATGTTATCCCACTTCACAATAAAGCTCGATTATGGATACTTTAAGAATAGTGTCCTTGTGTTTAATGGATCTCATGATTAAGTCATACTTAACATTGCATTAAACAGACTAACTATTCTAGGGACTTTATTATTTTTCAAAAAGCAAATATAATAAAGAAAAACCTTTTATTAGTAATAAATAATTCGATACGAGTACCAAAAGGTATTGGCCTCTAGGTCTTACACCAACAACAACAATAACAAATAATCCTCTCACCCTAAAATAGGATTTGCAGTATACAATGAAGAAAGACTAGTATGTTATTTATAACAAACCTAACATACTAACTAATGGGCTTTTATCTCAAATACTCATTACAAGCTAACTTAGGATACAAGCTAACTTAAACAATTGGACATAACAAACATGTGCAATTCGAAATACTAACAACCCTAGCGTTTCGACACCCACATACTAGTACACACTTCGACTAGACTATGGAGGTCTTCAACACCAGCATGTAAATAGACTTTGACGGCATGCTCAATCCTGTCGAACTAGAAGCTACCCTTCGATCCAATAGAGTTCGATCCAATATCTCACAAATCTCCACCTTGGAACAAACTCTATTATCAAAGAACGAACTAGCTTTATTCATGCAACTTTATTAAATGCGTACAGTGGAAAAACTTACAATTAGGCGATGTCTTGGTGATCATATTTGCAGCATTATGATCTGTCGAAACCTTCAGCACTTGGACTTCTCCATGCTCGATAACCCCTCTAACGAAATGCAACCTCACATCGATGTGCTTGGTTCGCTCATGATAAGCTGAATTCTTCGATATGTGTATTGTACTTTGACTATCACATTTAACAATGATAACTTTACCTTGAATTTTCATCTCCTTAGCAAAACCTTGAAGCCACAATGCTTCTTTCACAGCTTCAGTTAAAGCAATATATTCCTCTTCAGTGGTTGATAATGCAACAACCTTCTGAAGTGTTGCTTTCCTACTAATTGTTGTACCTAACATAGTGAAAACATATCCAGAAATAGATTTTCTGGAATACATACATCCTACATAATCAGAGTCGACATATCCTTCGATTATTGCTTTACTATCTTCACCCAAGGCTCCACCATAAATTAAGACTATGTTCAGAGACCCATTTATGTACCCCTAGAATCCACTTAACTGCTTTCCAATGAGGCTTTCTAGGACTCGCCATTTACCTGCTTACAAGACTTACTGTATATGCTATGTCGGGTCTAGTACAAACCATAACATACAACAAAGAACCTACTACATTAGCATATAGGATGCTATTCATATAAGTTCTTTTGACATCAGTACTGGGACACTGATCAATACTCATCTTGAATTAAGGGTTTGTTGGAGTCATAACAGGCTTCCAATTTGACATACCAAACCTTTCGAGAACCTTCCATGGGTATGCCTCTTGAGATAGGCATAAATTTGACTGCTTTTTATCTCTTCAAACGTTAATCCCAAGAATCCTAGATGTCGCTCCCAGATCCTTCATTTCGAACTCCTTATTGAGTTCAGCCTTCACCCTCATTACCTCATCGACATTGTTGCTTGTTATGAGAATATCATCAACATAAAGCAAGAAAATAGCAAATAAATTACCAGGAACTTGTCGAATCTCCTAATCCACTGTCGAGCATAGCAGATTGTTTTAGCCTATATAAAGATCTATTTAATTTTCACACATAATCTTCATTTCCCTTTTCGACATACCCTTTAGGTTGTCTCATCAGGATTGTTTCATCTAGATCACCATACAAGAACGCAGTCTTCACATCCACTTGTTCCAGTTCAAGATCGAAATGTGCCACCATGACAAGCAACATTTGAATAGACCTATGCTTCACAACAGGAGAAAACACATCATTGAATTCTACACCTTCTTTCTGAGTGAAACCCCTTGCAACCAACCTTGTCTTGTATCTTTTCGACTCCACTCCTTCAATTCCTTCCTTAACTTTGAAAATCTATTTATAGCATACTAACCTGGCTCCAGCAGGTTTCTTGATCAATTCCCAAGTGTTGTTATCATGAAGAGATTTTATCTCATCATCCATGGCCTCTAGCCATTTAGTCTTATTTCGACTCCTCATAACTTCCTTATGGTCGCTTGGTTCTTCATCTATAACCTCACTTGCAGAGATTAAGGCATAAGCTATAAGATCTGAATACCCAAATCTCTAAGGTGCCTTGATGACTCTTCGCGTCCTATCTCTTGCCTATAGGTAGTCATCGACAGTTTCCTCAAATTCATCAGCATCCTCTGCTTCTTCAACTTTACCAGGGATACAAAATTCAACATCAACATGATCCACCTCAACAGGAATCTCTACATGTCTCAGCTCTTCGTTAGATACTTCTGTACTTCGACCAACATCATCCGTTTTCCTGAAAGTCATTTCAGGTTCATTGAAAACTACATCTCGACTGGTGATAATTCTTTTGTGACTTGGCTCTAGGCACCATAGCCTATGAGCTTTGACTCATTCACGGTATCCTATGAACATGCATTTAAGAGCTCTAGGTTTGACCTTGTCTTTCCTAATGTGAGCATCGGCTATGCATCTAAATACTCTCAATTTATCGAGATTTGGTGGATGTCTCAACCAAACTTCTTCAGATGTCTTCGTATGTAACGCAGTTGAAGGACATCTGTTTATCAGATATGTTGTTGTTGAAACAGCCTCGGCCTAAAACACCTTTTTTAACACAGCACTAGTCAATATACATCTAACTCTCTCCAAGATGGCTTGATAAAACCTTTCAGCTAAACCATTTTGTTGTGGAGTTCCTGTAGTAGTTCTATGCCTTGCAATACTAGAGGCAGCACAAAAGTTGTTGAATGCCTCATTGTAAAATTCAAAGTCATTGTCTGTTCTTAACCTCTTGACCTTTCTGCCAGTTTAATTTTCGACCAGAGTCTTCCAACCTTTGAAATTCTCAAAAGTTTCATCCTTAGCCTTCTGGATGAATACCCATAACTTTCTAGAATAGTCATATAATATGGATAGAAAATACCTTGCTCCTGAATGTGATGGACATCTTGTAGGCCCCCAAAGATCAGCATAGGCGTAATCAAGGGATCCATGTGTTCTTTGTTTGCCTTTGTTAAACTTCACTTTGCAAGATTTTCCAAGTATACATGGTTCACAAAATTTTAGATTTTCGACTTTGTCTACTCCAAGCAGATTTTGTTTCCCCAATTCGACCAAACCCCTTTCACTGACATGGCCCAATCTCATGAGCCAAATTTTTGTCTTCGACAAAGGTTTCGTGGATGCAACATTTGTCAAACCACTTACAACTTCATCCTTAAGGGTATACAAGCCTTGTTTCTTCACGTCTCTCAAGACTTCTTTTGACCCCTTCATGACTCTTAGGATACTTTTCTCTCCTTGAAAAACATATCCTTTCTTGTCAAATTCACCAAGAGAAATCAAATTCCTCTTCAAATCAAGTACATACCTGACTTCAATTAATAAACTTATTGACTCATCATGGAGCTTGAATCTCACATATCCAACACCTTCAATCTTGCAAGCTTTGTTGTTTCCCAGCAATACAGATCCACCATCTTGATCACATGATTCCTCGAACAAGTCTCTGTTTGGACTCATGTGCCAAGTACACCCAGAATTCATAATCCACTTCTTTGACGGGTTGCTGCTCGAAACCACAACTACATCCGATGAGTCAAAATCATCTTGAATAATAGCTGCATTGCCATTATCCTTTCCTCCATGATCTTTCAGACGTTCAGAGCATACTTTTCTTCTGTGACCCGTCTTCTTACAATGATAGCAACGAATACCAGATGCTTCACCACTGTAAAACTTCTGCTGACTTTTACCTTTCTTCTTGTCGAACTTACTATCATTTCGCAAGAATTTTCCTTTAACGGCCAAACCTTCACCAACCATCGAAGGTTTATGCTCCTTTCGTTCGTTCAAGTCCTTCGAATACAAAGTTGATTGAACTTCTTCAAAGATCAGGGATTCTCTTCCATACAAGAGAGTTTCTTTGAAGTGAGCATGTGATCTGGGCAAAGCGCACAACAATAACAATGTTTGATCTTCATCATCGATCTTTACATAAATATTTTCAAATTCAAGAACCAGCTTGTTGAACATATCCAACTGCTCAACCAACACTTTATCTTCAATCATCTTGAATGAATACAAAGCTTGCTTCAGGTAGAGTCAATTCACCAATGATTTGGTCATGTACAAATTTTCAAGTTTCACCCATAACCATGTCGTCGTCGTCTCCTTTGATACCTGTAGAAGAACCTTATCACCAAGGCTCAACAAAATTGCGCAATGGGCTTTCTCTATCATCGTTGTCTTCTTAGTTGTCGTTAACGCTTTGTTCATGGATGATTCTTCGTTTAACACTTCCAAACAACCCTGCTGAACTAGTAGAGCTTTCATCTTCAAGCGCCACAGACCGAAATCGTTCACTCCGGTGAACTTTTCAATCTCATACTTTGTTGAAGGCATCTTCTTCACGCTCACCGCACCAACTTGTTGTGAATCGGATGCCTTAGAAACAAAGTATAAACTTGTTGCTTAATGATCAAGAAATAATTAGGGTAGGAAAAGGAATGAAGAGCACAACGAACACAAATATTGGTTATTAACTTCTATTCTTTCCTTTATCTTAAATCAAGATTACAAGAATAACAAATAACCCTCTCACCCTAAAATAGGATTTGCAGTATGCAATGATGAGAGACTGATATGCTATTTATAACAAACCTAACATACTAACTAATGGGCTTTTATCACAAATACCCATTACAAGCTAACTTAGGGTACAAACTAACTTAAATAATTGGACATAACAAACAGTCCCAATTTGAAATATTAACAACCCTAGTGTTTCGATACCCACATACTAGAACACACTTCGACTACAGTATGGAGGTCTTCGACACCAGCATGTGAACATAATTTGACGGCATGTTCAATCCTGTCGAACTAAAAGCTATCATTCGATCCAACAGAGTTCGATCTAATATCTCACATAAAAGATGTTAAGCAAAACTTGTCACATATGTATTTGTTTCCCTACTTTAAACAAACTATTCATTGAATTTTAAAATTGCAATATTTTACAAAACAATTTTCTATAAACAACATTAAAAATGCCCTGTTACTTTTTATCTCCAAAATTTGTATATTTGTAAAAAAAAAAAAAACATTTACTATACAAGGGGTGAAAAAGGAAATTTTCACTTTTGTTACAAAATTGTGTGTTTATCGGAATCTTTTTGAATTTCCAAAATTTTCCGTAGCAAATAATCGAAAATTTCAAAATTTCTAGGACGATTAACAAAAACATTATAACATATTCCTGAAATTTCCAAAATTCCTGGTACGTAGGATAAAATTGAAAATTTGAAATTTCGCATATATTTGAAATTTTTTGTAAGTTTGCAGATAAAATTGTATATCTATTATTCCAGAGACGACAGCTTCAACTTCTACGAATTCATGTATAGATTTTACGCAGTTTTTCACCTTATATATTGTATGTTACCTATTGAATTTATACATTTTTATCTATTTACCGATATTTATGAAACTGATAAAGTTTACTAATTTTATATTGTAATGACAAATTTTTAAATTCCGATATGAAGTTTTAGAATTGGCACAATTTACTAGTAAAAAGCATGGTATTATTGTTCTTACAATTTGTTCTAATTTTGCTAATGGAATGCGAGGGAGGAATGATAAATTAATTATGGGTTGTGAGAGAGATGAAAATTACAACAAAAAAATGCATCTAAAAACACCTCTGATGGAATTTATATTATGAAGGTTAAATGTCTGTTTAGGATAAGATATGTTTCTAGTGGTATAGGTTGGAAGGTGGTTGTTAAATGCAGGATGTACAATCATAGACTAGACAAGAATTTGGAAGACCATGACATATTATGACTTCTACAAGATCATGAAATAAAGTTTGGGAATGACATTGGCAAAGTACATGGCACCAAGGTACATCATTTATGCTTTGAAAGACAAAGATCCAGAAAACTTCATGAGTATTACCCAGGTATATAAAGCTAGAGCAACATACAGATTGGGCAAGAGAGATGCAATGACATAAATGCAAATATTATTGAGCCTCATTCACCAAGAGAAATACATGTGTTGGACTAGAAATTGGGAGAAATCAGATATTATAGTTAGGAAGATTTATGGCTTTTGGTTCAGAAGTAGTTAGATTCTTAAATGCTCGCAATATCAAACGCCAATCCCTGACAACGACACCATTTTGTTGAAATACTTTTGATATGCCAAGTATTTATATTATCCTTTCCACAGAGATTGGTGTGATATCACTGTCGTTCTATAGTTCGAGTAATTTTAAGTTTAGGATTCGTAAAAAGGATTTTGGTTTTGGTAACGAAAAGTTTCGATTTCATGCAAAGTATTAAGTAACAGTAAAATAAAGTTTTGATATTAAAAGGTTGTTAAAAACGTGTCAAGATTAGGTCTCGGTAATCTAATTCAGACGTATTTTCTCAATAAAGCAGGTGAACTTATTAACAATAAATACAATCACATATAATCTCAATATGTTTCCAAGTTATTCTATAACATTGTCTCTACAATTAAGAATGCATTATAAGTAGAACATCTCGGTGTGCAGGCTAGAGAAAAATGGATGTCAATTTCTGATATGGATTACACAATTACTTCTAGATACAATGTTGTACTTGTTTTCATTTTCAGAAATCTCAGGATCACATTTTTCCACTAATCAATGTTCCACTTATACGTACACAAATAGGCATACAAACATTGATATTGGTTTTGTCAATAACAATCATTAGGTTCAAGTAAAGTTGAAACCAGGTTGCTCATGCCTCCCATAACTGCCCGTTGGAGACAAAATTGTCCTAATAATTCAAACATTGAAAAAATTTGTGCAATAAGTGATTGTAGTTTCTTTTTTATACATATGTGTAACAGTTATTCTATTTATATATTAAATCGACTAGCTATTTTATCTTTTAAATTATCCAAAAAAAGATTTAAAAAATGCAACAAAAAAGTCCAAATTTTCAAATTTTCAATTCTTTTATTATTGGCACTTCCTGAAAATTTTAAAATTTTCGATATAACTAAATGGTGTGAAATTTGAATATTATAATGAAATTTCCTATATAGCACCATTAATAAAAAATTTCGTATATAATTGAAACACTAATGTAAATGTGACGAAAATAGAGAGGGCCAAGTTAAAACCTTTGTTACACAACAATTTATGAACACTTTCTCATGAACATTTTTACTATTTAGTAATTTTCAGTGTCATTCATATAAGGTTTTAAATTCCCAATATCAATCATACTATATAATGTAGAAAAAGATAAAAACAATTATTTTAACCAAAATTTAATAACCGATAATTGGAAATATTTAATACCAAGTTGGTAATATACAAACAAATCTGATCCAAATTTTATCATTATTAATGTAGGTGACCAAAATGCAGTTGATTGAAACTTGTCGTGGTCCTGCAACATATACCTGATCAAAATTTCCTCATAACTCTGGGAAAAATACATCAATAGCCCCAAACATTTCTTTTTCAACAACAAAAGATTATAGACATTGGCCTGATTAATTTACAGCACAAAAAAAAAGTATTATATGAACACAGATTATGTCATCCTTCATGTTACTACATTCCTATTTCTTCTTTAAGTTATCCCACCTTATCTCCTGGGCACATTCGCCGCAGACTGTGCTGTTCCCAAATCTTATTCCCTGACTTCTGAGTGTCAGCAAATGCGCAAGATTGGTGCATTGCCGTGTTGTGAAACGATTTCTCAGCTTAGTTGAAATCTGGAAATCTTCTGATTTATTGTGTTCTTCTTCCTTTGCCACTTCTTCCTTTTGATCAGGCACGGACTCACCAAGCGGTACTCTCTGAACTTCTTCCCACTCCAGCGATTTGCGATACACCTCCCAAGCCATATCTTGCTCTTCTTTAGACAGCTTTTCCTCTTCATTTTCTTGTAACAGGGATTCATGTAAGTGATAATTGGCAATCCACCTGTTAAAAGAAACTACATCAGCCGATATTGAGAGAAACTGAATAAAAAGCATCCTTATGTTAGAATACAGACTATACTACAAAGCTTCTTATTGATGCATGCAACTAGCACAGCAGAAATCTAGCTACTAGATCTTGATCGATCAGTTCCCAAATCGCGTGAACAAATGTGAATGGTCTAGACTCTTATACCATGTTGAAGTTGTAAGCTTTCATTTTGAGGGGCAAAAAATGGGGATCATAATATGCATGATACCATAAAAGGCAAACTGAAGAGCACATCATCATCAGGAAAGAAGACTTATATCATCAAATAACAGCTGGAAGTAGATAACATACCGGGGATGATGCTTGCCCAATAAGCTTTCCATTAACTTGTCAGAATAACCGTTTCCATTTGAATGTGGTACCGTATGTTTCAGTGAATCCCCAGCCAAAATCGGATTATTTTGGTCACAAGTAAGCCCATCATATTTACTTAGTTCAGCCAAAGTCTCAGGGTTCTCGTCATCACCAAACTCAAAGAGATGCAGCATTTCTTCTTTAGATATGGTCCTATGCACCTGTTGTCTATCTACCACTCTAGCAGCAAGCCCCTCTTTTGTAACCTATTGAAATTTGAAACCAATTTCATACAATAGAGATTAAGTAATTAAAACACAACGAATAGAAGCGATCATATTGTATTACCTGGCGCTTGTATATTTTCTCTTCCATAGTTCCATGAGCCAGCAACCGATAAGCAAACACGGGTTTTTTCTGCCCATACCTGCAAATGTGAAAAGTTATTTAGATTTCAACATTATTTGCCTATAGATACAAATCATACTTTGAAAATCGTCAACTACAAAATGTGCATCTTTCTAACTTTTAAAGACCTTTCCCAAGAGAAGCCAATTAAATATATACATACAAGTGAGAACAAAAACTTTAACTGAGCAAGTATATTCAGTCCCTTTGGTAATTTTGAAAGGGAAACTACTCCAGAAAGGCAATGAGCTTTTGCACCAAAAAGAAGTCAAACACCTTTTCACAAAAACATTGCTCACCCAAAGAAATTTTGAATATTGCATCCAATAGAAAATCATAACTTTACCAACATTCCTCCAAAAATTTATTCCTAGTATGTGGTGCTTCCTCAAAAGAAGGTTCATTTTAGTTAAGGGAAAAAATTAGCAGGATCATACCTCCAAGCTCGATATATAGCCTGAAGATCATATGTTGGATTCCAAGAACCATCAACTATAACAACACGGTTAGCTGCATGAAGATTAATACCCAAAGATCCTGCTCTGGTTGAAATTAGTGTGCATTTTACCCTTCTATTCAAAGGCTCATTAAATCTCTCAACAAGCTTCTGTCTTTCTGAGCTCTCTGTCCTTCCATCCAGCCTGGAGAACCGGATGTGCATTTTCATATTAAATCAGTAGAGTTGAGATGAAATAAATGAAATCGTTAAAAAACATACAAATTAGACAAGTCCTAATTAGACACAAGTAAAATCTTATAAGGATAGCAAAATCCAAACGCATCAGCATGTCCTATTACTTATTTCATGAGTTTAGAACTAGAAAGATGATAATACCATATACGCATACACATTATACAGTGAAAAGTTTCATATTTTTGGGGTATTAACAAAATCTTTCCACCACTCTGAAAGGCATTTACAACTTATGTGCCAGAAAATAAAAAGAAAAAAGAAAATTTCCATATATTAATAATTTGGGCCTGCCAATATAAAAAATAATACAGAAGGCTGCTAAAATGATAATAACATTAATCTGATTAATTGAGACATCTAAGCAGCAATACTCGCAGCGGGAAAGAGACCTTTAATCATCAAACTGATCAAATTACAATGCCCACAGATGGAAGTATTCAAGTAAAAGAGCATACATTCCCAGCAACAAAATACAATTTACAAATATAAATATGATCAGTGAAATAAAATCAAAACAGAAAGTTAAGAAGAGTAACAGAAGGTTGTACTGATTTAAAAAATATGAACCGACCTATACCAATCTTTTCCCTTCTTCCACAACTTCCCTCGTTTGCCACGTCGTGGTAGTCTTGAGAGATAAAGTTCTATGAGGTCTAGGGTTGGTATGCTCTGACTAAAAACCAGCACCTTATCACCCACATCAGAACTCATCGTAAGTATATCAATTAGCAAAACCATTTTGCCACTTTGATCAAGCTCTTTATAAATTTTTTCATGAAGAATATCTTTCCACCAGCCCTGAAAAACCGTCAGGTAAGACCAATCACTACAACTCTAGGAGCAATATGATAAAAGCATAACTTACCAAGAGATACAACTTATGATCCATGTAGAGAAATATAAGAATATCAAGAAATAACAACCAAAGCAGGCAACATTAATGTATTCTAAATCAAATCGCGGTAGAGTATGTGATATTAGCCTAGAAGCTTCTGTTTTGGTTAGTATATTGACTTTCTTTTAGCACTGTTAGTAAATAGTTACTGAAGCAGTTAGGTATTACTTTCTTAACATAAATACTTCATATTGTAAATTCAGTTGGTTATGAAATTATACAGCAACCTCTCATCTGTTTCTTTTGTAATCCCTTCTCGTCGCTTTCTTTCATCAAATTGAAAGGTTCTGTTAATAGGTATGTAATGTATAAGATTTAATGTTTTATTGAGAAAATTTCTCTTTTAAGATTTGGATAGTTAGCTTCTTCACTCCTATAGTGAAAGGATTTGATCAATGATTTGAATGTATTCTCTTGGTTATAAATAACAAACGCCGAGAGTATTTCTCTGAAGCAACTCAAATAATCTAATTATGGTCAGGATCTACTATTGAACAACACTTATCAACTTAACCTGTTTCCATGAGTACCTTTATGAAGAAGCCATCACCATCCTTCTTTTGCAGCAAATCATTTGTATGCTTCAATTTCTCTGTAAGGTAATGAATTGTCAAAAATAATAATAATAATATGAAGAACAGATACATAAAAGTACTGAACGCTCAAAGTAATATTTGTTGTAAATAGTTAATTTTAGTATTGTTATTTTTAGTATTATTAATAATTCATGTTTGGACCTCTAGTAAGGCCCGTTAGGTCAGAATTCTCTATTTAAAGAAAATAGTGCTTGCATATTCATCATCAAATAATGTTCATATTGAACAATACTCTATGGGTTATTATGTAATAAGAGAAAAAGTAACATGTTTCAAAACCAACAGACAACTTTCATCGAACAGACAACCAAGATTTGTTGTTGTCTTATTTGTTAAAAACCACCAGAACATATAGCTACCTCCAGCAAGTACATTAGAATCAGAATTTTCATCACTTGAGATATCATCAACAAGGAAATTCTCGACAGCAGCTTCAGGTCTTACACAGTCCTTGTCTTCTTTTGTCAATTGCAAGATCCCAGGGTGGTTCCATATCTACTACAAACAATAAATTTCATTACCATCATGATACACTAAGTCAGGATAGGAAGCAGACATAATAATTTTAGAAAAACACAGTAATCACTAGCCATTCATTAAATTAATACATTTATACAAAATCACTTAGAATTTGGGTTGGTCTTACTCAACCTTACAAAATCGGCTTGCAAGGTGAGAATCGCCCCCACTTATAAACATATGTTCAGACCATATTTCATCTAATGGAGGATACACATTGAATAAGAGTTTATAAAGAGTAACACCCCTCCCATTACAAGCAGGTTTTGTAAGGAGGAGTTAGGCTCAACATAAAAACCTAATATATACTAAAACTAATATAAAAACCACCGGGCAATTTTGCCAAATGTTGGAAATCTGATAGCTGAGAGAGTAAATAGAACTGCATTAAACAATTAAACGATTAACTGATTACAATACAACTGGTGTGTGTGTGTGTGTATCAGAGTCTGGTTCCGATCCTATTGGATGGGTTATGGATTCTGGTGCTTCTGACCATGTGACTGGTAATGCCTCACTTTTCTCTGAAATATCAAATATCCACATTATGTTATTGTTGCGGATGGATCTAAAGTTGAGGCAACTGGTGTTGGACGAGTATCACCTATCCCCTCACTCCCCTTAAGTTTTGTTTTGTTGATTCCTAATTGTCCTTTGAATTTGATTTCTATAAGCAAATTAACCAGCTCTTTAAACTGTGTCATAACATTTACTTTTGATTCCTTTTTTATACAAGACCGGAGTACGGGACAAACAATTGGAGTCGGAATTGAATCTAGTGGTCTTTACTATCTTCAACCATCCACTTCTGCTATATGGATTACTACCGGGACCATCAGAACCTCATTTGTTAATTCCAAAGATCAACTTGCTGACCTCTTCACAAAATCTCTTCGAAGACCTCGGATTACTTACATATGTGACAAGATGGATGCTTATGATGTATACGTACCACCTTGAGGGGGAGTGTTGAGATATTAGTTTATTATTATTTAGTATCTATGGTCTTTATGAGTAGTATCAATTAAAACATTATTTAGGATATTATTGTATCAAATCTTTTTTTAATTAGTGGGATTGATTAGGAGGCTTAGACCTATATATATGTGTATTTTCTCCTCATAATTTGATACAAGAAATACAGTTACAACAGTAACTAAATGAATGGAACTAACTGAAGGTAGTTAAGAGAGTTACAGAGGCCGAAGGTTCTAGAATACAACGCAACAGACAAGTGAGAGGGTATAAAATTTTGGCTAAGACAGGTACAATGCTAAGCTAAATCAAATCTGCATTAATTAAATGGTATTTAATACAACTTTTCACTCCACATTAAAAACCATTGAGAAAAATCCAAGTCCCGCACTAAAAAGACTTGAGAAGAGTATATCAAGAATGACATTTCTCACCTTACAAACCGGCTTTTGTAAGGATGGGTTAGACCAAATATAAAAATCTAACATGGTACGAAACCATATCCATGCAGGCCACCAACCAAATTATCCACATCAAACCCAAGGTGTGATGTGAGAGGGAGTGTTGGGGAAAAAACTCAATTCTCACATTGAAGCAATAACAAGTCTAGAAAAGTTTACGAAGTCTGGCACCCATCACGTTACAAGCCGGTTTTTTAAGGATGAGTTAAGCCTGATATCTAAATCCAGTGCTAACCTATGTAAACATTTATATTTATCCAATTCTTAACCCAAATCATTTGTTCACTATTTTCCCCTAACTTATTACCCTAGCTTCCTGAACTCGTATTCTTTCCCTCTTATCAAATTGCTCCTACTTGGAATCACCTCTTTTTTCTCACCAAATCATTAAGTATACCGAATTCTTAGACAACGAAATTGTTTAGCAAGTTTTCCAAAGGTGTACTTACCCGAGCCAATGCCTGGTACCCAGCAAAAAAACTCCTCTTTCTTAACTTTTCATGACTTTCCCTTACATCAGTGAACCCGTGCACGTCAAGGAATCTCTTGTACAATTTTCTTTGTAAGGGAGAAAGCTTGACTGTTAGCACGAAAACAGTTTTGGGTGGTAGGTCTTTCTTCACAACATTCATGTCCATTCTTTGGACAAAGCCTTTTAATTCTTCATAGAGGATGTGAGACCTTTGGTTCATAATTTTTACATCGGTCAGAGTTGAATTAGTGTGTTGACCATTCTCTATAGGATTTTGGAAGCTGCACATAAAGGGAAATATGTTCAAAAGTACATAAGTATAAACCAAAGTAAAAAACAGAACAGGGAGAGTAATCAAAGCCCTACCGATTTCTAAATTCATGGCTGCTTCCAAGAAAACCTTCTCGGACAAAATCAACCATCTATTTCAGAAATAATGATGATGAGTCAAAGATTGTATGTAATAACTTAATGATCTCTGTATTTAACTTGTATGCAAACTTACACAATAATATTCCATGAGATTATTTTGAAGAGGTGATCCTGTAAGTGCAATTCTTCTCTGGCACTTTACTTGCTTCAAGGCATGAGTAACTTCAGCCTTAGTATTTTTTATGATATGGGCTTCGTCACACACAAGAATGTCTGGTCCGTCCTGCAGTAACATGTAAACAAGCTTTAAAAAAATGAAATAACAAATGACATAAAGTAGGATAAAAGATTTAGCAGTTTTAATGAAGTCGATATTCTACTTCTGAGTTTCCAAAATAAGCAACAAATAATATTAGAAAGGCTCTATTTCCATACTAAGTTAGTTCAGTGGCTATCTCACATTCTCACTTTTTAAGTATACTTGTCTCTCTACCATGGTTGCCATATACACTTGCCCTTTCCATGTCTGATTGGCAATCCAATCCCACCATTGAAACCACAACAAAAGATATGTAGGACTTTTAAACTTCAAGTTATATGGTATGAAGGAAAAGGTGGCTTTTAAAGGAAGGTGGCTTTTAAAGGAACAGGTGGACTCTACAACTATTTAATCGTCCTTTTGGGTTCGCATCTCTGTAGGTAGTCGTTATACCATTTGATAAGCAAGGACAGAATCTTGATAGGGTACATGTATTGTACCTGTGTATGCTAAGAAGCCTAGGTACAGAGTACGATACAGAGGAATGGTAAAGGCATACGGGAAAAAAAATAGCATCAATGGATAAGAAATATCATCTAACTACACGGATAGATATACTACTTCAATCAATTTACCTGCAAAGCATGACAAATTTCTCTAGCTGTCTCACGGTCTTTCGCATTCTTTCCAAGAGACAAATTCCGGAAAGCAGTATAGCCAATTAAGAATACACCGCCTTTTGCTCTCCATTTTGAGAGCAATTGTGCCCTCCTATCTCTGGGAAAAGAAAATTGTATCAGCAAGATGTCAGGTGTATAAATTGTTGGCTGAAAAAAATTATATAAGTGATGAGGCAAATCCAGAGATCTTGCTGTTGCTCATTTGCTATCACAGTAATGTCTAATTATAATGATCAGTCCAATAAAATAGTTTTCATATAATTTTCTCTTTTGATAAAAGAATAGGATATATGAATGAATTGAAAAAGAGGATGAGAAATCCACCAAGAGCAACTCAAAAATAAAATCTCAAACAATGGAGGCAGAAATTGGCTATAACAAGATATCCATCCACTCACTCTGGCCTTAAGTCATCCACAATTTTCTAGGAAATAAACACATGAGTTACGTCTATTCATACAGGGCTAGAGTGCAAATAGAACAGTCTCAGTAAATTTGTTTACTGACAGATCCTGAAAATTTCAAGAGACGGACACAAAATTAAAAAATTCTTCACCTAGATTTAAACCGAACAAAGGACTGATTTGAATGGACCACTAGATTTACTAACTACGGATCTGAGATGTAATCTCCATGATACACGTGAAGAGTTTGCAACCTTGAGGGATTAGAATTAAGAAACCGTTGGTTTCCCCCCATTTCAACCTCAGTCAGCTAATCCCCGACATGCTTTCCCTGAGTGTGTAGCAAACCGCCATTTCAATCCGATAAAGTACTTCAGAGAACCCGGTTGCTCAAGAGTAAAAACAGTATTGAGTCTTGGGATCAAGTTCTGGACAAGCTATGTACTGCACCCATTTTTTAAGGAACAGGTGGGAAACAGTCAGAGACAGCCATACTAAACAGACAGAGACAGAGCCATAACTAAACAGTCAAAAAGTAATGAACTCGGTAATGAGCACTCAATAAGTCGCATATTGTTGATGGAAACTGTTGCAGTTGATTATAACAGAATCAGAAAACAAAAACTAATCAAATTGTCACGAGATGACCCTCATAGACCAACAAACTAACATTCCAACAGATTCAAGTCACAGAAATTAATAACTAGTATGACTACAACCATCTTTCCGACAATTATCACAATTTGAAACTGAGTAGTTGATGAAAAATTCAAGGTAATAAAATGTAGAAAATACATGAATCAGACCTAAAGATCACAACCATCTTAACAACCATCTATGCGTGTTAAAAATGTAAATTTTATATAATTATTTACAATAAATTGAAGTGTCGTAATATCTAGTGGTGAACCAAATATTGTAACTTGGCTTGGCTAGTGTATTGTTACAGCTCCTAAAGATCGCATAATCATATGAAAACAAAATAACAAACAAACCTTGATACATCTTCAAGCATGAAGACCTTGAGTCGCTTTAATTCTGATGGTGCCCATTTGATGAACTCCATCCGCCAATTATGTAGCACATTGACAGGTGTGACTATAAGTGCAGTTCTTAAACCCAAATCAACACATCTCATTGCCGTATACAAGAAAGCTATGACCTAGAAGTTTTAGCACAACCAGTAATCAAAACAAAACCCTCAAACAGTAAAAAGTAAAAATCAGAAAGAAAAAGTCTCCTAAATAATATAAAATGCACAGAACTAGAACAAAAAATCATTTGCCTTTAAATTTATAATAGGATATTTCTCATTTTAACTCTATTTTTTTTAGTTATCCTTTAAATGCTTAATTAGTGTAGAGTATTCTTTCCTACATTGAGGCTTGAAGAATAGTACAAAAACTAGATGTCCAAACTGGGAATCGGTCCATCTATGATATAGCATTAGAAGTAAAGCTCCATGGAATCCCCTGTTCAGAGAGCAGGTCCATTGGCAAATATTAAATTATAAATACTTTTTATCCTCCAATTGCAATTAACTTCAAACTCTATGCAACTTCTCACCAAACACTCTTCAAATTCTATGCAATTTCTCACCAAACACTCTTCAAATTCTATGCAAATTCTATAGCTCAACAGATTATCATGACTCATGAGTTACAAAAGGTTGGTATGATAATTTAAAAATAAAAATAAATGAGAAGAAAATATTAAGAAAATGCATGCTCGAGCAAAAGCTGTACATTATCATCAATTTCACAAAATAGACGTACATCTGCAACACGTATTTTCTAAAACAAGAATTCAGAAATCAATTATGTGCACATATTAAAATCTAGAATGAGAGCAATACCTGAAATGTTTTACCAAGGCCCATGGTATGAGCTAGAATACACCCTAGACCTTTATCTCCTGACTTAACTTTTCTGATTGACTGTATTATATTTCCCACATGAATCTTATTCCACAATCTGCAGATATGAAACTGTTAAGAGCCCAGGAAAAGAATTGGAAAAATTGATAGAGCGAAATGAAAAGAACAAACAAAATTTTAGTGAAAGAACGAGAATAGGAGAGAATGAGCCACTGCTCCATTCAATGAACATTTACAATTCTGAAGGCTCCCTCACCCTACATCTTCCTATTTATTATGCGCTAATTCCATGTAAAAATATCTGATAGAATATTTACAATTATCATTAAGATCAGTTTATATCTTTATTTCCCCTCATTATTGTTTACATTACTGTTAGCGATACATCTAGTTAGGTATGACAGCCGATCTATAACATTTATCATATCATTCTTTAATTAAAGGAATAGCCGCCATTTGAGTATTTGACAATAATTTGTACTAAATACAGTATCATGGAACAATAGTGATTTGTTTAAATTATGTTATAGTGTTTCTATAGCCACTATTTAACAAAATTACATTACGAGGTTAAAATATCAAGAAAGAAAGGTAAGAGAAAAAGCAACAGTCCATAAGTTAAATAACCTGATGGGTCTTCAACTTAGCTGAAATGCTCTTATTCTAACCTTCTTCACCTTTTTCTCTCACAACATTGACTATATAACCTGCCAGTGCATCACCAAGAATTTCAACACTTGCACCTTCAGATGAACTTCCATTACAGCCAAGCTTTTAATCAAGAATCTTTTGACTGGTTCGTCACAAAACACAATACATAATAGTTGAAAATGTTACCTTTTCAATGGCTATTTCTTTTGTCTCTTCTCCTAATTCAGTGTCATCAAGTATCCTCTAATCTTTTTGCGTCTTCTTTAGTGCTGGAAAAAATGACAAGATGTGATAAAGAATACAACTCAACCACAAGATTATTATCATTTAAAGTATATTCAAAAAAAACAAAGATTATTTTAGTTCGCAAGTCCTTCATACAAAGTTGAAGAACTTCTTCAAAGATTTCCTTTATATGAAGAGAGTTTCAGAATGATCCGGCAAAGCGCAACAATAACAATGTTTGATCTTCATCATCGATCTTTACATAAATATTTTCAAATTCAAGAAAAGAATTGTTGAACATATCCAATTTCAACCAACACTTTATCTTCAATCATCTTGAATGAATACAAAGCTTGCTTGTGTAGAGTCAATTCACCAATGATTTGGTCATGTACAAATTTTCAAGTTTCACCCATAACCATGTCGTCTTCCTTTGATACCAGAAGAACCTTATCACCAAGGCTCAACAAAATTGCGCAATGGGCTTTCTATCATCGTTGTCTTCTTAGTTGTCGTTAACGCTTTGTTCATGGATGATTCTTCGCTTAACACTTCCAAACAACCTGCGAACTAGTAGAGCTTTCATCTTCAAGCGCCACAGACCGAAATCGTCACTCCGTGAACTTTTCAATCTCATACTTTGTTGAAGGCATCTTCTTCACGCCACCGCACCAACTTGTTGTGAATCGGATGCCTTAGAAACAAAGTATAAACTTGTTGCTTAATGATCAAGAAATAATTAGGGTAGGAAAAGGAAGAGCACAACGAACACAAATATTGGTTATTAACTTCTATTCTTTCCTTTATCTTAAATCAAGATTACAAGAATAACAAATAACCCTCTCACCCTAAAATAGGATTTGCAGGATGCAATGATGAGAGACTGATATGCTATTTATAACAAACCTAACATACTAACTAATGGGCTTTTATCACAAATACCCATTACAAGCTAACTTAGGGTACAAACTAACTTAAATAATTGGACATAACAATTCCCAATTTGAAATATTAACAACCCTAGTGTTTCGATACCCACATACTAGAACACACTTCGACTACAAGATGGAGGTCTCGACACCAAAGATGTGAACATAATTTGACGGCATGTTCAATCCTCGTCGAACTAAAAGCTATCATTCGATCCAATGTAGTTCGATCTAATATCTCACATAAAAGATGTTAAGCAAAACTTGTCACATATGTATTTGTTTCCCTACTTTAAACAAACTATTCATTGAATTTTAAAATTGCAATATTTTACAAAACAATTTTCTATAAACAACATTAAAATGCCTTACTTTTTATCTCCAAAATTTGTATATTTGTAAAAAAAAAAAAAACATTTACTATACAAGGGGTGAAAAAGGAAATTTTCACTTTTGTTACAAAATTGTGTGTTTATCGGAATCTTTTTGAATTTCCAAAATTTTCCGTAGCAAATAATCGAAAATTTCAAAATTTCTAGGACGATTAACAAAAACATTATAACATATTCCTGAAATTTCCAAAATTCCTGACTGGTACGTAGGATAAAATTGAAAATTTGAAATTTCGCATATATTTGAAATTTTTTGTAAGTTTGCAGATAAAATTGTATATCTATTATTCCAGAGACGACAGCTTCAACTTCTACGAATTCATGTATAGATTTTACGCAGTTTTTCACCTTATATATTGTATGTTACCTATTGAATTTATACATTTTTATCTATTTACCGATATTTATGAAACTGATAAAGTTTACTAATTTTATATTGTAATGACAAATTTTTAAATTCCGATATGAAGTTTTAGAATTGGCACAATTTACTAGTAAAAAGCATGGTATTATTGTTCTTACAATTTGTTCTAATTTTGCTAATGGAATGCGAGGAGGAATGATAAATTAATTATGGGTTGTGAGAGAGATGAAAATTACAACAAAAAAATGCATCTAAAAACACCTCTGATGGAATTTATATTATGAAGGTTAAATGTCTGTTTAGGATAAGATATGTTTCTAGTGGTATAGGTTGGAAGGTGGTTGTTAAATGCAGGATGTACAATCATAGACTAGACAAGAATTTGGAAGACCATGACATATTATGACTTCTACAAGATCATGAAATAAAGTTTGGGAATGACATTGGCAAAGTACATGGCACCAAGGTACATCATTTATGCTTTGAAAGACAAAGATCCAGAAAACTTCATGAGTATTACCCAGGTATATAAAGCTAGAGCAACATACAGATTGGGCAAGAGAGATGCAATGACATAAATGCAAATATTATTGAGCCTCATTCACCAAGAGAAATACATGTGTTGGACTAGAAATTGGGAGAAATCAGATATTATAGTTAGGAAGATTTATGGCTTTTGGTTCAGAAGTAGTTAGATTCTTAAATGCTCGCAATATCAAACGCCAATCCCTGACAACGACACCATTTTGTTGAAATACTTTTGATATGCCAAGTATTTATATTATCCTTTCCACAGAGATTGGTGTGATATCACTGTCGTTCTATAGTTCGAGTAATTTTAAGTTTAGGATTCGTAAAAAGGATTTTGGTTTTGGTAACGAAAAGTTTCGATTTCATGCAAAGTATTAAGTAACAGTAAAATAAAGTTTTGATATTAAAAGGTTGTTAAAAACGTGTCAAGATTAGGTCTCGGTAATCTAATTCAGACGTATTTTCTCAATAAAGCAGGTGAACTTATTAACAATAAATACAATCACATATAATCTCAATATGTTTCCAAGTTATTCTATAACATTGTCTCTACAATTAAGAATGCATTATAAGTAGAACATCTGGGTGTGCAGGCTAGAGAAAAATGGATGTCAATTTCTGATATGGATTACACAATTACTTCTAGATACAATGTTGTACTTGTTTTCATTTTCAGAAATCTCAGGATCACATTTTTCCACTAATCAATGTTCCACTTATACGTACACAAATAGGCATACAAACATTGATATTGGTTTTGTCAATAACAATCATTAGGTTCAAGTAAAGTTGAAACCAGGTTGCTCATGCCTCCCATAACTGCCCGTTGGAGACAAAATTGTCCTAATAATTCAAACATTGAAAAAATTTGTGCAATAAGTGATTGTAGTTTCTTTTTTATACATATGTGTAACAGTTATTCTATTTATATATTAAATCGACTAGCTATTTTATCTTTTAAATTATCCAAAAAAAGATTTAAAAAATGCAACAAAAAAGTCCAAATTTTCAAATTTTCAATTCTTTTATTATTGGCACTTCCTGAAAATTTTAAAATTTTCGATATAACTAAATGGTGTGAAATTTGAATATTATAATGAAATTTCCTATATAGCACCATTAATAAAAAAATTTCGTATATAATTGAAACACTAATGTAAATGTGACGAAAATAGAGAGGGCCAAGTTAAAACCTTTGTTACACAACAATTTATGAACACTTTCTCATGAACATTTTTACTATTTAGTAATTTTCAGTGTCATTCATATAAGGTTTTAAATTCCCAATATCAATCATACTATATAATGTAGAAAAAGATAAAAACAATTATTTTAACCAAAATTTAATAACCGATAATTGGAAATATTTAATACCAAGTTGGTAATATACAAACAAATCTGATCCAAATTTTATCATTATTAATGTAGGTGACCAAAATGCAGTTGATTGAAACTTGTCGTGGTCCTGCAACATATACCTGATCAAAATTTCCTCATAACTCTGGGAAAAATACATCAATAGCCCCAAACATTTCTTTTTCAACAACAAAAGATTATAGACATTGGCCTGATTAATTTACAGCACAAAAAAAAAGTATTATATGAACACAGATTATGTCATCCTTCATGTTACTACATTCCTATTTCTTCTTTAAGTTATCCCACCTTATCTCCTGGGCACATTCGCCGCAGACTGTGCTGTTCCCAAATCTTATTCCCTGACTTCTGAGTGTCAGCAAATGCGCAAGATTGGTGCATTGCCGTGTTGTGAAACGATTTCTCAGCTTAGTTGAAATCTGGAAATCTTCTGATTTATTGTGTTCTTCTTCCTTTGCCACTTCTTCCTTTTGATCAGGCACGGACTCACCAAGCGGTACTCTCTGAACTTCTTCCCACTCCAGCGATTTGCGATACACCTCCCAAGCCATATCTTGCTCTTCTTTAGACAGCTTTTCCTCTTCATTTTCTTGTAACAGGGATTCATGTAAGTGATAATTGGCAATCCACCTGTTAAAAGAAACTACATCAGCCGATATTGAGAGAAACTGAATAAAAAGCATCCTTATGTTAGAATACAGACTATACTACAAAGCTTCTTATTGATGCATGCAACTAGCACAGCAGAAATCTAGCTACTAGATCTTGATCGATCAGTTCCCAAATCGCGTGAACAAATGTGAATGGTCTAGACTCTTATACCATGTTGAAGTTGTAAGCTTTCATTTTGAGGGGCAAAAAATGGGGATCATAATATGCATGATACCATAAAAGGCAAACTGAAGAGCACATCATCATCAGGAAAGAAGACTTATATCATCAAATAACAGCTGGAAGTAGATAACATACCGGGGATGATGCTTGCCCAATAAGCTTTCCATTAACTTGTCAGAATAACCGTTTCCATTTGAATGTGGTACCGTATGTTTCAGTGAATCCCCAGCCAAAATCGGATTATTTTGGTCACAAGTAAGCCCATCATATTTACTTAGTTCAGCCAAAGTCTCAGGGTTCTCGTCATCACCAAACTCAAAGAGATGCAGCATTTCTTCTTTAGATATGGTCCTATGCACCTGTTGTCTATCTACCACTCTAGCAGCAAGCCCCTCTTTTGTAACCTATTGAAATTTGAAACCAATTTCATACAATAGAGAGATTAAGTAATTAAAACACAACGAATAGAAGCGATCATATTGTATTACCTGGCGCTTGTATATTTTCTCTTCCATAGTTCCATGAGCCAGCAACCGATAAGCAAACACGGGTTTTTTCTGCCCATACCTGCAAATGTGAAAAGTTATTTAGATTTCAACATTATTTGCCTATAGATACAAATCATACTTTGAAAATCGTCAACTACAAAATGTGCATCTTTCTAACTTTTAAAGACCTTTCCCAAGAGAAGCCAATTAAATATATACATACAAGTGAGAACAAAAACTTTAACTGAGCAAGTATATTCAGTCCCTTTGGTAATTTTGAAAGGGAAACTACTCCAGAAAGGCAATGAGCTTTTGCACCAAAAAGAAGTCAAACACCTTTTCACAAAAACATTGCTCACCCAAAGAAATTTTGAATATTGCATCCAATAGAAAATCATAACTTTACCAACATTCCTCCAAAAATTTATTCCTAGTATGTGGTGCTTCCTCAAAAGAAGGTTCATTTTAGTTAAGGGAAAAAATTAGCAGGATCATACCTCCAAGCTCGATATATAGCCTGAAGATCATATGTTGGATTCCAAGAACCATCAACTATAACAACACGGTTAGCTGCATGAAGATTAATACCCAAAGATCCTGCTCTGGTTGAAATTAGTGTGCATTTTACCCTTCTATTCAAAGGCTCATTAAATCTCTCAACAAGCTTCTGTCTTTCTGAGCTCTCTGTCCTTCCATCCAGCCTGGAGAACCGGATGTGCATTTTCATATTAAATCAGTAGAGTTGAGATGAAATAAATGAAATCGTTAAAAACATACAAATTAGACAAGTCCTAATTAGACACAAGTAAAATCTTATAAGGATAGCAAAATCCAAACGCATCAGCATGTCCTATTACTTATTTCATGAGTTTAGAACTAGAAAGATGATAATACCATATACGCATACACATTATACAGTGAAAAGTTTCATATTTTTGGGGTATTAACAAAATCTTTCCACCACTCTGAAAGGCATTTACAACTTATGTGCCAGAAAATAAAAAGAAAAAAGAAAATTTCCATATATTAATAATTTGGGCCTGCCAATATAAAAAATAATACAGAAGGCTGCTAAAATGATAATAACATTAATCTGATTAATTGAGACATCTAAGCAGCAATACTCGCAGCGGGAAAGAGACCTTTAATCATCAAACTGATCAAATTACAATGCCCACAGATGGAAGTATTCAAGTAAAAGAGCATACATTCCCAGCAACAAAATACAATTTACAAATATAAATATGATCAGTGAAATAAAATCAAAACAGAAAGTTAAGAAGAGTAACAGAAGGTTGTACTGATTTAAAAAATATGAACCGACCTATACCAATCTTTTCCCTTCTTCCACAACTTCCCTCGTTTGCCACGTCGTGGTAGTCTTGAGAGATAAAGTTCTATGAGGTCTAGGGTTGGTATGCTCTGACTAAAAACCAGCACCTTATCACCCACATCAGAACTCATCGTAAGTATATCAATTAGCAAAACCATTTTGCCACTTTGATCAAGCTCTTTATAAATTTTTTCATGAAGAATATCTTTCCACCAGCCCTGAAAAACCGTCAGGTAAGACCAATCACTACAACTCTAGGAGCAATATGATAAAAGCATAACTTACCAAGAGATACAACTTATGATCCATGTAGAGAAATATAAGAATATCAAGAAATAACAACCAAAGCAGGCAACATTAATGTATTCTAAATCAAATCGCGGTAGAGTATGTGATATTAGCCTAGAAGCTTCTGTTTTGGTTAGTATATTGACTTTCTTTTAGCACTGTTAGTAAATAGTTACTGAAGCAGTTAGGTATTACTTTCTTAACATAAATACTTCATATTGTAAATTCAGTTGGTTATGAAATTATACAGCAACCTCTCATCTGTTTCTTTTGTAATCCCTTCTCGTCGCTTTCTTTCATCAAATTGAAAGGTTCTGTTAATAGGTATGTAATGTATAAGATTTAATGTTTTATTGAGAAAATTTCTCTTTTAAGATTTGGATAGTTAGCTTCTTCACTCCTATAGTGAAAGGATTTGATCAATGATTTGAATGTATTCTCTTGGTTATAAATAACAAACGCCGAGAGTATTTCTCTGAAGCAACTCAAATAATCTAATTATGGTCAGGATCTACTATTGAACAACACTTATCAACTTAACCTGTTTCCATGAGTACCTTTATGAAGAAGCCATCACCATCCTTCTTTTGCAGCAAATCATTTGTATGCTTCAATTTCTCTGTAAGGTAATGAATTGTCAAAAATAATAATAATAATATGAAGAACAGATACATAAAAGTACTGAACGCTCAAAGTAATATTTGTTGTAAATAGTTAATTTTAGTATTGTTATTTTTAGTATTATTAATAATTCATGTTTGGACCTCTAGTAAGGCCCGTTAGGTCAGAATTCTCTATTTAAAGAAAATAGTGCTTGCATATTCATCATCAAATAATGTTCATATTGAACAATACTCTATGGGTTATTATGTAATAAGAGAAAAAGTAACATGTTTCAAAACCAACAGACAACTTTCATCGAACAGACAACCAAGATTTGTTGTTGTCTTATTTGTTAAAAACCACCAGAACATATAGCTACCTCCAGCAAGTACATTAGAATCAGAATTTTCATCACTTGAGATATCATCAACAAGGAAATTCTCGACAGCAGCTTCAGGTCTTACACAGTCCTTGTCTTCTTTTGTCAATTGCAAGATCCCAGGGTGGTTCCATATCTACTACAAACAATAAATTTCATTACCATCATGATACACTAAGTCAGGATAGGAAGCAGACATAATAATTTTAGAAAAACACAGTAATCACTAGCCATTCATTAAATTAATACATTTATACAAAATCACTTAGAATTTGGGTTGGTCTTACTCAACCTTACAAAATCGGCTTGCAAGGTGAGAATCGCCCCCCACTTATAAACATATGTTCAGACCATATTTCATCTAATGGAGGATACACATTGAATAAGAGTTTATAAAGAGTAACACCCCTCCCATTACAAGCAGGTTTTGTAAGGAGGAGTTAGGCTCAACATAAAAACCTAATATATACTAAAACTAATATAAAAACCACCGGGCAATTTTGCCAAATGTTGGAAATCTGATAGCTGAGAGAGTAAATAGAACTGCATTAAACAATTAAACGATTAACTGATTACAATACAACTGGTGTGTGTGTGTGTGTATCAGAGTCTGGTTCCGATCCTATTGGATGGGTTATGGATTCTGGTGCTTCTGACCATGTGACTGGTAATGCCTCACTTTTCTCTGAAATATCAAATATCCACATTATGTTATTGTTGCGGATGGATCTAAAGTTGAGGCAACTGGTGTTGGACGAGTATCACCTATCCCCTCACTCCCCTTAAGTTTTGTTTTGTTGATTCCTAATTGTCCTTTGAATTTGATTTCTATAAGCAAATTAACCAGCTCTTTAAACTGTGTCATAACATTTACTTTTGATTCCTTTTTTATACAAGACCGGAGTACGGGACAAACAATTGGAGTCGGAATTGAATCTAGTGGTCTTTACTATCTTCAACCATCCACTTCTGCTATATGGATTACTACCGGGACCATCAGAACCTCATTTGTTAATTCCAAAGATCAACTTGCTGACCTCTTCACAAAATCTCTTCGAAGACCTCGGATTACTTACATATGTGACAAGATGGATGCTTATGATGTATACGTACCACCTTGAGGGGGAGTGTTGAGATATTAGTTTATTATTATTTAGTATCTATGGTCTTTATGAGTAGTATCAATTAAAACATTATTTAGGATATTATTGTATCAAATCTTTTTTTAATTAGTGGGATTGATTAGGAGGCTTAGACCTATATATATGTGTATTTTCTCCTCATAATTTGATACAAGAAATACAGTTACAACAGTAACTAAATGAATGGAACTAACTGAAGGTAGTTAAGAGAGTTACAGAGGCCGAAGGTTCTAGAATACAACGCAACAGACAAGTGAGAGGGTATAAAATTTTGGCTAAGACAGGTACAATGCTAAGCTAAATCAAATCTGCATTAATTAAATGGTATTTAATACAACTTTTCACTCCACATTAAAAACCATTGAGAAAAATCCAAGTCCCGCACTAAAAAGACTTGAGAAGAGTATATCAAGAATGACATTTCTCACCTTACAAACCGGCTTTTGTAAGGATGGGTTAGACCAAATATAAAAATCTAACATGGTACGAAACCATATCCATGCAGGCCACCAACCAAATTATCCACATCAAACCCAAGGTGTGATGTGAGAGGGAGTGTTGGGGAAAAAACTCAATTCTCACATTGAAGCAATAACAAGTCTAGAAAAGTTTACGAAGTCTGGCACCCATCACGTTACAAGCCGGTTTTTTAAGGATGAGTTAAGCCTGATATCTAAATCCAGTGCTAACCTATGTAAACATTTATATTTATCCAATTCTTAACCCAAATCATTTGTTCACTATTTTCCCCTAACTTATTACCCTAGCTTCCTGAACTCGTATTCTTTCCCTCTTATCAAATTGCTCCTACTTGGAATCACCTCTTTTTTCTCACCAAATCATTAAGTATACCGAATTCTTAGACAACGAAATTGTTTAGCAAGTTTTCCAAAGGTGTACTTACCCGAGCCAATGCCTGGTACCCAGCAAAAAAACTCCTCTTTCTTAACTTTTCATGACTTTCCCTTACATCAGTGAACCCGTGCACGTCAAGGAATCTCTTGTACAATTTTCTTTGTAAGGGAGAAAGCTTGACTGTTAGCACGAAAACAGTTTTGGGTGGTAGGTCTTTCTTCACAACATTCATGTCCATTCTTTGGACAAAGCCTTTTAATTCTTCATAGAGGATGTGAGACCTTTGGTTCATAATTTTTACATCGGTCAGAGTTGAATTAGTGTGTTGACCATTCTCTATAGGATTTTGGAAGCTGCACATAAAGGGAAATATGTTCAAAAGTACATAAGTATAAACCAAAGTAAAAAACAGAACAGGGAGAGTAATCAAAGCCCTACCGATTTCTAAATTCATGGCTGCTTCCAAGAAAACCTTCTCGGACAAAATCAACCATCTATTTCAGAAATAATGATGATGAGTCAAAGATTGTATGTAATAACTTAATGATCTCTGTATTTAACTTGTATGCAAACTTACACAATAATATTCCATGAGATTATTTTGAAGAGGTGATCCTGTAAGTGCAATTCTTCTCTGGCACTTTACTTGCTTCAAGGCATGAGTAACTTCAGCCTTAGTATTTTTTATGATATGGGCTTCGTCACACACAAGAATGTCTGGTCCGTCCTGCAGTAACATGTAAACAAGCTTTAAAAAATGAAATAACAAATGACATAAAGTAGGATAAAAGATTTAGCAGTTTTAATGAAGTCGATATTCTACTTCTGAGTTTCCAAAATAAGCAACAAATAATATTAGAAAGGCTCTATTTCCATACTAAGTTAGTTCAGTGGCTATCTCACATTCTCACTTTTTAAGTATACTTGTCTCTCTACCATGGTTGCCATATACACTTGCCCTTTCCATGTCTGATTGGCAATCCAATCCCACCATTGAAACCACAACAAAAGATATGTAGGACTTTTAAACTTCAAGTTATATGGTATGAAGGAAAAGGTGGCTTTTAAAGGAAGGTGGCTTTTAAAGGAACAGGTGGACTCTACAACTATTTAATCGTCCTTTTGGGTTCGCATCTCTGTAGGTAGTCGTTATACCATTTGATAAGCAAGGACAGAATCTTGATAGGGTACATGTATTGTACCTGTGTATGCTAAGAAGCCTAGGTACAGAGTACGATACAGAGGAATGGTAAAGGCATACGGGAAAAAAAATAGCATCAATGGATAAGAAATATCATCTAACTACACGGATAGATATACTACTTCAATCAATTTACCTGCAAAGCATGACAAATTTCTCTAGCTGTCTCACGGTCTTTCGCATTCTTTCCAAGAGACAAATTCCGGAAAGCAGTATAGCCAATTAAGAATACACCGCCTTTTGCTCTCCATTTTGAGAGCAATTGTGCCCTCCTATCTCTGGGAAAAGAAAATTGTATCAGCAAGATGTCAGGTGTATAAATTGTTGGCTGAAAAAAATTATATAAGTGATGAGGCAAATCCAGAGATCTTGCTGTTGCTCATTTGCTATCACAGTAATGTCTAATTATAATGATCAGTCCAATAAAATAGTTTTCATATAATTTTCTCTTTTGATAAAAGAATAGGATATATGAATGAATTGAAAAAGAGGATGAGAAATCCACCAAGAGCAACTCAAAAATAAAATCTCAAACAATGGAGGCAGAAATTGGCTATAACAAGATATCCATCCACTCACTCTGGCCTTAAGTCATCCACAATTTTCTAGGAAATAAACACATGAGTTACGTCTATTCATACAGGGCTAGAGTGCAAATAGAACAGTCTCAGTAAATTTGTTTACTGACAGATCCTGAAAATTTCAAGAGACGGACACAAAATTAAAAAATTCTTCACCTAGATTTAAACCGAACAAAGGACTGATTTGAATGGACCACTAGATTTACTAACTACGGATCTGAGATGTAATCTCCATGATACACGTGAAGAGTTTGCAACCTTGAGGGATTAGAATTAAGAAACCGTTGGTTTCCCCCCATTTCAACCTCAGTCAGCTAATCCCCGACATGCTTTCCCTGAGTGTGTAGCAAACCGCCATTTCAATCCGATAAAGTACTTCAGAGAACCCGGTTGCTCAAGAGTAAAAACAGTATTGAGTCTTGGGATCAAGTTCTGGACAAGCTATGTACTGCACCCATTTTTTAAGGAACAGGTGGGAAACAGTCAGAGACAGCCATACTAAACAGACAGAGACAGAGCCATAACTAAACAGTCAAAAAGTAATGAACTCGGTAATGAGCACTCAATAAGTCGCATATTGTTGATGGAAACTGTTGCAGTTGATTATAACAGAATCAGAAAACAAAAACTAATCAAATTGTCACGGAGAAGTGACCCCTCATAGACCAACAAACTAACATTCCAACAGATTCAAGTCACAGAAATTAATAACTAGTATGACTACAACCATCTTTCCGACAATTATCACAATTTGAAACTGAGTAGTTGATGAAAAATTCAAGGTAATAAAATGTAGAAAATACATGAATCAGACCTAAAGATCACAACCATCTTAACAACCATCTATGCGTGTTAAAAATGTAAATTTTATATAATTATTTACAATAAATTGAAGTGTCGTAATATCTAGTGGTGAACCAAATATTGTAACTTGGCTTGGCTAGTGTATTGTTACAGCTCCTAAAGATCGCATAATCATATGAAAACAAAATAACAAACAAACCTTGATACATCTTCAAGCATGAAGACCTTGAGTCGCTTTAATTCTGATGGTGCCCATTTGATGAACTCCATCCGCCAATTATGTAGCACATTGACAGGTGTGACTATAAGTGCAGTTCTTAAACCCAAATCAACACATCTCATTGCCGTATACAAGAAAGCTATGACCTAGAAGTTTTAGCACAACCAGTAATCAAAACAAAACCCTCAAACAGTAAAAAGTAAAAATCAGAAAGAAAAAAGTCTCCTAAATAATATAAAATGCACAGAACTAGAACAAAAAATCATTTGCCTTTAAATTTATAATAGGATATTTCTCATTTTAACTCTATTTTTTTTAGTTATCCTTTAAATGCTTAATTAGTGTAGAGTATTCTTTCCTACATTGAGGCTTGAAGAATAGTACAAAAACTAGATGTCCAAACTGGGAATCGGTCCATCTATGATATAGCATTAGAAGTAAAGCTCCATGGAATCCCCTGTTCAGAGAGCAGGTCCATTGGCAAATATTAAATTATAAATACTTTTTATCCTCCAATTGCAATTAACTTCAAACTCTATGCAACTTCTCACCAAACACTCTTCAAATTCTATGCAATTTCTCACCAAACACTCTTCAAATTCTATGCAAATTCTATAGCTCAACGCAGATTATCATGACTCATGAGTTACAAAAGGTTGGTATGATAATTTAAAAAATAAAAAAAATAAAAAAAGAAATGAGAAGAAAATATTAAGAAAATGCATGCTCGAGCAAAAGCTGTACATTATCATCAATTTCACAAAATAGACGTACATCTGCAACACGTATTTTCTAAAAACAAGAATTCAGAAATCAATTATGTGCACATATTAAAATCTCGAGAATGAGAGCAATACCTGAAATGTTTTACCAAGGCCCATGGTATGAGCTAGAATACACCCTAGACCTTTATCTCCTGACTTAACTTTTCTGATTGACTGTATTATATTTTCCCACATGAATCTTATTCCAGCAATCTGCAGATATGAAACTGTTAAGAGCCCAGGAAAAGAATTGGAAAAATTGATAGAACGAAATGAAAAGAACAAACAAAATTTTAGTGAAAGAACGAGAATAGGAGAGAATAGAGCCACTGCTCCATTCAATGAACATTTACAATTCTGAAGGCTCCCCCTCACCCTACGCATCTTCCTATTTATTATGTACGCTAATTCCATGTAAAAAATATCTGATAGAATATTTACAATTATCATTAAGATCAGTTTATATCTTTATTTCCCCCTCATTATTGTTTACATTACTGTTAGCGATACATCTAGTTAGGTATGACAGCCGTATCTATAACATTTATCATATCATTCTTTAATTAAAGGAATAGCCGCCATTTGAGTATTTGACAATAATTTGTACTAAATACAGTATCATGGAACAATAGTGATTTGTTTAAATTATGTTATAGTGTTTCTATAGCCACTATTTAACAAAATTACATTACGTAGGGTTAAAATATCAAGAAAGAAAGGTAAGAGAAAAAGCAACAGTCCATAAGTTAAATAACCTGATGGGTCTTCAACTTAGCTGAAATGCTCGGGGGTATTCTAACCGCTTCTTCACCTTTTTCTCTCACAACATTGACTATATAACCTGCCAGTGCATCACCAAGAATTTCAACACTTGCACCTTCAGATGAACTTCCATTACAGCCAGCCGAGCTTTTGTCAAAAGATGAAGCAGAAAACTGTACTCTCAAAGATTTCAGACGTTCTTGACGTTCCTACAAAAGTAGAGAGTAATGAATAAATTGGACTGGTAAATCCAGTTTTCACAAAACAAATACCTAGTTGAAAATGTTACCTTTTCAATGGCTATTTTCTTTTTTGTCTCTTCTCCTAATTCAGTGTCATCAAGTATCCTCCTAATCTTTTTTTTGCGTCTTCGTTTAGTGCTGGAAAAAAAATGACAAGATGTGATAAAGAATACAACTCAACCACACAGAGATTATTGGTGATTTAAAGTATATGCAAAAAAAACAAAAGATTATTTTAGTACAGCAAGAAAACATGTAAACCCCAAGATCTTATTTGCAAGATTTCCTTTATATGAGAAAGTTACAGAATGATCCAAGAAAGAAAAATGTAACATAGTAAACCTCACTGTCAATCAGCCAGTATCATAAGTGCTTCTTATCAACTATAAGAATGTCAAGAATCACAATTTACAAGCACTTAATAGAAAAATCATAGAACTACATCAGATTGAAGGCTAGACATTGGAGAAAATCATTGCAGTTCAAAAGATCATATGCTACCTCAATATGAAAAGTATCAGGATGAGGTGTAGATCATGATTACTATGCAAAAATGTTGAAGGAATTTTATCTAAGCTATAGGAATTTGAATCAAAAGATTAACATTGGGTGCAGCAATAAATTTTCTATAACAATTACTTCACCTTATTGTAACCGGCGCTATCTCTGAATCTGAATCTGAATCTGAATCTGAATCTGAATCTGAATCAGAATCATCTGAATCATCTGAACTATCTGAATCACTACTGCCAGAACTGGAAGCAGGTATATCATCGTCGCTGATGATGATATCAGTCCGGTACTTCTTGTTATCAGCATCAAGCTCACCGTCATTTGGACGCTTGGTTCCTCTCTGTTCAATAACATCACCCAGTGAAGATTTGGGAGGATCTGACATATTATCATCTCTTGTAGGCGTTTCATTGTCAAGATGAAAACTGGTATCAAAACCTTTAATTTTATCAGTCTCCATATTCAAATGTTCAACCTTGTTATTGTCATAGACAACTTCCCCTTCAACTTGAGATCCTTCCTTCGTATCAGGATTAAATTGATCGACGGGTGAAGGCTTCTGTACATTGCCCTCCATCGACTGGATAGGTGTGCTTGTTTCTCGCTGAATTACATTTAAACATGATTACAGGATATGCTTATGTAAAAAGAAATAAACCAAATTGACTCAGTCAAGAAGTTAAATGGATTCCTATAATTTGGCGCTGACACCAAATAATGAACATCAAGAACAACTTTTATTTGCTTTATACATAAAACTATTGATTGCTGTTTTTAACATCCAAATAATCATTTGCATGAGAGATGTCAATAAAACTACAAATGACAACATCCTCCGCTAAGGACATATAGAGTATTATCTTACAGCTTATGGATCAAGCAAATGGAAAAGGAGAATCAAAGTCCGAAAACTCACCAGTTTACTTTTCTTTTGATGCCTCCTATGTTTCAAACGTATTTGAAGCTTCCTATCAACAATTGCATCATCCTCTTCATTGACCTGTCATAGAAAAAGCAGAAGAAAATATGATAAGCTTCCTAAGCATGAATTTGAAAATATACAGATATGTAAAACATTAATTAACAAGGAATGCCTCTATTTTACATGATGTATATAATACATCGGTTGGATACAAGTTCTAATATCAGTGTGTGGTTATTGATTATCCAGATATCTTCTTCACGCTATGCGTGATTTAAGCCATGTAGCTGATTTTACCTAGGAGAAATAGGCTTAGTTTGTTATTGCTTTTGGTTCAAATTCATAATTCAAAAGGCCAAGAGCATGTTCGGGTTTTACAAAAATTAAATGCAATGAAACACGTATGCTTCCCGACACAGTTGTTTTTTACCAAAACAAGTTTTTCTTATTTTGACTACAATGCATGGATGGATAGAATGCGGAGCAGCTGGATCCAACCCACCTACCCCGATCAACATATATACTAGTACACACAGACCATATACCATACCGTTGCAATTATAATATTATATTATATATGAATTAGTATATTATTTAATATATACACACTATCATAAATTATTTAATTAAATTTTTAAATTTTGGTCAAAAAGTTTATGATAGTTTTTATAATATTTATTATTTAAAAAATCATGACCCCCATTTGTTAGATCTCTGGATCTGTGGCTTTCAAAACCTCTCAATATAAAACAAACAAGCTACAAATGTCAAAAATCAAAGCCAACTTGACAATTAAGAGGATAAGGTAACTGAAACAAATTATGATAATTTTATAGTGTTGTGCTTGCACCATAAAGACAGATTGGCGAACATAAGGAGCACCTGAAGTAATTATGTGAAAGGCGGCTTTTATATAGAACACTATTGATAAAGAAGAAAAACAAAGAGTGGAAGAATTCGGAAACCTCACAAAAAAATGTGTCATATATACTTGCATTGAATACGGACAGTTGAACCATACAAGTACGTAAGCAAATAAATTAGTTCATTCCAAACAGGTAATCTTCAATCACGTGAAAAATATTTCCCTACTTGGTGAAGTTGGTTCCGTCTGGCCAGATTGGGAACTCCGAACGACAGCAAAGGAGATTTCAGTTATGCATAGAACAATGCAGTGAACGTCAAAACCATAGGATGCTAATCCACAAGGTTGTCACCAACAAAGCCACCACCAGAAACATACATCTTGTGGGGGTTGACCTGATGGGCAATATAAAGAAGGAGAAAGAGGGAGCAAAAGAACGGGCATTCCACACGGGTCTAGTGTATGACCTAATGGACCCAGCCCAAATAAGTCTTGGTAATGAGAATAATGAAGAAAGAAAGAGTAAATGAAAAGCTCTTCCAGCCAAGCACTGTTTAGGAAATAACGGACCAAACCCGGGGCAATAATATTCAATGAATATGCACCGATTAACTTAGTAGGGATTAGAGAGAAGGGATAATTAGTCAGGGAAATTGGTTAATAAAAGGACATAATTCATTATGGTGAGGAGAGATGGAGGGGAACGTTGTGTGTATTTGAATTGTAAATGAAATGAAAGATCTTATGTGAAGAGAAAGATCTTATGTGTATATGAAACGTTATGTGTATAATTTTTCAATAATACATTTCTATTCTTTTGATTCATTTTATCTTTCCTTCATTCCAATCTATTTCGGTTCCTAACAACTGATAATTTTAACAACTTTGTAAAATAAGGACAAGATATGTACGTATATTGTGAGACTTGCGGCATATAGTACAGTCCAATTTTCAGCTGAAGTTAATTAAAGCATGATTAGGATTCAGTTGTTTAACTATGAATTGGAATTGTTGTAAATATTATAGTGTAAATAGTAAATGGTAATATTAGGAATGAGGCCCATTATTCAAAGCCCATTAGGTTTTCTATTCTCTCTTATTTAAGTGTGTAGTTACAACATTGTAAGTAAGACTTTTTAATATATCAGAGAAATATTTTCAACATGGTATCACAGCTCCCGACTTTGGGGGACTCGCTTCCGCATAAACCCTAGCCGCCTTGAGCTGAGTTTTTTTTTTTCTTTCACTGCAATTTGCAGTTTGTTGTTGTTTTTTGGGTGGTTGGTTTACTCATCTCTGAAACCCTAGCCCATCCTCTTTCTTGGTTTGTTCACTCATCTTCGCAACCCTACACTGTTGTTTGTTTCTCTCTATTGTCCCTTCAATGGCTGAGATTTTTAACGAACAAACACCTCCCCCTCCACCTCCCACAAATCCACCAGCCCCATTTAATGCTAAGGATTTTGTTGTTCAAAAAGGTTACTGGCTTACCGGCAAAAATTATTTTCAATGGTCTCAGTTCATCAGACACACTCTAAAATGTTGCGACATGCTTGATCATATTGAAGGCAATCCTCCTCTGGTTACTGCTCCTAACTTCCCTTCCTGGGATAAAGATGATTCTGCTATTATTACTTGGCTTTGGAACTCCATATCTCCAGAAATTAGTAGAAATTGCATGTATCTCTCAAGTGCAACGGCAGTTTGGGAGTATCTTCGTCGCAGTTATTCCATGAAACAAGATATGTCTGCTTGTTATGATTTAAAGAGGAAAATCTTCAACACTAAGCAGGGAAATCTTTTGGTCACTGATTATTTTGGAGTTCTCAATGGTTTTTGGATTGAGTTGGATCAATATCAGAATTTGAAGATGGAGTGCAGCAAGGATAGTGCCACCTTGAATACTGTTGTTGAGCGGGATAGGATCTTTGATTTCCTAGCAGGCCTTAATGCTGAATTTGACCCTATTCGGGTGCAGATTTTGGGTAAGGAAAAATTTCCTGAACTTAATGAAGTTTTTTACACTGTTCGTAGTGAGGAAACTCGTCGTCAAGCTATGCTTCATGAACAGCCCCCTGATGTGTCAGCACTAGTAGCTAGCAAAACAACAAGACAAGGATCATCACCATCATCATCCAAGAATGGTCGTGACAAATTCTATTGTGAGCATTGTTTTATCCAATTTTATAATACGATACAAACACAATTTGGGAAAAGCATAAAAAGAATTCGTTCTGACAATGGTAAAGAATATGTCAATCATACCTTTTCCAACTTCACTCGTATGCTCTCACGTTTTCCATCTGTTTCTATCTTACATACTCTTGAGTCTCGCGTGTTTGGTTGTGTTGTTTTTGTTCATGTTCACAAACAATATCGCAACAAGTTGGATCCCCGTGTTGTCAGATGTATCTTTCTGGGTTATGCACCCAACAAAAGAGGGTACAAATGTTATCATCCTCCTAGTCGAAAATTCTGTGTCTCCAAAGATGTCACCTTTCATGAAAATGGGTCATACTTCACTCGTTCTCAGTCTCAGGGGGAGAACTTAAGTGACTTAGAGTCACAGTCACAGTCTGAGTCCGAGTTTCTGATCCTTGGTCCTAGCCTCCCTAGAGCACCTATCAGTGTTCCCTCTCTTGAACCTCTTGAACCCGAGTTGTCACCTACTTTGAGTTTGAGTCCTAGTTCAACACCTGAATCTGAGTCAGTAATTGTTCCTGGTCCTTCAATGCCTTCTGTTTCACAGGAATCAACACCTCCGGCACCAACTCTAGTGTATCAGAGAAGAAGTAAACCTAACCTTCTCCAGAAACAAATTCAATCGTCTGAACCGGAGGTAAGTATTGAAAATGATTCTTCCAGTGATGCTTGTCCCATTTCTGATACTTGTGACACTAATCCAGTTGATTTACCTATTGCTTTGAGGAAGGATAAAAGATCTTGTCCCTCCTTATATTGACACCCTATCTCTCAATATGTCTCCACTAAACATCTTTCCACACAATATCAAAGCTTTATTGCAGCTGTTGATTCTGTGAAAATCTCATCATCTGTTGAAGAAGCATTACAAAATAAAAATTGGGTTCATGCTATGGATGAGGAAATGAGAGCACTTGAAAAAAATGGTACTGGGAGATTATTGAAAGGCAAAGAGACAAAAGCCATTGGATGCGATGGATCTATACTTGTAAAGCATAACCGACGCACACTTGATCGGTACAAGGCAAGACTAGTGGCAAAAGGTTATACTCGACGTATGGTATTTATTATGAGGAGACATTTGCTCCAGGGCAAAGATGAACACCGTTCGAATTTTACTATCTCTTACGCTTCATGTGGATGGGAATTGCAACATTTGATGTTAAAAATGCATTCTTGCATGGAGACTTAAAGGAAGAAGTGTATATGGAGATTCCACCGTGTTGGCATAACAAATGGAGCTAACAAGGTGTAAATTGAAGAAAGCCTTATATGGACTAAAGCAGTCCCCTGCATGGTTTGGAAGATTCACAAAGGCAATGGTGTGTTTGGGCTATAAGCAAAGTCAAGGAGACCACACTTTGTTTTTAAACATTCAAGGAGGAAACCGACCGTATTTCTTGTTTATGTTGATGATATTATTGTTACAGGAGATGACTTGACCGAGAGACATTTGCTCAAAGAGAAATTATCAGCAGAGTTTGAGATGAAAGACCTTGGGCAACTCAAGTATTTCTTGGGAATTGAGGTAGCTTACTCAAAGCAAGGTATCTTTATCTCTCAAAGGAAGTATGTGCTTGATCTTTTGCAGGAAACTGGCAAACTTGGATGCAAACCTGCAAGTGTTCCCATTGAACAAAATCACAGGATAAGCTTTGAAGAGGAAAGTGACAAAGTTGACAAGGGTCAATATCAGAGATTAGTGGGAAAATTGATTTACTTGGCACACACTAGACCAGATTTGGCATATGCAGTGAGTGTGGTGAGCCAATTCATGCATGATCCGAGGGTGAGACATTTGCAGGTTGTAGACCGCATTCTACAATATCTTAAAGCAACTCCAGGAAGAGGACTTTTGTTTAAAAGAGGTGGAAATCTAACTATGGAGACTTACACTGATGCGGATTATGCTGGCTCAGTGAGTGACAGAAGATCTACGTCGGGCTATTGTACTGTGGTAACCTTGTAGCTTGGAAGAGCAAAGTGTAGTTGCTCGATCAACCGAGGCGTAATTTAGAGCTATGGCACTAGGAATTTGTGAACTATTGTGGATGAAACAAGTTCTAGAAGACTTGAAGATACAGTGTGAAGGCCCTATGAAATTATTTTGTGACAATAAATCGGCTATTAGTATTGCTCATAATCCTGTTCAGCATGACAGGACTAAACACATTGAGATTGACCGACATTTTATCAAAGAGAAGTTGGATAGCGGATTGATAACTGCATCTTACGTTCCTTCTGGGCATCAGCTGGCAGATGTATTAACAAAAGGCTTACCAACAGAAAGATTCAGGCAACTTACTTGCAAGCTGGAAATGATAGATATTCATTCACCAGCTTGAGGGGGAGTGTTGTAAATATTATAGTGTAAATAGTAAATGGTAATATTAGGAATGAGGCCCATTATTCAAAGCCCATTAGGTTTTCTATTCTCTCTTATTTAAGTGTGTAGTTACAACATTGTAAGTAAGACTTTTTAATATATCAGAGAAATATTTTCAACAGGAATCTAGTTAATTAGTTCATCAATATAATTTTATTATTCTGGGTATTCACTTTCCTCCCTCTGTCCCTAATAAGCACTATAACAACAGAAACAGCAAAAACTGATATCGGATATTCCACTTTTTTGGTTCCCGTCAATATACATATAGGCCAGAACTGCACGGAATGAATGGGGGAAAGGGTAGCTCAACCGGTTTTGAGCTAGTTGAGCCAAGGGTAAAGGGTGTTGGAGGTCCAGGGTTCAATCACAAAGGAGAAAAAATAATACTAATCTAACTATTAACATTTGTCATTCAAACATAAAGACTGCACGGGATGAAGAATTATTAGTTTAATAACACTAATAAGGCTGCCAAACAATATATCTTAAAGAATTATCAGTTTTAGAAACGACAATAACCAACAATTGACAGGTACTATGTTGATCTTGTAAGTGTACGGCATTTAATATTTAAGAATTGGTTAATTATTAAATTTAGCATAAAAACTGAAAATTACAAAATTACTTCATGCAATGCATCAAAACGGAAAATTAAAAGCAACGAGTAACATGAAATAATTTTGCATAATTTAAAGATTAAATTTTACACTTCATCATAATCAAGGACAGTTTGGTATATTTTCAAGGACCAACATTGCAATTAGGTTCTCAATAGATAACCAATAATGCAATAAGAATAGACCTTTTTAAAATGTCGATTTTGCTCTTCAGAAAGCTCTAATTCTCTTTCATTTGCAACAGCTGCTGCAACAAATGGATCTGTAGAATTGCCATCAACATCATCAATTTCCTCCACCTAATAAAAAAAGTTTCCGAAAAAAATAAGCAACTAAGATAGTGCTCATTTAACAATTGAGGCTTGAGAGAACATGTTATAACAAATGGCTGCCAAAATGCATTAAAATATGAACAAAACTGGAAATTAAAAATGTATTGACAGAACAAACTAGTACATCAGCTAGCTCCATTAATTAGTCCTTCTTTCGCTACCTTTAATTTCTTTGACATATACATCCAATTGAAAAACAGAAAACGGTCAAAAATAAATTGCTACCTCATGAACTCCAGGAAATTCGAGTCCCATTAAGGCAGCTTGCTGTGGAGTACTGGCCAAGTAAACAGAAGCCCAAGTCTTACTTCCAAATGAGGCATCGATACCACTCCCATCAGAAACTATTTTATTGAACACATCCCAGTCTCCCTCGGTTTCTTTTTTTCCAGGTTCCTGGGTTTCCGGAGAAATTTTTTTTTGGAGAAAGCCGCTAGCACCCTCTTCCAATAATTTTCCATGTCGCCTGAACCAACAGCACAACTTCATGAGTTTACATTGATTTTTGCCAGATCAAACACCAAATAAGAACTGTACCTCCTAACAGGTCTGTTTATTTGAAGATATTTCTCAGCGTCAGAAACTGATGTGGCAATTTCTGTAGTTGCCTGAGACCCAACCCAATGATTCCGCTTTTTCCATGCTTCAGTGCGACAAACATTTGGAGCGTCTCTTTCAATCAACTTATAAAGGCTTGGGAGCTCAATTCCAGCCCCATCAAGTTGTTCCTATTCAAAATCATATCAAGAATAGCAGGAGAAAAATATAATCACGTTTCAACAAAGGAAGAACTTATTATCTAAAGAAAACTGCAATTCTTATCAACCAAACAAAAATGCCAACACCTAGCCACATTAGGATCTAGTGTGATTTTAAAATACAGACATATATAGGGTAGGGAAGTTGCACAAGATTGCAAACCACTGTGATCTGGAGGATGGTCAAATGCTGCATGCAGCCTTAACCACACGAATGGACGGACTATTTCTGTATATGGGACTAACGTTCCACAGTGAAGCAAAATTCTGATGTGATAAAAGGCTAACTAACAACAAACATGATGGTGATGAAATAATTTCAACATGCAGCATTTCATTTAATCTCGTTCAACAACAAGTAATAGAAAAGGAAAAACTAGAGAGAATTGTAATCTCAGATTACAGAATTTATACAAGGTGTATCCTTCACTTAGATTAAAGTATCCTACACTAACTGAACTAACTCTAGGGAAGTTTGTAATTGCCAGTATCAGATGGAAGAGCTTTTTAACTAACTGATGCAAGGCTGGCAGAGAAGAAACTAACAGCTAACCATGCTGACGCTTGCTAGGTAAGCTAAAAGAGTTGAAGCTTGTAGAGCCCAGTAGAAAACATTTCTATTCTCCCAAAACACAGAAGGCATAAAGCGCCAGCGTAAAGAACAGGGTGAGCACAAATTCACTAATTACTATAAGCAACTAAAGTTTCCAAATGGTAGCACACAGCTGAACCCTCCAAACTTTTAGATTTACGGATACATCTATTTTAAACATGGTATTTATATGCAAAATTACAAAAGTGTGGATGCTCAAATTACAAGCACGTGTAAATTTAGAATGCTGCTACCCCCCAAATCAAATAAAAGGTGAATCTGGCTGGTTTAAGATCACTCCTAAAGCTCTTTCAGTAATTTTGGTTACTTGGTTAATTTTATGACATATTCTAATTAAGTTTGGTGTATAATTACTTACAAAGGCTAATTCACTTTTTAAATATTATAGCCAACAAGAAGTGAATGACAAAACCCAAATCAGTAGCATAAGAAGAAGCTCAGGGAAGATGAGGCCAAATTCTAAAGACTGATAACAACATTTAAAGCAGAAAAGGGGATATAATACTAGCAATATTAACATTGGGGGAAAAAAGTGTGCAACAGGAGAAAGAAACAATCGACTTTTCAAGAAAACTGTATAAATCATAGCACTTAAATAAAAGTTGAATATAGAATCAAACCAGTAAGTGGGAACTTTCAGTTTCAAGGTCATCCAAAACAGCTTCCCACTCGTCTTTAAAAGTAGCCATCTCATCGGCAACAGCAGTTTCCAGCTTAAAGACAAGTAAGGACAAGTGAGTCATAAGATAAAAACTGAAAGATGATAAAGCAGAGGACAAAGAGAGAAGCCGACATCATCCCCCTGTAGAGTTTGCTTCAATTCTTGTCTAACTTCACTCTCCACTTTAGCAAGAGATTCTTCCTCAAGAGTTTCTTGGGCCTCCGCAGCCTAGAAAAACATTGGAGAACCATTGTTTGACCTCTTAATAAATTTTTAAAACTAAAATTAAAAAAATAATAAGAAAAACATATATGATTAATTATAAATTTACAAACCACAAAAAACACAGCAAATATTTAAGTTAAATACCTAATTAAATAATAAAAATATATTTATTTTTTATATTAATTTATTTTGTTATATATAATTATTATAGGTGATAAAATTGTATAAATTACTTCAAATTATTCTATTATTATTTTTATAAGCATCTTATATATATTATGCAATATTTAATAGGGTAAATGTTTCCTAATGGATGCCTGGATCTAAGGATCGGCATTGTATTCATCTGTTTTTTGGATTAATATAATTTTATCTTTCTCCACAAAAGAATGTTTCCTAATGGATTCTCATATTTTTAAATAACATTAAATTTTAGCTCTACTTCAAAGTGTATGACCCTCGAAATGAAAATGAGTTGTTAATTTCTGTCGTGCTTCCTTAAGAAAGAATGTGATCAAGAGGATAGCAATGGCTGGTATAGTTTTTAATATGTGGACCTGTTTAAGTTTTAACCAATAAAAAAAGGTGTGCTGCTATGCTAGCATTCCTTTGCAGTGTTTGCTAAAATTCCTTTGGGTCTTTGAAATCTTAGGTCCCGTAAAGTGTTTTCTGTTTTTTATTTTCATAAAATACACTTAAAAAGTGAAAATGAAAACAGATTTTAAGTGTATTTTATGAAAATGAAAAGCGGAAACACTTATAGTAAATAGGGCCTTTTAAATCTATGACTTCGTTTCAAATTCTATAAACTAATATGTTATAAATCCAAACAACAAAATCGTGATTATAAAAGATGATTGCAAGCGGCATTTATTTAAAAATGGGAAAGAAATTGTAACCAATTATACTTGAACATTAAGCCAACGCACAACTTAGCATACAGAACATCACCCAAGAAAAAGATAGAGAAAGGCTTAAAAAGTGTGCATTTGTGTGAAGTGTCCATCTGGTAACATTGCATGGTCCTATGATGTAATGAGTTGTAATACCTTACTCTCCACTTCTAAAAGCTCAGAAATAAGGTCTTCTATTTCCGCCTCAGTTAGAGGTTCCTGCATGATGTGAATAAAATATGGAAAATAAGAAACATTAAATTTTACAACAGGAAAGTGTACACAAACAGCCAGGTTTCTACATGAGCATACCAAATTTTGTCAACAAAAAGTTTAGAGAAAAACGAGAGGAAACATATATGTGACTGACCTCAAGATGCAGTTCGTCATCAACTTCAGAAGGCAAAGATCCCTCGTTGTCTGAATCGTCATTTGCAGAACCACCAGAAGCACTGTCAACATCTATCACTTCATCTTCAGTTATTCCCTCCATTTCTGGTAAAAGCTACTGATTACGAGAAACAAACATACAAGATTACATGTTAATTGAATGGCCCGACAAAATTTAATTTATAGAGTAGAACTTGTCAAAAAAATTACAAAGTAGAATATAGACAAACTTAAAATCCCAATTTTAAATTCTAGAAATTAATATAATGCGAACTGCACACGCCATATCTTAGGATAAATATTCAAGTGAACAACTCATCGACTTTTTAAAAATCAAAAAACTCGTGAATTGGGCAGAAAAAGACACCAATCCCCAGAGTACAACAAACATGATCTTATATCAGGAATTAGATAGATTTCAGGACCACACGCATTTTTTAAAACGCAATGCAAAGAAGCTTGCTCTCCACACGCAATCTCATCAAAACACTCGGAATGAAAGGCGGTCAAATATCAACTAGTAATAAAAAGTCACTTAACAATAATCAAAACATGCCAGAAACAGTTATTAGGAAATCCAATTTAATAGAGGCCACCCTTGCGCTCTCATTGCTACGATACAGCGCCGTTATTATGGTGGGTTTCCGGGTGAGTTTATAAAGCTTAGACAATTCGCGCCTTATAAACCAATTTCGCGGGATAGATTTAGACTATGTTTAAATTGTCGATATAAGTGGAATAATATAAAACGGTTTAATTCCTACCATTCCTTTTTGAAAATCTAACTACACTATTTCACTTAATACCGCCAACCCAAACATATACCCTTGCCCTAAACCTGAATTCTAAGAGTAATTTCACAAAGCAAAAAGATACCAATTGAGTAAAATTGAATAAAATCATGATAAGATAACAAGCAAAAATAAAGAAACAGTTGAATGATGAATGATGAATGATAAACTACTGTAACATATATATTGTAATGCCAATCGCATTGCTAAAACGTGATTATGTGATGTGTTGCAATAAATAAATAAAAAAGCGCTGGAATCGCATCCTTGCGCGGTGAAGAAGAAAGGAACCAAAATCTGAAGAAATGTAAATAAGAATAGAAAAAAAAATTGGATGAGTTTCTCACAGTTTGTGGCGGAGGACGATGAAGTCTGTGTGCGTTTTCCGGTGATTGAGTCGGGAGTTCAGTGCAATCAAATTGGTTTCTGCAACATGAGTAATAAGCAAGGTTGAGTTTTTTTTTCTTTTAGGGTTTTAAATTGTGTTGTTTGGTTTATATTTGTAATTTGTTAAAAAAAATTAATAATAATTGCAGAAAAGTATTATATATTAAAGTTGTTTTTATATTTTTTAATTTAAATGTCATAAATAAATGTAAAGTCAATTATAACTTTTAAAACTTTAAATATGTTAAACTTTTTACAAATTTGTCTCAAATTATGATTATCAATTTTACACAAATTAAAAACATATGAATCTTTGTTTTAAGTTTTAGAATCAAGTTCTCGGAAATAATTTTTAAAAAATAAATACCATATTTATTAAGAGTTTGAAGAAAACTTATTCGTAAGTATAAAAGTTTCAAAGAATAAAATAACTTTTATAACTCTAACAATCTTATTCTCACGTAAGAATGAGAGAATGTTCATTCCCATAAAATTTTACATGATATCTTTAATAAAATATATAAGTATTAATTTTCTTAGAAATATCAAATAATATACTAGACACATTGTTTTAAAAATATTTTAGAATCAAACTTTCTTATTTTTATTTCTAGATAATTTTGTTCTGGGCTGGCCCAACACTTGGCTCACGGTCATGGAGGCCCAATCTTGTAGGCAGAAATACCGGGTCAGACAATCCGGATATCCCGGAGCGACAAACCAGGGAGGAGGCCACGTGCTGGCCTCCATGCACACACGCAAGCCCTGGCAGTCCATTAGTGGGTCTGGATCACCACCCACTAACTGGACCTTGGCCCAGCGCTAGGGGCTATAAATACCCTCTCACTTGAGAGGGTCAGGTAATTCATTCTTCTCACTTCTTACTTGTTTGCTTGCTCTTGCCTCTTCTCACTTTGGCATCGGAGTGTCTTGTAGGTACCCCCCTCTCTCCTTCAACCGCAGTTGCAGACTGGGTCGTGACACCTTCTGATCAGGTACGATCAATGGCGCCCTTTGTGGGAAACTTGCTTCCCCGTCTTCTTTCAGTCCGCGAAGACCAAAGCAAATCAACTTCATTCGTCATGGCCGACCCAGCAGCCAACGTTGAGAATACCCTCCTCGTCGATCTGGCCAACCCAAACCACACGGTTTTCCCCGAATCAGATCCCCGGGACGGGCACACAGCCTCTTCCTCAACGGGATCCCACCGAGGAGATGGGCGCAGAGGCGAGGTCCACCGTCGTCAGGTCGTCGACCCTGCAGTTTTTCAAGAGGTACAGGTGCCACCCGACGCTGACCCAACCGTCGTCGCTCTATTTGCGACCATCAACTAAACCAATCTCATGCTGTTCACCCAGGGGGAGCGCCTCCACGTGTTGGAAGTTTCCTGTCATTCGCCTCGGAGACACCGACGACCTGATTCTTGGTCACCATCCCCCAGAAGGCATCGCTTCCGAACTCCCCCCGCGGAGGACCAGGAGGGACGACACTCCAAGCCCGACGCGTCGGTCCAAGGGCAGAGGACCCGTGATGGAGCGGAACCCCCCGGAGCAACCCAAGAAACGAGCTCGTTCACCTCCCCGACGAGAACGCGGGGCAGACGAGCCCAAGAAGCATCGGGGCAGACATCCCTGCACCGAAGAGCCTTCAACAAGACCTCATCGTCGCCGATCTCGGTCGTGTTCTCCTTACCATAGCGACGAGGAGGACCCCCGTGGTCCCTTGCCCGCCAGCATAATGGAAGCTCTGATCCCCCGGGGAATGGAAAAACCTCCCCAGCTCGCTAGCTATGATGGGGTGAATAACCCTATCAACCACATCGACGACTTTGAGGTCATGCTCCAATACCTCAACGTCGGTGGCCCAATGTGGTGCAGACTGTTCCCGACCACTCTCTGGAAAACAGCCATGGACTGGTACAAAAGCTTGCCCCCGGGATCCATACACTCCTGGAGGGAAGTGAAAGCCCAGTTTACGAGCACTTTCATCGCCTCCAGCAGGCACCCGAAGACCGAGGACTCCCTCGAGGCCATCATCCAGAAGGGCGACGAGACACTCTGAGAGTACATCGACCGATTCAACAGGGAAGCCATCCAGGTCTCCTGCGACGACCAGATGAAGCGCTACCTGCTGGAGAGGGGACTACTCCCTGGCACCGATTTCAGAAAGGCAGTCGGCATCGAACCTCCTGCCACTTTCAACGCCCTCCTCGACAAGGCACAGGCTTATATCACCTATGAGGAAAATGAGGCGGCCAATCGCGCACGAGATTCGAGGAGTCGCGGTTCGGCCAACTCCACACGACATCAAGAGAGACGACGCCCGGAAGTGGGGGCATCTCATCGCCCTGATGACAAACGGCGGAAAGACAGACCTCGGGAACCCCGAGACCAGCGAGGCCCCGTCGGACGCTTCACCGACCACACCCCGCTGACGACCTCCCGCGAACGGATCCTGGCAGAATACTCGGCCACGGAATTCAAAGACGGTAGAGTCAGACGCCCGAAGCCCACTCCACCAAAGCCAGGCGCCGACAGAACCAAGTACTCCCGGTACCATCGGAGCCATGGCCACCTGACCGAGGATTGCGTTCATCTCAAAGACGCCATCGAAACATTAATCAAAGGCGGAAGGCTCGGGCAATACAAGAAGCCCGAAACATATCGAGGTGCCCGAGAGAACAAGGAGGTCGAGGAAGAGACCCGGTCACAGGGGGACTCCGGCCCTTATCAAATAGCTTACTCAGTCACCAGGTCAGAAGACTTCCGTGCCCCCGTAAACATGGAAGAAGACTCCCCCCATTCACCCACAGCCGATGGGAGGGATTCCCCGCAACCATGGTCATCTCTGGTGGTGGTGACGCCCAACTTTCCATCAATTCGACCAAGAGGAAATTTGAGGAACTGATCGAAAAGGTCTCAGTCAACGAGGTCTCTCTCGAACAGTTTCGCGGCACATCTAAGTCGATCACTTTCTACCTGGAGGAGCGCCTAACGCTCACATTCCCCTCCTTACCAAAGCAAGGATGGCGAATTTTGAAGTACACAGGATCCTCGTCGATGAAGGTAGCTTAGTAGACGTGATGTATACTCATCTCTTCCGGACTCTACAGCGCGACGAAATCCATCTATCACCATACGTGGGATCTGACCTGCAGGGGTTCAACGGCTCCACTTCCCAACCTTGGGGATACGTTGAGCTCCTCGTCACATTCGGCGAGGACGTCGCTTCCCGACAGGTCAAAGTCTGTTTCCTGGTGGTTGACTGTCACTCCCTCTACAATGCCATTATGGGAATAACCACTCTGGCCGAGCTAACAACCGTCCATTCGACCGTCCATCTGAAGTTGAAGTTCTACACTAAAAGGGGACGTGTCGCTACCATCTGCAGCAACATCAAAGCTGCGAGGAGGTGCCACAACACCGCCGCCAGGGGGCAGACCCTGGTGGATCCAAAAGCCCAGGCGACCGACAAGAAGGAAGGGCCAGACAACGCCCAGAACGAGCTTACCAAGACGACAGAGCCTCAAGACCCCAACGTGAGCACAATGGACCTCGACACTAGGTTTGTAAAGGACGAAGCCAACAAACAAGTCAGAGACACAGATCCCCTCCGTCTAATCCCAGATGGCGAGTTCGAGCTCGTTCCGCTCGGAGAAGACCCCAACAAATGTGTCAAGCTCGGAACGCATCTCCCCGACCTCGCGAAGAAGCAACTCAAGGCCTGCCTTCGAGACAACGGAGATCTCTTCGCGTGGAGCGTAACAGAGAGATGCCCGGACTCGACCCAGAGGTCGCTTGTCACCAGCTCGCCATAGATGCAGCCGTTAGGGCCGTAGTGCAACGTAGGCGTAGGCAGTCTCCCGAGAAAGCGGAGGCTGCTGAAAAAGCTGTAAAGGACCTCCTAGAGGCAAATTTTATTTTCGAGGCCAAGTATTCAACTTGGCTCTCAAATGTTGTACTTGTTAGAAAATCTAATGGAAAATGGCGTATGTGCGTTGACTACACTGATCTCAATCGGGCATGTCCCAAAGATGTTTTTCCTTTGCCTAACATTGATATGATGGTCGACAACTCGACCGATTATAAATTATTATCCTTTATGGATGCTTATTCCGGTTATAACCGATCCCCATGGCTATGGCCGACAAACGTTGCACAACCTTCATAACGGCCTCGGGCAATTATTATTACAACGTAATGTCATTCGGGCTGAAGAACGCCAGAGCAACTTATCAGCGGATGATGAACAAAGTCTTTCGGGGCGAGATCGGCGATATGCTCGAGGACTATATGGACGACATGATCATCAAGTCCCACAAAGAGGACGACCACGCATCGCATCTAAAGAGGGTGTTCGATCAAGCCCGACGGTGCCGAATGTGCTTCAACCCGAAGAAATGCACGTTCGGCGTAAAGGCAGGCAAATTCCTCGGTTTCTATCTAATCGAAAGGGAAATCGAGGCTAACCCCGACAAATGTCGGGCGTTCTCTGAACTGCCCACTCCCAGCTCCAAAAAGTCCATTCAGATCTTGAACGGCATGCTAACATCTTTGTCCCGATTTGTCGCCAAATCAGCCCAACACGCCCTTCCGTTTTTCAAACTGTTAAGGAAAGGGCCGACCTTCGAATGGAACGAGGAATGCGAGCAAGCCCTTTTGCACCTCAAGCGGGCACTTTCCCAGCCACCCGTGCTCTCGCGGCCACATGGGCGGAGAGATGTTGTACTTGTACTTAGTCGTGTCCAATGAAGCAGTAAGCGCGATCCTAATCCGCAAAACCGAGAGCGGACAGAAGCCCGTTTACTTCACGAGCAAAGCCCTGCAAGGGCCCGAGACTAAATATGAACAAATCGAAAAGGTCGCGCTAGCCCTCGTCATCACTGCGAGGAGGCTTCGATACTATTTCCTTGCCCACATCATCATCGTGCGAACCGAGTAGCCCATAAAATAGCTCCTCGCCCGCCCCGACATGGCCGACCGAATGTTGAAATGGTCCCTCGAACTATCCGAGTTTGACATCCGCTATGAGGGCAGCAAGGCCCTGAAGGCGCAGGCGCTAGCCGATTTCGTCGCCAAGATGACCGCGCATGAGCAGTTACCTACTGGGGACAAAAGGTGGACCATCTACGTCGATGGGGCCTCGGGCTCGACAGGAAGCGGGGCAGGAGTCCTCCTCGAAAACAAGGAAGGCATCGTCATCGAACATTCCCTAACCCTCGCTTTCCCAACATCCAACAATCAGGCAGAATACGAGGCCTTGCTCGTCGGACTGCGCCCCCTGCCGAAGATATGGGCGCTCGAGCGATCCAAGTATTCACAGACTCCCAGCTCGTCGCGTCGTAGGTTCTCGGGGAATACCAAACCAAGCACGATAGCCTCATCGAATACCTTAAAATCGTTAAAGAGAGAATGAGGAACTTCGACCGAGCAGAAATTAAGCATGTTCCCCGAGAACAAAATACCCGGGCAAACATCTTGTCAAAACTTGCGAGCACACGGAAGAAAGGTGGTAACAAGTTCGTGATAAAAGAGTCGCTAGCTCGACCAAGCATTGAGAAAGCATTCGCGTCGCTCGACATAAATGCCATCGGGGACGCGGACTGTTGGATGACCTCCGTGTTCAATTACCTGACACAAGGGGAACTGCCCGCCGATAAAATAGAGGCAACCGCCACTAAACGTCGTGCATGCTCATATGTTGTCCTCGAGCAGCGCTTATATCGGCGAGGGTTCTCCATCCCCCTCCTCAAGTGCGTCGAGGAGTCCAAGGTGTCCGACATCCTCCATGAAATCCATGAAGGAATCCACGCCCAGCACTTGGGTGGTCGGTCGCTGGCCCGCAAAGCATTGCGTGTCGGGTACTATAGGCCCACTATGCAAAAGGCCGCGAAGAAACACGTCAAAAGGTGCGAAGAAACACGTCACTTAGAAGAAGAGAAGAAAATTGGAAACCATGTGATAATCTTAGACTTCCTAGAGCTACGAGATGGTCGAACAATCAAGGAGATATGAAAGTGTATGAGTTGTGACCTATTTTGGACGAGTTGACACGTGTTGATGTCATATGACGCCCATTTGAGGATCATAAAGCATGACGTCAATTTGACGATATATGTGTGTGTACATGGGGATCTAAAGTGGGATGACACTATTGTTCCCTACCTACCTCCATCGAGTGGGTGGTGACGAGGATGACCCACAGTTTGCTGATTTATTTGAAGCTTTACATATTTCTTGTTCGCATTGATTTTATGGTTATGCTTATGTTTAATCCCATATGTATTAACATTCAGACTTGTGTTTATTTTGAGACATATGAAATTAAAACTCAATGACATAGTTTAATCTTCCAATCTAGCGTGACTGTTGGCAACAAAAACCCCTCATTCATGTTTACCTTATTATAAAAGGTAAAGTTAGTCGTATTACTAAATTTAGCAACTAAAGTAAGTTATGTGTTAAAATTAAAGTAAAGTACGTACCTCGATCCAATGATTATTATTTACAAAACCAATGTAGTAAATATAGATATTTTGTGAATATGAGTTCGTCATAGGAAAAAAGTCAAACAATAATTTCCTAAATGCATAAGTACGACATTATAGTTATTCACAATCAAGTAACCCGTATCTGGAAAACTTAACCATTTCTCTAGGGGTTGCAGACCAACTGACTCTTTCATCAAAGTTTCTATTACTTATCATAATTGATTTCCAAATAACTTATAATATAAACTCGATCTTTCTTGGCCTCTTATTTCCAAGTCCATGTCTTTACGAACCATTGGCAAACCATCTTCATTGTATTCTTTTCACGATGAAATAACTCTAAATCCTCAAATGGTAATTCAACATTAACTACATCTCCAATATATGACCTAATATGATTAGGAAATTGAAGAGTAAATTGATGCTTCTCTGATCAAGACTACTTATTTGATTGTGACTGCTTCTTTGATTGTGACTGCTTCTTTGAATGTGACATCTTCTTCAAAGATTGTGATGGTTGATATGGCCTTTATGAATATTGAGATGTTTTATCAACATAATCGTGATATGAAGGGTCCTTATAAATATCATCTCCAAAGACACATTGAAGTTGTTGCGGAATAAGCAAGTTCACAAACTTTACTTTTGAATGCTTGTTTCCTAATAACATCTAATCATTTAAGTCTTTTCCATAATTCATCTATTGCACTACTCATATCCACCTTTGATCCATAATATACATCTACCTGCAACTCAACTTCCACACTTAGTTATCTCCAATGAACATGAACATTGTTAATTGGTATCGATATACCACTGATGTGTATCTTCCTAACTCACATGCACAAGGTAACCCATAAGATGTTCTATGTGTACAACCACATATTTGCATGTTAGTTCCAACATAATCAACCCCCAATAACTCTTAGGAAATACGTCTCAGAGTAGCTCGAGATGCTGAACCATACAAATTACCATAAAATGGACTTATGAGTGTGTGCTCAACTACGTAAATTAAACAAACAAATATTAAAAGCATTCCCAAATTAAAATCTTACTAACATAATTAATATACTACTAAACATACCTCTATAGACTTTTTTTGAAAGAAAGCTCTAATGTTGCCCAATTGTATCTTTAAATAGTAATTCATAGCCTCCCAACATTTGACCGTGTCATCTAAATTGTTTTCAACATCTGCTTTAACTTCTAATGAGTGGACTTAACCCTAAAAATAAGACATACTAAAAATATTAAAAATTGTATATATTAAAACAAAATATACAGTAAAAAAACTAAAACTCGTACTGATTAATCGTGATGTTACCCAAATGTAGCACTTGGTTAATTCATGCTCCAACAAATATTTGCCTATGTGGAATCAACCAAGTGTCCTCACATAATCAATAAATCAATAAATTCACTACAATCAAAACATGCTTGCTCAAGTTATTGCAATCAATGGCCATACTTAACCTTGTCACTAGCTCGTACAACTTCCATCCATGATGTGCCAATGGTCTTTTGCATGTCATTTACATATATTGCTTGCATTTTGTAACAACATTTTTGTTAATGTGAAATCAACATAGAAATTTAATTGTCATTGGAAAGACAAATTCAATTGCTTTCATCAAAGTAAGACCTTTATCCGTCAAAATCACCTACGGGCACACATTTTTCTTCACAAAAAATTGTTTTAGTTTATCCAACACCCAACAAAAACTCTCGTTCTGCTCACACTCCATAAAGGCAAATGCAACAACAAATGTCATCTCAGTGGATGTTATGCCAACAATTTCAAACATAGGTTAGCTATATTTGTCTGTCTTATAAATGATGTCCATAACTAATACAATAGGAAAAATATTCAACAACTTAACTGAATCTACATGGGCCCAAAAAATATCTCTCACAACTTCTGAGTTCTCTTTTTTCTACTTTAGTAAATATATCACGCATCCTCTATAAGCTTAAGCAAATGATGTATCTCATTTCTATGACCTTTTATCTTTTTCTCTAACACACTCTTATGCTTATATATTTGTGTCATCTGAGTGACATTCTCATGATCTCGCTTTTGCAAGGAAAGCAATATGTTTTTAGGAGGAACATGTCTCTCTGTCAAATACACTACATGTTTATTCTCATATGCGGTCAATCTACCGATAAATTAATGACCTTATAATCCATCAGGTAAACCATGGTTATGAACTCCATATTTTACATCAACCTTTCACTCAGACCCAACTTTCCCTAGAGTTAACCAAATTTTGAATGGACATCGACATTTCTTAGTTGCACTTTGTGTCCCATTATTTGTATCATTGTATTTGCCTCATCTATCACACCTAATTTTTTTTTCTTTCTCTTATAACTGTTTTAGTGTCTGAACGAGTCATAATAACATTAACTTTGTTATTGATTCTGACTTCTTCGATCCATATTATCTTCTCTTCTCGTGTATCAAATTTTTTAGCAGTTGTGAATGCATCAGATGTATATACACATATATGATTTTTACGTATATTTCTATACCTAAAAAAATAAAATAAAAAATAACATTATGGAAGTCTTAATAAAAGTGTTTTGGTTTTGGAAATATGCTTACGGAAGATTGTAATCAATTGTTCTTGTATGAACACTAAAACACCATAACACATTTATGAAGTATTCTAATATGATCACTTAGATATTGAACACATTTATGAAGTGTTCGGGTATGCTAGAATTTTTTAGTCCAACACTTGAACACTATATTAGAGTATTCCAAAAGTCATTTTTCAAAACCAGAAGTCATAACGAAGGTGTTATGGATCATGCAATTACATATCAGAATTCTTGTTGAATGTCTTCTTGAATTGCTACGCAGGGGTGCAATTTTTGGAAAAATGAATAATGAATAGGGCAATTTTTAAGTTTTTCAAAGTTGTTCCTTCAATGAATAATTGTTATTTTTTCAGGGTAATGGCTAAGAACTCGAACACAAGATTAAGGCTTGGTAAACCAATCTAGACTGCTTCCGCTTGGCTCGAGATACTGAGAAGACTATTAATAATCGAGGACAAGATTAGATATCACATGAGGAAGTTGTATAAGGATCCACTTCAACTTCGAGGAGTCACCTGTCTCATGCGTTTTCGTCTAAAGATAATGAGCATGTATGCAAGGAGGTTGATGTTCCGACACGGAGCCCGAAGGGGTTGATACATCGGTTGCATGTCTACATGCAACAATGGGATAGCAAAACACGGAGCATCTTGGAGGGGCCTCAGACACCTCCCTATTCATATATTATATTGATCATGTCACTTAACATGTTTGGAATGAAAATGTATATTTTTTACTACACTTTTCATTTAAAGTATTTACGTACAAATATCTTCCGATTTATATTTGAACCAATATTATTTAAGTGATTCACGTATCAAGTATTTGACATTATTTAGGTATCATTGATGTTTTTTAAAGAAATTGGGTTGTAAAAGCATTATGCCCAAGAATTTAGATAAGCATATACGAACGACCTCTTAATTAATTTTTAGAGGTTTTTGGATATGCATATCCGAAAATATCACTCAACTTGTGCAAATTATAATAATGTGTAAATAATGAGTTTTCATATATGCATATCCGAAAACTCCTGAAAATTGATTTAAGGGTTCGTTCGGATATGCATATCCGAAGGGTATTTTGGGATTTTCAAAGGTGTTTTTCACCCATATAAGGGTGACTAAAGAAATTCCAAAAAAATACGGGCCCTATAATTTTTGAGGCCCTATGTTGTGGAATTAATTGCACATGCACAAGGTCGGGCCTATCTATAGCATGGCAATAAAAAATGACAATAATATTTAAAAAAAGAGTCTTTATAAAGTGCCACTTGCGACATTATTTAGAAAACTTCAAAACATTGAATAAAACTTAATCAATTGGAAATATATGAATTATATCATTATAAATGGGAGGAGCATGTACGACACAAGTTAAAGTAAAATTAATTGCTTTGAAGTCAAACATGACTATGATTAAGAAAAAGAATATCTATTTGAAGATGTTGCATTAATCAAGAAATTAAAAAAAAAAATCATGAAATAAAGAGATAAAAGGAATTAGTCAAAGAGAAACATCAACTTCAAGAGAGAAGTTTGTTTATTTTCAATGTGGAAGAAAATGACTATTAAAAAGTGAGTGTCATACTCTTCAAAAGAAGATCAAAGTCAACAATAAGAAGGATGTGAAATAAAAAATAGCATAAGTGACATGATAAGACAATGAAGTAAGTTTATCTTTAGATGAAGATCAAGCAAACATGGTATTAAGGGGTTCACACCATTTTGATGATGAAGAAAGTGAGGTTAGTGGTCTTGAACAATCTTATGATGAATTGCATAATATTTTCTTTGAATTACTTGTAAAATGTTTGACAATTTCTAAAACATATTCAAAACAAAATAAAATAATTTTATCTCTATAAATTATGGCTAATGACATGAAAGTGAAATTAGACTAAGTCAAAAATTCAATGTGTAATAAATGTGAAACACATAAATCTAAAATTGTTGAATTAAACCAAGTCATAAAGAAATATGAGAAATGTCAATTTGATTTGAAAAATGTGCTAAGTGGACAAAAATATTCAATAACAAATATGAAATTGGTTTCTCTAAATTTGATAAATCAAATAAAGGAAAAACTATATTTGTTAAGGTTATCAATAAATGCAATAATATGCAATCAAAGAAAGTGCATGTAATCTTCCTAATAATGCCTATTTAGAAAATAATTCATATGTCTGTGAGTGTGTTTAGATGAAACATTTGAAAGAGGGAAAATAATGTTTTGAGATAATTTAAAATAATTTGATCAAAATCGATTATTTGGATAAAAAATTAAGAATTGTTAAAATGAGGTAAATTTTATGAAGTATTTTATTCAAGCCAAATTTAAGGAATTTTAAATGACACCACAAAGTAAAGAATTTGTGATTGCTCCATAATTAAAAAGTTAAGTTATTTATTAATAACTTTTCAAATACTGTAAAATTGTCCTTAAATTTTGAAAATGAAGTAATTCAAATACTCCATTCAATCAAGAGAGTTTGAAAATGAAGGGAATTCAAATGAAGCATTTGAATTCCATGAAATTTCAAAATTCCTTAAACTTCAAATTGATTCATCCAAACACACTCTTATAAAAATAATATTTTCGTCAAGCATACATGTTTTTACTATAATACAAAAGTCATACTCCCAACACTTGTTGCATAAGAAACTTTGGTGTTCCTAATGATGAGTATGTATCAGTAAGAAAATGAACTAACCTAATAGGACCAAAAAATTATTAGTTACCTGTAAAGTATTATTAATTGTTATTGCATGTACTTGAAGATCATATGGTAATATTGTCAAGTTAAGATTGATTTTTCGAGATACAATAAGACCATATGATATGGTAAGATTTAGGTTACAAAATTTGATAGACGATTAATTGAAAATATTGACATTTTCAAATAGCATTAACATTGATATCAATATCGACATCAAATCATTCTGAAGAAGACAGATACATTTATATTTGATGTATCATTTCCCTTATATTATGTTTCTTTGGATTTAAATATTTTTATTTTTGATAATGTCAAAAAGGGGAGAAGAGGTATGATTTTTTTTGTTTTGTTTTGGATGTTATGGAAATCAAAAGGAATTGAACATAAATAAGGTACATTGACAATGTATTATGTATAAACTTTAGATGCTCATAAAAACTCTCACATATTCCATCTATAAAATTTCTAAAATATTCATGCATCAAGACATTTAATGGGATATGAAACCACCACAGTCACCTTCGAGAAACCATATTAATTTTCAAAGAACATTTCAGGCAAAGTGATTTCTTATTTGTTACCTCTTGACAAAATTGGACATTTTAGAAGTCCCAATCAAATTAAACATTTTAGAAGTCCCAATCGATTGATTATAAGGGACAATCGATTGTAGGATTTTTGGCTTTGAGAATTTGATCTTACAATCAATTGATCAAGTCAAGCAGTCATTTGATCCTTTGTATTTTTGTTAAATTTTTGAACGTTGCAAATAGGATAATCGATTAATCCAAGAGTGCAATTGATTGCTTTCTAAAACATTGTGACAAATCTGAGTCACTGAGATGTTTGTACATTGTATTTATTCATTAAACTTTTCCATAACATTGTATCAAATCATAGATGCGTCATATTTAAATCAAGTTTTATTAGATTTTTTATTCACCTCTTTCATACAAAATTCACATATAATTCAAACAATTTTCAAAGTGTTCACACATCATAAAAAAATAAAACTATGTGCATAAACTTTCATACGATATAAAAGATTCATTCAAAATTCTTAGCACTTAAGGTTCATATATTATTGAATTATACTTTAAAAGAGAAGATCAATTGTCTATTGAAATTGATTCAAGAACAATTTCATATATTCAAATTTGTTCCACCATTGTAATTGATAACCAAGTGTGTAATTAGTTAATTTGTAAAGAAAGTATGTGTAATTTCTATGAGTGTGTAAATAAAAATTTATATTTTTTTATTGGTGTTGAAACAGGTTATTTGATCCAGGGAGATTCAAAGTCCACCACAGTGTCGGTGTTTGTGAAAAAGGTCATTTGAATTTAGTTGATTCAAAGTCCATCATAGGTTTGGTGTTTACGTTAGAAAATGTAAGAGAGGTCTTGGTGTGAGGCTTGTTCCAAGATTTGACATTGGTGAAAATCTTTCAAGATGTAAAGAGATTAGATGTACCCTTAAGTTGTAAAGATGAACAAGGATAAATTTCTTGTGTTAATTAACTTTTATACATTTTTGTTCTAAATCCTTCATCATATTTTTGAAAAAAGAAAAAGAAAAGAACACCTATAATATAACAAGAACAATTAAAAAAAATCCTAATTTACCCCACCTTAGGTTGCACTATATGCTTACAACTTTTGTCATGACATCTTCATCGCCATTAGACTTACAATTAGCTGAAATTGTTACCTTCTTGTTCACCATGATAAACATAAGAGTAAGACACGGGGATAACAATTTAATTGAATGCTGCGACGATGACCTATGTTAGTTTTACTAGGGTCTTGTGGTGAGTGCAAATTATACTAACTAAAAATATTATATGTGGAAGCCTATTGTGTTGTATGAGTGTTAAAGGTTTTTAGGGTTGTTGTGGTGTTAGAGCAAGCTCACACATGAATGTGAAAAGCTAACGCCCTTTTCAACTTTTCAACCTTAAGGTTGAGATGTTTATAGAAACATCTCAAGTATGAGTCTTAGGCTTCAAGGAAGAAATACCCACTCTCAGAAGCATGCAAAACAAACAATTATCTCCCCTACTATTATGGAGAAAATGACATTTTTTTGTTGACTTCCTCTCCATATAATTATGGTTCGAGACACATTATTATAAACATGCAAGTATTCAATTAAATGACGACTATTACAAATAACAAGCGAATATTCCAATAATCCAATAAATAGGTGACAAAGAAGTTGATAAGGTGATCTAATGCATTATCTGTCCTAAAAAATCTCCTACACCATCAATCACAGACCTTTTATAAATATATCATATTTCTTAAAAATCATATAAAAATTTATGGGGAAAACATCAAATTTAATGGGAGAAAGAAGATAAATGTGATAGAATGGAGAATTTTAAATAAATTAATCAAACAATGAAATAAAATCTATGTCTCATTCCACTCGGCTCCACTCAACTTCGTCATATTCTGCGCCACTTAACTGTGTTATGTTCCATCAATATATATATATTCTTTAATGCCATAGTAAATAACAATTGACATGTTGTAATGGATGTGAAATTTTACCCAACTTAGATTTAGATGGTAATGTAATCGAAACTAATATGAAAGTAATTGCAATTTTTGTTAGAATATTAGATAGAAGTGGTTTAAGCAAATCTTTGGTCTTGTATCCTTCGCTAAAACCCATCAGAAGGATAAAGGTGGTTTCAGTGCAACAACACTTGACTTGCTACTCTACTTTCAATGCTTCTCCTTCAGTTGAATTCATCATCCTCAATGCATATCTAAACTCATTCATTCTTCTCACAATTCACATGGACTCCATCCCCTCTTCTTCTTCTCCACTTCACTCACGTCAACTACTTCCTTCTCCATTTTCACCTCGCTCACCTTTCACATCCTTCCGTCCCTTTCCAAATCAAAAACCTCCAAACCTAACCTCACGCGCTTCAATCACTTTCGCCTCAAAGCAACCACACCACACCGTTTTGACCGTTACTCGCCGAAACCAGGAGGAGCCTACAACTATAACCAAATGCTTAACGGAACAACTTGTTCGCTCTCTATTTTGTTTCGCCGTCGGAGTTTCCACTCTCGCCGGGTTCCGAATTGCGCCGGCGTTCGCAATTCCGCCTCTGCCTTGGGTTGTTTTATCTGAGAAGACAAAAGTCAAGAGGAATCGGCATGACTATTCTGATTGTACTCAGAGAGTGCTGGAGACTGTGCCTGGTTTGTTGAGGAGTGTAGAGGAGGCTAGGAGAGGGAATGGTGATGTGGAGGATGTGAAGCGAGCGTTGGATGTTGTGCAATTGGCGACGGAGAAATCCGAGAGGGAGATTTTTAAGAGGATGCATCCGCAGTTGATGGATTTGAAGGAAGAGTTGCGGAAATTGGAGTTACGGGAAGTGGAAATTTCGGAGGAGATAGAGGCGGTGAAGCTGGAGTATGATAGGTTGACGGAGAATGAGGTAGAGATGAACAAGTTGGAGCAGAAAATGGTTGAACTGGTGGAGAATTATGATGAGAATTCAGAGAAAATAGGTGAGATGGAGGATGTGATTTTCAGGAAGGAGACGGTGGCTTTGAGTTATGGGGTGTTGGAAGTGTTGTTCATTGAGAGGGAATGTGAGCAGCTTGTGGAAAGATTTAAACAAGAAGTCAAACAGAAGGAATTCGAAAGGTTGGATCACTTGCTTTGATAACTTGTTAATACATTCTTTACATTATCGTGTTTGTGTCTGCGTGTGGATATTCGTCACTTGTGATTATAGTTTTATCTTGTGATTTTCTCTGCGTAATAAGATGGATAGGAAGGCTTTTAATGTGTCCAATAGTTAAGGCAGGCAGCAGCTTCTCTATCCTTTAAAGTTTTTTTTTGGATATTTGCTGTGTCTTCTTACTAAAGTTTATTTATGTGGGCGAAGGGTTTTATTGAAGTGTTGAAGAGGAAGTTGACTTTACATGTTGACTTAGATGGAATCTTTTCTCTTGAAATTGTTTTTGAATCGGCAAATCTTAGAATTAAGGTCATGTAGTAGCGCTGGTATCTTAAATTTAATCTATTTGACTCCCATCACAATTACAAAATTTGTCGTCAATGTTGGGCACAAAATCTTTATTGGTTTCATAATGTACTGTCATGTTAGTTAGTTTCGGTATTATTCCTTTGAAACTTTATATGATTGTGCAAACATTTATCATGTGGTTGCAGTTCACTTGCAAGGTCAGTCAACGGGCTCTCCAAACCCGTTGTTCAGGAAGATTTGGAAACTGTACAAAGAAAACATTTAGAACAAACTATTCTTCCTAGCGTTGTGGATGTTGATGATCTTGGACCATTCTTTCATCAAGACTCTGTTGATTTCGCCCAACGTTTAAAAAGAAGTCTTGAAGATTCAAGGGAGCAGCAGAAGAGTTTGGTGACCCAGATAGGCAGAAATGTGAAGTATGACAAGGAAAACCGCAGTATTGTTTATTCACCTGAAGAAGAGGTGGTTAAGGGTCTACTGATTTTTATGTTGTATGGGTGATTCTTTGGAATAAAAGAAACAAAATGTCTTTAATGCTGCTAACTCACTAGAACGGGTCATTTACTGATCAAATTGTGATGCAGTTTTGTCTTGTTAGTTAAATATCCTACACATTATATTTGATTCTCATGTGTTTTGCTCTACACATCAATGATGACATGTTGATGGAAGATATATTATTTTTAACATACGTTACTGTGCATGGAGTTGAATTGATCCTTTAATTGTGCATCAAGCATTACCATGTTCCTTTCACTACTTACTACTTATCCATGGCAGGAAATGATTCTTTTGGACCGAGATAGAGTAATATCGAGAACTTGGTACAATGAAGAGAAAAAAAGATGGGAGATGGATCCAGTGGCTGTTCCTTATGCTGTCACAAAGAACCTAATAGAACATGTCAGGATTAGGGCTGACTGGGGTACCATGTATATTGCATTGAAGGGGGAGGACAGAGAATTTTATGTAGACATAAAGGTATAGCCGTGTATGCATCTGTGTATATTCTATTTCATATTTTTTTTCATTTTTCTGATTTCTTGTATGGTGATTATTTGTTTGCTTTCATATTTCAGGAATTCGAAATACTTTTTAAAGATATTGGGGGTTTTGACGGGCTATATAGGAAAATGATAGCCTGTGGTATTCCAACAGCTGTTCATCTAATGTGGATTCCTTTATCAGAAATAAAATTGCGCCAACTGTTTTCTGTGATATTAAGGTTCCCTCGTCGGTTTTTGAGAAACCGGTTGAATTCCGAAGATGCCTTGAATGCAAGAAGTTTGTTCTTTGACTCAATTAAGGAAACAACTGACGATATAATGACGGTTATAGTGTTTCCTCTTGTAGAATTATTACTCCCCAACCTGGTATCTTTCAGCTCAAAACTTGCCATTTGCTAATTCAGACAATTGACTTTGAATAATATGTTTTTGAAACATTTATTGAATTTATGATACAGGTGAGGATAAAATTGGGGATGGCTTGGCCAGAGGAAGAGATAATGGACACTCCATGGTTCTTGAAATGGCAATTAAGTGCAGAAACAAGGACTAACACCAGGAAAACAGAAAGTGAAATTCGATGGCTCATATTGTTTATATCAAGAGTTGCTATTTCAGGATTTGTTATATTTCACTTGTTCAAATATATGAGGAAAAGAATTCCAAGACTTCTTGGTTATGGTCCTGTGCGAAAAGATCTGAATAGGAGGAAACTTGGGCGAGTGGTATAAGTTTGTTCTTGCATTTAGCATGTGTTCAATTTCTACCTAATTTTCTGATGGTTACATCTACAATCCTATTCTATATTTATGTTTGTGCCACTTATGTCAAGTTTGATGTTGTGCTGTGGTAATTTACTGTAGGCTAAATTACCTCCACGATACTTTAATTTATTTAATTGTAATAAATTAGTCTTTTATGTTGTTTTCACTACATGTGGGTCCTTTATGTTAACTAACGATTGCATCGTTGACCTTTATGTTGCTTTATTTTGTTATTTTAATTTTATTTTAACTTTTAAAATTCATATTAAATCTGTTTTTGATCCAAAAATTATGAAAAATTTTCTAAAAATATTTCTTCTCGTTTTACACTGTGTTATTTTCTATTTTACTATGTTTCTTTAATTTTTTCCTTTTCGTGCATTTTAATTAGTTTAAAAATACTTTTATGCACTAAAAATTTCTAAAAATTTTATTATATGATCAAATGACGGTCTCTGAACGATGTTAAGTGACATAACCGTATCATTAGTGCCACTTAAACTTTTTTGAAAATGAGTTTGAGAAAAAGGTCAACGATGCAAAATGACCCACATGTAGTGAAAACAATATAAAGGACCAATCTGTTACAATTAAATAACTTAAAGGACCATGAGGGTAATTTAGCCTTTACTGTATTAGTGTTCTACTCGATTTAAACTGAAAGCTTGCAATAGATACATTCTCTTCGGATGCAAGATGCTATTTCAGTATAGCTCCATAGACTTATAAGCAATTTGTGTTCATTTGAGTTTGATTTGATAAGAATGTGGATTTTACTTTTGTGTGCATTACATGATTCTTGAATTGAGGCCCAAGCGTGAGGGGGGTCTGTTGGACTTTCCGCCTTAATTGCGGTCCGCCCCTAGTCGCCTTAATTGCTTCTCTTTGGCTTGTCTCATTGCAGCCCCTAATACCTTCATTATGTTGGCTTTGACGGGTTGGATTTAGTCCCACATTGCTTAGAGATATGGCCTGTGTTGTGTTTATAAGTGGGGAAAATCTTCACCCTACAAGCCGGTTTGTAGGAGTGAGTTAGGCCCAACCCACAACCCACATATTATGAGAATCATCATAAAAGTTATTAGAAAGAATGTATATAGGGTAATTATGGTTGTATAGTATTTTGTAAATATAGCAAATAGGGCAATGTTGCTCTTTTTATTTATTGTGATTCCATGTGTGTGTGTAATATAGTTCTGTTGTATAATACACATATTCTCAATGTATTTTCTCGTTTTCCTCCAACTCTAAATGTTTATACTAAAATATGTAAAATTAAATCTTTTGGGATATAATCACTTTGCATCCATTTGTATTGCCTCTTCACAAAGATGGGATAGATAGATAGGTCGGTAGATAGATAAATAGATGATAGATCTTAAGAGTTCACAGTGCAACTTATAATTAGGCATTATATTTATAATTTTTGTTACTCTTTTTCAGGCGTATTACTTTCAAAAAAGATGGAGAAGCAAGAAGAGTAGGAAAAGGGATGGTGTTGATCCCATAAAAATAGCTTTTGAGCACATGAAGGTTAGAACATGGCAATTAATTATTTTCTGTTTTAGTACTGTTTACTATTCATCTAGGAAAAACTGTAAGACTTATAGCTGTTCTGCAGAGGGTGAAGAAACCACCAATACCATTGAAGAACTTTTCTAGCATTGAGTCTATGAAAGAGGAAATCAGGGAAGTTATAACATTTTTGCAAAATCCAAGGGCATTTCAAGAAATGGGAGCGCGGGCACCTCGGGTATGATGTAGCATGAAGGTTTTTCAATATGACCAACATTATTGTCCTTTTTCTTTATTTTAGCTGCAAAATGGGGACATAAACATTTTGTTTATCAACTTTTATATTCTTCCTGTCCCCTTGTAGTTTGGTACACAGTTTTTTTTTTTTTTCAATTAAAGAAACTTAGATATTACTCAAAAATGCCTAAGTGAACCCTGCTGTTTGGTTCCATTAAGAGTAAGAAAAGCTATGGGGTTTTATGTCAATTCTTCTTCTTAAAAAATAAAAAAATTGAAATACCTTCTCTTCCATTCTTTGCTGTATGCGTCCATACACAACATTGGTTTCTTGTATTTTCCGATGAATTTCGTGAATAATCATTTATTATTTATTCACATAAGATAAAGTGAGATGTAAGACAATACTGATTGTATACCATTTCATCCAGAGATTCCCTTCTTTCAATAAGTTCCATTAAGCTCTTAATTTTCTCCCCATTTTTAGTTCATCAATACCAGCCTTGATGTTAGGCCACCGGCATATCTCTCGTCTCACAATCTTCACATTCTGGACGTCCAATCTAAGTTCGGGGAGTGTGGTAAAATCTCACATCGGCTAGATACATTGCCAAAATGCTCTGTATAATAGCTTAGACAATCCTTCCCCCTTGACTTAGCTTTTAGGGTTGAGTTAGGCCAAACATTTTCTCAATTCTAATCATTTCATATCAAAGTAAACTCGTGGTGTAGTGTCATTCCAAACCCCCATCATTTAACAACTGTTAAATACATTATGGTTAGCAGATGTCGATATTAACTGCTAAGATCCAACACCTGGGAACTTTTTATATTGCAGGGTGTTCTTATTGTAGGTGAGAGGGGTACTGGCAAGACGTCTCTAGCATTAGCTATAGCTGCTGAGGCTAAGGTGCCCGTTGTTGAAATTAAGGCCCAACAATTGGAGGCTGGGATGTGGGTCGGACAAAGTGCATCCAATGTTCGCGAATTGTTTCAAACAGCTAGAGATTTGGTTATACTCTTTAAGCCACCTTAATATCTACTATTATTACAGTCTTCTCAGTTCTTACCTTTTTTGTTGTTTAGATTTCTACATTTATTTTATTTGAATCAAATAAGTAATTAATCAGAAGTTGCCCATGGGGTGTCAACTCAGTGGTAAGAGTTTGACCTTGTAACCTCAAGGCAAATGGTTCAAATCCCTTCCGAGACAGTTGTAAAATGACCATTTGTGCCACTTTAATTAATTAATTAATAACAATTCCTGTCTTCCCAATAATTTTTATTAATAAAAGTAAATAGTCAGAAGTAGATATATTGCTCACCCAAGACAATATTTTGGTCTAAAAATCTGTTAATATTTTTACTTCGTAATTAGTAAGTTTCATTTGGCTTTTGGTGTACGAAGAGTTGATCTAAAAAATCTGCTCAATTTATTTATTATTCATGTGTTCTGATAGTTATGTAAGTCAAGTGTATATGTATGTTTGTATCATTACTTTTGGAACTGGACTAGCTAGTCCAAACTCCAAAAATTAATGAGCCCTACTTCTGCTTTAGTTACCCCCCAAAATCTGAAATGGGTCAAAACCCAGTCAAGGCCAGGTTGCCCTAGAATAGATACACTAATAAAATGTATTCTGTTTTTAAGATTCCATCTGAAATCATGTATATCAGGTTTATTATTTGGATATTAGACAAGTATAGTAGTATACATTAATGTTGTATATTGTTCATGTATTTTTCTTTTCATTTTTCTGGTTGGAGCTCTGGACTTGTGGCCAAACTATTTAGAATGTAAATAAATTATCCGTGGTTTAATATCCTGTTGTTTTCTTAACTTGGTTTTAATTTATGCACACTGTATATTAGGCTGGTTGCATGAGTTTGTTAATCTTTCATCCGAGATTATCTCTTTTCCTGATTTGTTTGTAGCTACTTGTAGGCTCCTGTAATATTGTTCGTAGAGGATTTTGATCTGTTTGCTGGTGTACGTGGCAAATTTATCCACACCGAAAATCAAGATCATGAAGCTTTCATTAATCAACTGCTTGTGGAACTTGATGGGTATCTATAGTTTAGGGTTCTTTTGACTAGTTGAGAATGGTGATATGCTTGTATGTAAATATTTGCTGGCCATTGTTTGTTATACTATGCAGATTTGAGAAACAGGATGGGGTTGTTTTGATGGCTACTACAAGAAATCTCAAGCAAATTGATGAGGCACTGAAGAGGCCAGGTCGCATGGATAGAATATTTCATCTTCAAAGACCAACACAGGCGGAGAGAGAAAACATACTGTACTCTGCAGCGAAGGAAACCATGGATGATCAGCTTATTGATTATGTAGACTGGAAAAAGGTTTATAACAAATTTTTTTTTTTTAATAGAAACGTACATATTTTTAACAAACAACTTGAAAACTTCAACTCTGGGAATTACAAGTAACAAGATACCCAGCAAAACAGAAAGGTGAGATAAAACAAATAAGAAAAATATTGAATGCTGCAAGACTACCTGGTCTCTGCATATTGGAAATGGTGACTCTACTTAAACATCTCTGAGTAAAGCACTGAAGAGAAGCAATAAGTAAAATTCTATGCTGAACAACAAGTAACAACCAGGTGTGTGAGCATTTTGGAGAGAAGCAATAAATAAAACCCTTTGCTGAAAAACAAGTAACAACCATATGTACGAGCGTTTTGCTCCAACTAAATACACTTAAGAACTGCATAAACTAGTTACCTTTATGAGAAGGCTGCTCCAAAGTAGTGGGAATACACCTGGTACTCACCAAGAAGCCCAATTTAGTTTGTTTTTTGTTTTTTTTTTCAATGACCAGGTAGCTTCCTTACAATGTAAAAACACAAGTGGTTTAAGATAAAAATAGATATTCAGAATGTCAATAGCTTTTTGACACGCTTATCCAAATACACAACTTATTGATTTTAAGTGCCTGTGGCATAAATTTTCATATGATTATAGATGCTTATTGACTAAGGCATTTGATTAAGCAATTATCCCCACATCCCATATGTGGATAGCTTATAGAATGAGAATACTTCACTTGATCCCATGAAGTCAAGGATTAAAAGCAAATGAAAAATGATGAGAATGGATGGCAGTAAGAAATTAAGAATGATGAAACAGAAGAACTTGGCTGGGTACATAACTGATAACTGACATTTTAATAGTCTAACTTAATAAAAGATGATCAATCCATCAAAATATATTCCTTAAAAGCTGTTGACTAGTTTGTTGATACTTTGTTACGACTAATGTTTACTCCTACCTCTGCACTAAAAAAGATACTCATTTTCAGGTTGCTGAGAAGACAACTCTTTTACGACCTACTGAGTTAAAACTTGTTCCTGTGGCTCTCGAAGGAAGTGCCTTCCGGAGAAAAGTTGTCGACACAGATGAACTAATGAGCTACTGTAGTTTCTTTGCAGTAAGAATTAAGCTCTTTTTTTTTTCTTTCTTTTTTCACATTAACGTCGAATAGGAAATTATTGATTTTTTTTATCATTCAATTCATCACCATGGGTTGATTTTTTCTCTCCTTTTCCTCTAATTGTCTTCTCCCTAGCCAAAAGCTGGATATGGTTTAGGTTTTTGTGCTTTCAATTGCAAATGACCCCACTTTACAAATCAAGCCTGCTGACCCACCTCATTAATAACTAATACAGACATTGTTCATATTTGTTTATATTACTTTGTACTTACTGTTGAAAGAATAGCCTTAGAATGTATGCTAGATGACCTGCCTTCAACAAAAGAATAAAATTTTCCTTAAATTGTTTTCTCCAGTTAAAAGAAATAGCTCGAGTTTGTCATATAGCAATGAGATAACGACTCACATATATCATTTGTCTAGTTACTTTTTTCTGTTTACTTTGCTTTTCATTTAACAGGAGTTAATGAATAAGCAGATTGAAGAACACAGTTGCATTATTGTTCTTTCTACTTTTTATTATCTTCAAATATTACAGATTTTTCTCTTGCAACATGTTTTATATCTCTTTTTCATGTAGTTTATGTGTAGGAAATGAAATATACTTATTACCTTTGCTTAGACTTTCAGCCCCGTGATGCCCCGATGGCTGAGGAAAACCAAAATTGTCAAGAAATTAAACAAAATGTTGGTGAATCACCTTGGATTGACATTAGCAAAAGAAGATCTTCAAAATGTTGTTGATCTGATGGAACCATATGGCCAGATAAGCAATGGGATAGAGCTTTTGAGCCCTCCTCATGATGTAAGAAACTATCATCTCCATAATGTTTATTATGTGGTTAACTTTCCTTTGTACAGTGTCCTCTAGTGTCATCACTGACTTTCTTACATTTTTTAATTGAACATAATTGCAATATAATTTCTTCTGTTGCTACCCAAAAAAAATATAACTCGTAAAGTTTCTTTGTTGTTAGTGGACGAGAGAATCTAAATTTCCACATGCTGTCTGGGCCGCTGGCCGTGGTCTCATTGCTCATTTATTACCAAATTTTGATGTTGTTGATAATCTTTGGCTTGAACCTCAATCTTGGCAGGTTAGTCTTATTCATTCCTGGCCTGCTTTGCTTTGTATACCTTCCAATGCTATGCTTGATTGTTAAAAATTATCTGCTATAGCTTTCGTACCTCGTATAATTTTTGAGTGTCTACAGTCTAATATACAAGTAGGACTGTCATTTAATGTTTTCACTACTCTAAAAGAAATTGGGGCCTGTATTAAATGTTAATTGCATGTATGAAAATGCACTACTGACAACTTCAATTTTGCTTTCACTCCTAGATGAACAAGAAATGCATTAGCTTTCACCTTTACTTTGTTGAATGTCGAATGTATTAGCTCTCGTATGTGTTTTTTTTGGGTGGAAAAAATGATTTTTACTATGATGTTTAATGCCATAAGGTTGAAAAGAAAGGGAGAAGGGCACCTAACAGCATAGGAAAAACCTCTTAAAACAGATCTTAGAGATAAGAAAAGAAAAATATAACTGTTACCCATCTTATGGATTCTACACCCTCCACCAATTTTCTTATTTTTATATGTTAGACAGTTGGACCTAACTCATCCCTACAAAACCGTTTGTAAGGTGAGGGGTGCCACTATATAAACCCTTTTTAGGCTCTATTTCTAACCAATGAGAGTCTTGAGTTTTTCCCGATACATCCATCACTATTAGGCTTGAAGCGTGAGTATTAACGGTGGGTTTCCCGGAATCGTCGATATGTGGGATTTGATTTTTCTAATACACCCACTTACACCCAATACTATTGGGTTTTACGTGTATATATATATATATATATATATATATATATATATATATATATATATATATATATATATATATATATATATATATATATATATATATATATATATATATAAAAAATATTTATTTTTTTTTAATAATTTCTGTTTATTGTCTTTTATTTTTCTTTATTCTCTATTAAAGAGAGAATTAATTATCATTATTGTATTACTACTATATATACCAGCCTAGAGCTGAGGAATAAGATGTAATTGTTTTTTACCATTCCATTCAATATGGTATCAAGAGCTCTGTGTTAGGGTTTACTGTAAAGCTTCCATAACTAGTGGGGTTCGGGGCGTAGCCCTCAAAAAAAATTATGTTCGACCCGTTTTCTTACCCGACCCGATTCACATACCCGTTTAACTCCCTATGGCGAATCACAACACCAATTGGCCTACTCTAGGGTTCGCCTACACCAGATCCAATGATGATGGCGGTGGCCGCGGTGACGGTGGTGGCAATGGCGGTGGCCGCGGTAACGGCGACGAGTCATCGTCGGTCATAAACAATGGCAGCTACTTCAATATAGTCGGCAATGACCAAGAGGGTTCCTCATATTCCCTCAAGGTCAATATTCCTAAGATGAATGAGAATAACTATAATGAATGAGCCCAAACACTTCGCTTGGTTTTGGATAGCAAAGGGAAGCTTGGTTTTTTAACAGGAGCAGTAGCCGAACCGGCAGGAGGAGACCCTCTTTACAAACAATGGAAATCTGAAAACTCCTTGATTATTGCATGGTTGGTAAGCTCAATGGAAACTGGAATAGGTAAGCCTCACATGTTCTTGCCTTCTACAAAGGATGTATGGGAAGCTGTTAAGGAAACGTACTCTGATATTCAAAATTCCTCACAAGTTTCTATCTTTCAATGCCTATTGAGCGGATGATGGGATGACCACAGAGTCAACTGCATAAATAAAACTCTGATGCTGCAAGGAAAGATTTTTAGTGGAGACAAATTGAGATATAGGGTGTTTGGCACATGACCTTTTCTCTTTCCTCAATAGGATTGTGAGCTTCAACACTTACCTCCGGTTCTGGCAATTGGAGTTATGTTTGGAGCAGGTCGAACTTACTTCTTCTGTGATACACCAAGGTTGACTCACCAGCCTTAGTTTTTGTTGGTATGGAAGATGGTGGTTCCTGCAAAACAAACGACAGAGGAGGGACGAAAATAGAAGTAGGATCAATAATAGGAGGATCAGTAATAGGACTTGACACATGATTCACAATCGACTCGGGAGACTCATTTGTAGGACTAGCCGACTCGGGAGACTCAATTGTAGGATCGGTAATAGGACTTAAGAGAGGAGTCACAGGAAACTCAGGTAGAACCAAAAACTTGGAGTCATATTCAACATTCTGAATGTTCTCCCCCTGAAGCTGAGGACGAGTGAAGTAGGCCAAATTCTCATGAAACGTGACATCTTTAGAGACAAAGTACTTACGACTAGGAGGATGTTAACATTTATATCCTCTCTTGTTTGGGGGATAGCCAACAAAGATGCATATGACTGCGCAGGGGTCTAACTTACTTCGATGTTGTTTATGGATATGGACAAAGGCAACACAACCAAATACTCGAGACTCTGCAAAATAGGAACAGAAGGATACTGTGAAGTCATAAACTAAACATGACTAACATTACCTAATATGCGAGATGGAGCCCGATTAATTAAGTAGGCAGTAGTCAGAACGGCTTCTCCCCAATATGAGTTGGGAACTGCCATTTGAAAGAGGATGGCTCGAGCAACTTCAAGTAAATGACGATTCTTTCTTTCTGCAACACCATTTTGTTGTGGGGTGTCGACACATGTAAATTCTTGAAGTATTCCCTGTTGACTCGTAAAACTTGAAAAGATGTGATTGGCATACTCTTTGCCATTGTCAGATTCTTTTAACCCCCATGCCAAATTGTGTTTGTACCATGTTATAAAAACTAATAAATATTTCTGGTACTTTTGACTTATTCTTCATCAAGAAAATCAAAGTGACACACCATTTAGCACCCGAAATATTAGAAATAGGTGCAGGTCCCCAAACATCAGAATGTATGAGATCAAAAGTTTCAACACTTCTTTTAGAACTAGGAGTAAAAGAGACACGATGATGTTTAGCTAACTCACAAACGTCACATTTAAAAGAGTCAACTGAATGATGTAAAAACAAAGAAGGAAACATAGACTTAACTAAAGAGAATGGTGGATGACCGCCAGGTTTGCCGGTAGAATGAGAAGAAGACACGAAAGACTCGGTCTGCAAGTAGGAAGCCAACACCTTCGAACAATTTGGTTCATCAGATAGGTAGTACAACCCTCCCTTCTCCTTAGCAACTCCAATTGTCTTCCCCGTGGTAAGATCCTGAAAAACACAAAAAGAAGTGAAAAATATTACTTTACAATTGTGATCACGGGTAAGTTTACGAACATATATTAGGTTGTGAGAGAGTGTGGGAACATGTAGCACGTCCTGTAATTTAAGTGGAGGTTGCAAGTTAACACTCCCAGAGCCATCAATACGGGCATAAGAACCATTAGCAGCCGTAACATAACGGTTCTTCTCAGAGGAGGTGTAAGAGGAAATCAAACTAGGATTGAATGTCATATGGTCGGTGGCACAGAGTCCAAAATCCAAGCATTCTTAGAGATTTTACCGCAAACACTAAAAGATTGAGAGCATACACTCAAGCCGGTCGTCGGTAGAGAACATCTTCCAGAAGGCTTACTAAGAGAGTCAAGTATAGCCTTTAAACGATTCACCTCATCCTCGATGAATGTTAAAGGATAATCAATAGAATTTTTTTCAGCCATTTGTAGCAAGCTAAAAAAACAGCAACAAGACAAGCCAAACAACAGCAAAAAAGGTGAAATAGAGGTGTTTCTGGACAGGAAAAAAGAAACCGCAATGAAGGGTAACAAGGCTGCAATGAAGGCAGCAAAATTGTCACAATGAAGGTGACTTAGGGTTTACAGCTGGGGTTTATGCGGAAGCAAGTCTCTCAAGATCGAGAGCTCTGATACCATGTTGATAATTGAATATTAGGTTAAATAAGTTTTTGATCCCTATAAATATTGCAGTTTTCACTTTTAGTCCCTCCATGCCTTTAGGCAATAGTTTTTATCAAAAAACTGTAGTCAAATCCAGCTAAAATTGTTGCCAAAATCCAAGAGAGACTAAAAATGAAACTGCAATATTTATAAGGACCAAAAACTTATTTAACCCTTGAAAATTTGGTGAGATGCTTGGGTTACAAAGCACTCAAGTGATTTGATTATATACACACAAGAGAGTAATTACATAATAAGATTGAAGCTATTTCCTAGGTACATGTATGTAATTTACAAGGCATAGATTCTTAGACTCCTAGATACATGAATAGGTTCATAAATACAACACTATAATTTCAATAATTTGTAATTTCAATAATACATGTTCAGGCCACATATGTTCAATATATAATTCATTTTTTGACTAAATTGTATAATATTTTTAACAAAATCCGATCAATATTAAAGAATTAATACTCTCTTAGTCAAATATATTAATCTAGAAGTTCTTTTTATTTTTCAATTTAACCGTTGTAGATTGTTCATCCGTAATGAAAACTCCTTGCAAGTATAGATCCACGGGTAAATGTAAACGTATCTATGAGATATCAGTTGTAGACTGTTCATTTTAATGTGTATCTTTTAAATATTTCTTATTGATGTTATTTTATATAATTGAAATAGAGAATCAAATATACAATTTATTATAAGTACAAATCAATGCTTAATATTGACAAATTAAAAAATGAACTCAAACTTTATTAATAATAATTTAATAGACGTGTAATGTGAATCTAAACGGGACCCATGCGATAGCACGGGTTTCTTACTAGTTTATTCTAAACATAAACACAAAAATAACTCTCCACTAACCATTCTAGAATAGTATCATAACTCTCCACTAACCACTCTTAATAATATAATAAATGCTATTTAAAAACATAATTTCTAAGTCATATGAGAACTCTAACATCTTGTTCCCTTGAATAACTGGTAGGTTATAATATTTTCTTATACAGGGAATTGGATGTACGAAAATCACAAAAGCAAGAAATGATGGTTACATCAACGGGAATATAGAATCAAGATCTTACCTTGAAAAGAAGCTTGTATTTTGTTTTGGTTCATATGTTGCATCCCAAATGTTATTTCCTTTTGGGGAAGAAAACTTACTGTCTTCATCTGAGATACAGCAAGCACAAGAGGTTGGCTAATATTTTACTTGTTGCAACTCAAATATTTTATTGTTTTTCATTTAATTGCCATGAAAATAGTGTTATTACTTTTCACAAAATATTGTGACTATGAAGCCTCTGATTGGTTTTTTATAACAGATAGCTACGCGAATGGTCATTCAATATGGCTGGGGACCGGATGATAGTCCTGCAATTTATTACACTAATAATGCGGTATAAACCTTTCTTACATGCTTCCCAGCTGTTATTGATTTGGTTGTAATGCATATAGGTTGCGCTTGCGCGGTGTTGGATTTGTGATTTCAGTGTCTCAATCAGACCACACTCACCTCTATTTATAATAGCAAGTAAAATAAATGCCTCTCCCTCTGCCCCTTAATAATTGTCACATTTGCAAAAGAAAAGTGTCCCAAAAAGATTGTCATTTTTAGTTTTCAATGCATCATTAGTTTTATTTCTTCAAAAGTACATTCTAATTAATACTATAAACATCAATATTCTCCACTTGGCATTCATGACAGTTGAAATATACCAATTAGTTAACATGGATAATTGTGTAAAATCACCATTCTCTTTCATTCATTTATCATCTTTTATTGATATGTGCGAAATGGTCAAATGCGATGGATATTGTGGGATGGAGAGAGTAATTGATTTGAGTTGCAAATTCTAATCCTAATAATAAGTATTAGGGTTTGATTTTGATTCTAACATGTAGCAATTCAAATTAGATTGAATTATTTATTAGGGTACTTGAAGCTTACTTTTGACATAGCATGATATTAATGTCTGTAGTTCTAAAAATGTTCATTATGGTTAAGGTAATTTTTTTAGCAATTTTTTTTTACTGAATTGTTAATTAAGCTTGTACTTTCCAACAAGGAGAAATAACTTAAAATGGTAGATTAGGCAATCTCTCAAAAGACTTTAAGCACAATTGAACTTGAGGTTTTAAGTTCCAAGTAAAATGAGCTCTATGCTTGATTTAACTGTGTAGAATGTGTCATGCATTACATGCTCTAAATATCTCTCAGTAATCCATCTTTCATATTTTTTTTTCCATCTGTTGCATTTTACCCTTTTCTTTAAAACATAGGAGTACGACTTTCTACTATCTGAATCTGATTTATTAGGGACTCACTTTATTATATCAATGAAATAATGAAAGATATCTGTCATAACTGCATAAGACAAAATGTTTATCGTCTTTGGTTATTTAACGTTGATATGTGAGTATATTGTAATGCATGCCTATTTTATGTTTCTTGTTGTCATAGGTTTCTACATTAAGCATGGCAGGTGACCATGAATATGTGATGGCCGCTAAAGTTGAAAAGGTAGCCATATTTTAGTAAAAATTTAACTTCTACAAAAAACAATCTAATCTAATGGAATCTCTTGTAATGTTTCTAGATCTTTGATTTGGCATATCTCAAAGCAAGAGAAATGCTGCAGCGAAATCTCCGGGTGCTAGAAAAAACTGTAGAGGAATTACTTGAATTTGAAATTTTGACTGGAAAGGTACATAATTGGTGTCTAAAGATGTAATACAAATTCTTTTAACATCTAATGGAATGTGAGTATGTATTTTCTATTTTTTGTTGGAAATTCAGTAGCGAATTTATCCGTATAGAAACCTAGTCTCTTGATCTTTTGTGCTTTTGCATTGTATGTTCTTGTTTCCATTTATAGAGCTTGCAAACATTATATGGTATTTTTGTTTGATTTTATGTTTTGCTAAATACAATTTGTTTATATTTTGGTGGCCTGAGAGTATTAATCAATCCCTGTATTATTATCATGTGAGTTATTCTTGTTTATTTAGTCTTTGAGTATTTTTATTAACAATAACTACACAAGATGCTTTAGAATTTGTATAATGAACTTAGCCGGCTGCATTTGTTTAGTCATCTCCTAATTTCATTTTTTGATAAAGTTTATTTGATTTCGTTATGTTCTCGTGCTTGGAATACTATACTAGCATTAGTATTATATCCTATAAAATTCCAGTATTACATTGAATTGCCAGTCCAGTGAGCTCATTTGTTGTTGTTCAAGTAAGGATAGTGCCTTCTACTGTTTTCCCCCATATGGTTCTTTTGCAATCTGTTTTATATTGGGCATGACAAAATTCTATGTTCTTCGTTGCATGATTACTCACCTTCTAGCAGGGTTTGGAAAGAATTACCAATGATAATGGTGGAGTCAAGGAGAAGGAGCCGTTTACTCTTTTTGAAGTTCAAGCTAGTGAGGTATATGATTGTTATGTTTAAATAAAGTTTGGGAGAATTTGATTTTGTATAGAAGGAATAAAATCTCAAAAGACATTTTTGAGAATTATATTCTGAATGCTCTCACATGTATAATACCATTTGTGACATCTATCTGCTGTGACCAGTCTCACTATTTCCGTTATTGTTTTCCAGCCAACATCCGGCAGCCTCCTTGAAGGAGGAAATGCTTCAGGAGGTGCTTTGCTAGCATCCTAGATAAATCTATTGGGAGTTGTACATTTTGAGGTGATATATTTTTTTGGGGGCGGGGGTTCAGAATTTTCACTTGTACCTGTTGTATAGTTTATAATGTAACATTTATATGATTATCATGCCTGTGTTCGTTGGGATAAGAAGAGCGAGAGCAATATCCCAATATCCTGTATTGTAACTTAAATTATTAATTTTAGTTATTGGATAGAAGAGTAGTCTTCAATAAAATATTATGGCGAAAGTTGATCCACACAGCCGACCCTATTTTGTGGAGCAAGGCTTGATTGATGTTGTATAGTTATTGGACATTTTATTTTACATTTCAATTTGGTTAACATTTCATTGTCAGTTTTATGAACATACGGAGACATACGTAATGTTTGTGGTTGCATTCATTTTGTATTGTTTATATTAACTTGGAATAAAGTAATGTAGTCTTACAGTTTAGACGGAATTACTGGAGTGAATTTTGAATTTGGAAAGGATGGAGACAGTAGTCAATTGTGAAAGAAAAACCTTCGTGTTGACACTTGACAGTGGAAAAAACACCTACATCTGCTAAAAATATTTTTGCTGAGTTAGAAGACAATACATAAAATTAAATGACATTAAGTCTACAATCTTCATGTGCATTTTACCTACATTTTTGTTTTGTTTTGAATTGATTGTGGTTCTGAAATCTCCATTTCTTCAATTGAAAAAGAAAGCAAGAAACGAAAACCTTATAGAAATACATATAATTACCATCTGCTATAAATTTCGTAGTAAGCAAAGCATAGAGATGAATTTGGAGGCCAAGAGAAGTCAAAATATTAAACCAAACAATTTGGTGCTACAAAAGACTTGCTACTGGAGATGTGGTAAAGACTGTTCCCTTTTCGATGCTACTCTCTTGTCTTCCATTACCACAAATGCTTTTCCTTCTTGGCTTTGCCTCTCTAAGCATTGTGATGATGTCTCTCATGGATGGTCTTTCCTTAGGAAGTTTGGCAGTACATAGAAGTGCAATCCGGAGCACAAGAAGCATCTCTTCTTGTACATATTTGCATTCACCAGCTATGGCGGGATCTAGTGCTTCTAACAAGGCTTTGTTGTTTCTCTTCTTTTGTATCCATTCGACTATGTCCACAGCTTCAAATGTAGGGTCTAATGGCATTTTACCTGTTAGCAGCTCCAAAAGTACCACTCCATAACTGTATATGTCTATCTTCTCATCTACCTTCAGAGTGTATCCATATTCTAAAACCAAAAGAAAAATCTCGTTAATAATTTGCATATCATGGTGAATAATAAACTATTGGATACAAAGTAGTACTAACCCGGTGCAATGTAACCATAAGATCCAGCCACCATTGTAACTGTCTCGTTCTTTTGAATCATCATCCTTGCCAACCCGAAATCTGCTATCCTTGCCTCCAAGTTCGCGTCAAGGAGTATGTTATTAGACTTGATATCCCTGTGAATAACTGATGGATGACAATCATGGTGTAGATAGTTCATCCCTTGAGCAACTCCAACTGCTATGTTATACCTTGAAACCCAATCTACAAGCAACCTTGCAGATTCTTCACCATGCAGTGCTGTTCCAAGGTTTCCATTAGGCATGTACTCATAAACCATTATCACATCTCTTTCATTGTGAACATACCCCAATAGTCTTACAATATTCCTATGCCTCAATCTCCCCAAGAGTTCCACTTCTCTTAATACATCATTCCCACCATTTTCTATGTCATTGCTTGACCTCCACAGTTTCTTCACTGCTACTGTTATCTGAGGTTTATGGATTTCAGCTTTGTAAACAATGCCAGCACCACCCATACCTATCACATTTGATTCCTTTATGCAAGTCAGTATCTCACTACTTGTAAAACTGATCCTTTGAAATGCTACTAACCTCCAAGGCCAATCTTCACTGCCTTGTTTGAACCAATCATAGATGAAACTGTTATGCAAATAACATCTATTGTATAACCATTTGCTTCCAAAATATACTGCAGCAAGAGATAAAATAACCAAAATTCCGGTAAAAAAACCAATAACAACGTGACTAATGTGTGAGCTCATCTTTTGGCTTGTCATGGTCGAGCTCCGAGAACATGGAGGGAGAATACCTCCACAAAGACCAGCATTTCCGATAAAATCGTTAGGATTCATGGTCAGTAGAATCCCATTTGAGGGTACTGACCCTTCCAGTTTGTTATAGGACAGGTTCATCGTTTCTAGAGCAGGGGAGCTTCCGAAGTTTTCAGGTATCCGACCGGTCAGTGAATTGTTGGACAAGTCAAGAACAGACAAGGTAGGCATGTTTGTGATTGATTTTGGTATTCCACCTGTCAAACGATTGTTCCTAAGGTTAAGGTTAACTAGCTTTGTACAAGAAGCTATACTTTCCGGGATTGCGCCGAAGATATTTGCACTCGAAAGATCAAGCACAGAGAGAGATGGACATCCCTGAAACTCATCAGGGACAGTACCTCCAAAGCTGTTGTGAGAGGCAATGAAGGTTTGCAGAGATGGAATAGAAAGAATTTCTGAAGGTAATGATGACTCAAGGTGATTCCAAGACACATCAATGAAGGAAAGTGACATGGAAGAGGTTAAATCTATAGGAATTTTCCCGGTGAGGTTGTTCTTTGCCAATTCGAGTCGTTGAAGGCTAGGAAGATTTCCGAATCCAACCGGAATAGTTCCGGAAATAACATTGTTTTGAATTCGAACACGCACCAACGACGAACAGTTTGAAAGTCCGGTCGGAATATTACCGGAGAACGAATTGTTAAAAAGAATCAGTTTAGTGAGGTTGCCTGTTGTACATAAACCCGGAGGAATCTCGCCAGACAATGAGTTTGATGACACATCTAACCACTGCAAACGAGAGTTTCTTCCAAGGTCCATTGGCAAAGAACCTTCTAAAGAGTTTTTCCATAATTCAAGAACATGTAAGTTTTTCAATTCACCAAGCTTTTCTGGTACATGACCAGTTAGTTTATTACTCATTAAATTCAAAAGCTGCAAATTTTCCAGTTTAGCAAATTCTTCTGGTATTTCTCCTGTGATCTGATTATCAGAGAAATCTAGAAATTCTAGTGACACAATGTTTCCAATTTGAGGTGGAATTTTCGCGGTGAATTTGTTTCGGTATAAGTAAATCGTAGCGAGTTTCTTGAGCTTACCTAATTCAGGTGGAATTTGTCCACTGAGAGTTCCTACAGCCAAATCAAGATATTGAAGATTTGTCATGTTGCCAAATTCTGCAGGAATCTCACCTTCAAACTCATTGTATCCCATAATCAATGTCTCTAGTGAGTTTAGTTCCCCCAGATATTCTGGAATCTTGCCTGTGAAGTTATTGCCCGAAAGGCCTAGAAACTTAAGATTTTGCAAATTTGTAAAACTCCTTGGAATCGGACTTACGAAGTAATTTCCTCGAAAGTCCAGGTTTTCGAGCAATGTTGCACTTCCAATATCCTCAGGAAGAAGACCAGAAAATTCATTGCTTGATGCATTGATTGACCTCAAATCAGCAGATCTTCCGAATCCAATCGGAAAGCCGCCAGTGAAGTAGTTTTGGCTCACATCAAAGCTCCTTAGAAAAGCAAGGTTCGAAAGTGATTTCGGAAGCGTTGAAGCAAAGTTGTTACAACTTATATTGAAATAAGATAAACTTGAAAGAGATTGAATGTGGTTTGAAACAATGCCACTTAAGTTCATGTTGTAGAATTCTAGACTCTCTACAAAGCCTTTCGAGTTGCAACTGACTCCGGTCCAGTTACAATGAAGCCGTTGCGTCGCGTTGCTCGGTGGCTGCCAATCCTTGAGATGATTCATTGGATCAACAAAACTTGACTTGATAGTGAGAAGAGTTGAGAGTTCATCATTTGTTGTAACTTGAGCTCCCTCAATAAAACAGAGATAGACAAGAAAGTAAGAATAGAAGAGAAACAAATGAGTTAGCATTTTTTGGTGGTTTTGTTTGTTCTTGTTAATGTTGTTGCATATTTGAGAGCAGGGAACAAAGAAAAAAAAAAGAGAAGGGAATGAAAGTTATAGGAAAATGAGTGAAAGGTGATGATTATTTATTGGATATACGTGAGTACTTGGGATGTGAAGCAGTAATCATGTGGAAGTGATGAGTGTGATTATTTGGACATATTTGAAACCTGACAGACATGATAACATGCAGAGAATGTGTTAGTAGTTTATGAACTGGTTATGATAATATTGATAAGGTCAACTCAAGTAAGTAATGCAAGTGTTTTTAACTTTTCCAATGAAGTGTAAAAGAGATGGATATATGTTATTATGGAATGTGTTTTGGACAATCATTGTTTGTACCTACCAAACCCATTCCTTATGATAAACAAAATGTGGTCACCACATGGGTACATCTGTCTCTTTACAATTATTATAGATATGAATGAAGGTATAGCATAACATGAAAGGAGATAGATAGTTTAGTATGGAGTAGTATTAATGTATTATAGATTCTTCTAGTTTTTGAAATGAGAGATTAATAATTGGGCCCATAAATAATGAAAGTGAAAGGGTGGAAGGCATGTGAAATGGGAAAGAGAAAGAGGAATGAATGGTAGAGTTATATTCTTCTTCATTATTGGGACTTGTAAGTTGTAAGTAAGTACTTTCATCATAAAAAGAAAAAGGAAACTGCCTCATGCTAACGACTTTGAGATATGCTATTATTTTCTCTCTCAACAAAAGGCTGAAAAAATAGTTTCTTCACATGGTTCTATAACAACTTAACAAGGAAGTGGGTCCACCACCGCCATTCATCACTTTTTTGGGTGTATATGTTAAATAATATTATAACATTTAAAATAAATAAATTTAAGTATACAACCTTACTATTACAATAGGAGAAATTTCTCCACCTATCTAATGGGCTTCTTCTCAATTTCCGGTGGAAATTCAAAAATACTTTTTAGATTCGTAAGTGCACTTATCAATTTATTTTGAAGATGAATTTTGCAAGTGCACTTACAAAATAATTCACATTTTTTTTAAAAACAAGGTGAATTCGCAAGTGCACTTACGGATTCACCTTATTTTTTTTTAAAAAATAAGGTGAATCCGTAAGTGCACTTGCGAATTCACCTTATTTAGGAAATTCGTAAGTGCACTTACGAAGTCTATGTGTTGTTTTAGAAAAACACAGAGAATAACCCCCAATACCCATTCATTTCAAAACACACAAATTTCAACCTCTCTACTCCAAACCCTAACATTTATACTACTTCAAACTCACTCCATTCAAGTACATCTCATCATTTAAACTCATTTCAACTCCTCCAAAATCAACTCCAAGCTCAAATTTGTGCAAGTTTTCTTCACTTTTTTTTATTTGAAATGTAAAAATAGGTTAGGTTGTGGAAATTAAATAGTATATGAAGTAATAGTAGGTAAATGTAGTAGGAAAAATAGGAATTTGGGTGTTTTGAGACAAATTTTTTTGGGTTTGGAACTTTCTGGACGAAGGGGTTTCGCAAGTGTATTTGCAAAGTGACCATAGAGGGACTTCGTAAGTTCACTTGCGAATTTATCCAGGATGGGTGAATTCGCAAGCGCACTTGCGAAATGTTGCCTGAGTTGTTTTTAAATTAGTAACCTAACAATTGTAATGGTTTATTTAAGGAAAATGACAGAGAACCAAAATCAGATGGCGCGTTTGAGACATGGTAGGCAAAGCTAGACTGCGTTGGCTCGTCGAGAGCGAGAGCAAAGGGCAAGGACAAAAAGGTCACAACTAGAGATAGCTTCAGCTTCCACACCGTCACGGAGGAGTCATCTTCATGAGCCATCTACCTCTGGTGTACATGAGGAGCATGTACCGGAGGAGGAGGCCAAGGATGTTTAGGCGAAGGACGCCGAAAATATTGAGGTCCACGATGACGATGTTGAGGAATCTGGAGAGGAGAAGGATGATGGCTATCTAGGAGGGCCATATGAGACATCCCTCCAGATTTATTATCAGGATCATGCTGCTTGTTATGTATGGGTGTAACACGGTGGGAGAACTGACTTGTTTTGCGTTTGATCTCAAATGTTGCGGATAGCAAGAGTCGCCACCGAATTTTCTTTTATCCAATTAAGGGAAGGTGAAAAGAACAGGAAAAGACCTTCGTTAGATTCTGAGTAAGGGAGGTGATTATGAAAAGGGAAGGTGTTAGCACCCTTTCCATCCGTAGTTATCTACGGGCTCTTAATTGCTTTAGCTCACTTTGAAATTTGCTCTCTGTGTGTGTTTGAAAAGATTTTGAAAAAGTCATTTCGCTTTGACTTCGTAATGATTCACGCTGGAATGTATACGAAGTGTTTGGAAATGTTTTGTTTTTAGAAAAGGAGCTTTGTAATGATTCACGCTGGAATGTATACAACGTGTTTGAAAATGTTTTTTTAGAAAGTGTGAGGTGTGAAAAGTGTTTTGATAGAGCAAACAATTAAGAGTCTATTACCTACTCAGAACGGCCGTTTCCGTGTTATTTTACTTTCCTTTAGAATAGCGCTATCCATACCATTAGTTAGTAGGTAACCCTATTCGTTGGATGTGAAGGGACATTCGAAGGGACATCAGATGGTCATAGAAGGCAACTTGTAGGAGTATCCTAGCACATTTGTAGGGACGATCATCACTTTTTGTAGGCAACAATCGAGGGACTAGATCATGTATTCGTAGGCAACATCGAGGGTCATCGAGGGACTATGATCTTTGATTCGAAGGGACTATGATGATATGTTTGTAGGCAACAATGCTAAGATACCCCTACGTTCGAGGGACTTGATCATTTATTCGAATGACAAGGAGAGAGAATACCCTAGAGGGTGCATGTGTGAAAAAGTGTGTTGAGTTCATATAATTTAATCTTGTGGTTAGAGTTAGCTATGTTGATTTTATCTTGCCATACACGCCTAATTTACTACTACCTCTGTTCCTATATATAAGAGACAATTCATTTTTTAAATTCATTGAATAATCAATGTATTTGGTCAATTTATAGACTAGGTACATTGATTATTCAATGAATCTAAAAATTGAATTGTCTCTTATATATAGGAACGGAGGTAGTAATAGTTTATAGGTGCGGAAAGTAAAATTGCGGAAATGTAAAGTGCGGAAAGTAAATTCTACGCTATTACATGGCTTTGGGGCATATACATAATATAGGAGTACGGAAAGTAAAACCTAATTAAACTATTACATCCCATGAGCAGTTACATAATATTGGAAAAAAGGAATGCGAGAAAATAAATAACGGAAAAGAAAACTAGTCCTAATATTTTTTTGGATTTTTTGAAATGTGGAAAATAATCATAAGTCTAATTGATTTAAAGAAATATTAGTTAATACTAACCCTAAATTAATTAATTAAAATAAGAGAAAAAATTAGTGGAAGTTGTCTAATTAATCCTAATTATTTAACCTAATTACTAATTTTTAATTAACTATGAAATAAGCAAAATAATAAAAAATATGGAAAATAATAAAAGTGCTGAAACGCTTCTGGAAGAAGCCATCCTAGAAGTTGGAGCTTTTGAGAAATCCTTTGCTGGAGGCACCCAGAAGTTGGAACTTCGGGGTTTCATCGAGGTACCAGTTGGAACTTCGGGTTTTCTTGAAGTGGATCCGTGGAGATTCTGGACGTAACGTCTTATGATGGGATCTGGACGTGTTGCCTCTAAAGGGATCCAGAAGGTGGAGCTTCTGGACGTGTTTCTGCCTCTGGGGGTCCAGGAGCTGGAGCTTCTGGAACCTGAAACATGAAAAACATTAGAAATTCTGGGAAAAGACAGGGTTCGAACCCGTGCCTTCTAGGATGAACGTGCGCTGCCTTTGCCATCTGAGCCAACCTGCTTTGGTGTTAGGCATATGAAATAGAATGAATATAAGGGGAATTGATTTCTGGGAATCAATTTAAAATCAGAAAACGCGCGCAACCTTCATCTTCTTCCTTGGGACACAGACTTTTTGCTACAGTTTTTTGTTCGTAGCAATAACCTTTGCCTACAGATCGTTTCTGTAGCTAAATCCCTGTAAGTTTCAAAAATTCAACACAAGCAATATAAATTCAAGGTAAAGCCATGGTTGGATTGTAATCAAGCTCCTGATCACGAATATGTCCCTAGTTTTGGCCAAATTTTCCTAAATCGAGGGATCCCAAATTAGAGCTTTAAAACCCTAACAATGACAACGTCTTTAATCTGCAACTAAACACGAATCAAACCATCCAGAAACATTGCAAACAAAATTCTAAACATGAAAAAGCAATCGAAACATGCTAAATATGAGTGTATGATCAAAATCGATTTCAAGCTTTTTTAGAACAAACCGTGACTTGGATGTATTGATTCTGGACGTTCCAATGCTTGGTGATGATTGGAATAGGTTCCTGGGGCCTTGAGGATGCTTGTTCAATCCTCAAAACTCCTTGAATTGGCCTCCAAAGTTGAAATCGAAATTGCTTTTCTCACAAGTTTTCTTGTAATTTTTTTAGGGTTCTTGAGGCAAGAATTTCGTCCTCTTGAGGCAATCAAAAATAATTTGATTTGGAATCAAACCAAATATTTCCTTTTTGAGCCAATTTCAATCAAATCACTTGCCAATCTTAGTTATTTCAAAATAATCAGACTTAATTGGCTTGCTTGGACCTCAAGGATGAGAGGAAATCCATCTTGCATTTAAAATTTGATTTTATATCTTTTATTTTAATTAAATTGGTTTTAAATGATTAAAAATCCAAAATAAATAAAAAATAAAAGATAAAAACGTGGCCTTGGGCTTGGAGGTTATAATTCAGATAAGGAACATGCTTGAATCAAGAAAAGTTAGGCCCATCTGGATTTTTTTTGATTTTCTCAAGTATTTCTCTTTGTGCACCTCCTAAAAAATGCTCAACTTGCACAATGTGTATCTTGCTCAATTTTTAACATTTTTGGGTGTTCTTAGACTTTTTAGAAAGATCAAGATGTCTTCTAAACAGCCCTTTTGGTTTCATCTTCATTGAAGTTTCCATGCTCATGAACACTTCTTTGCAAAAAGTTGACTTTTTGTTGACTTTTAAAAAGACCTGTAATGTTTTGATCCATAACTTCCAAATGAAGCATTTTCTGCCCAAACTTGTGAGACATGAAGTTGTAGAGAATTGAATTCTCTTCAAAATGAGATTTGGTGGAAAAATTTCTGATAAAGTATGTGAAAGTTATGTCTGGTCAAAGTTCTGTTGACTTTTGTTTGAAAAATCCTAATTTAGAAACTTTGACTTTTGATCAGATCTTGAATTTTCTTGAGGAATCATGATCAACCCTTGATCAAATGATGAATATTACTTCAAAATATTTATGTTGACTAAAAATTACGAAGTTTGACTGTATGTTGACCATAGTTGACTTTTTGTCCAATACATTTGATTTTCAACCATCTGGGCAATTGACTGAGCAAATTTGACTTGTAAGGCTTGAAACTTGACATGGTGATTCTTTGAAGCATATGATGATGTATGATGACCACTTGAAGCATTGGAAGTCCAACTTGACTTGAGAATGACAAAACCTTAGTTTGGGTTGATTGCTTAGGAGAGGGTTTGTCTGGTCAACCCTTGTGAAATCCTTGAGTATGGATATGTGAAATGTCTTGAGAAGTGGGGATGACAAATTTTGGGGTATAACAATGGGGTGGACATATATTTTTTTGGTTCCACTTGAGCTATTTCGTGTTATAAATTTTATTCAAAAATATGGTTCCTGTAGATTTATTTTCGTTGAATTTTTATCTTTCAGGAAATGAGGACTTTGAAACATGTCAACCACTCCCGTACAATTTTTGATCTCTATATTCCACAGGATCAATGGTTCCACAGTGCTGTCATCAGATCCAGTCTTGTTGGATTATTCGGTACTGGTTACAATATTATTAGCATCGGCATGCAGGGTGCTTTTGTTGAGAGGTGGCATAAGGAGACGTCATCTTTCCACTTTCCAGCTGGGGAGTTGACCATCACGCTCGATGATGTTGCCTGCTTTTTCCAACTACCTATCAGAGGTAGGTTACTCCACCATGTCAAGATAACCAGAGCTGAGACGGTTGAGTGGATGGTTGAGCATCTAGAAGTTGATCCGTACAGGGTTGCTCAGGACTGCAGCAACACAAATGAAGCGCACGTGAAGTTCTCATACCTAAAAGAGATATATGAGGAGCACCCCCGTCAAGAAGCACATGCAAAAAGAGTTGCACAGGTAACTGGGGAGCCTGTGGACGAGGATATTTTTGTTCAATTTCACAGTGGCTGTGCCATCAGGTGTTTTTTGATGTACCTAGTAGGCACGTCCATCTTTGTGGACACGAGTGGCCACTACACCGATGTGGCCTACCTGAGATATTTTATGGACCTGTCTACAGTTCGTGATTGGAATTGGGGTGCCGTTGTTCTGACCTACCTCTACCAGAAGTTAAATGAAGCTTCCAGATGGAGGGCGATGACGCTCACTGGCTCGTGCACACTCCTCACTGTACGTTTTTATTTTAACGATAAATTTTAATTAGTTTTAATTTATTTGCACTTACACATTATGTTTTTGTTGACACGACACTTGGATCACTAAGTAAGTGAAATAATTTTAAGGTTTCGGATGATTTTGTTATGAAAATATACGAGTCTTGTAAATTGTATATCTAATTTGTTTCTCACACTATTTTCGGCAATGAAGGAAAGCGATACAAGGTACTTCCGAATTATCCTGCACGCGTCTGTCCTTATGATGTGATTGAGTTTGGCTCTGATGAGGTTTCGTATCGTGTTAAGGTGACAAGTTCTACTCCAAGAGTGTCTCAAGAAAAAAGGAATGCATATTTTACAGGAAGTATGATATATAGTTAAGACTATTTTTAGTTGCATAAGAGTTGTATAGAAAAAAACTTATACTATTGTTTTAGTGCAGGGTATTGTTATACAATGATGTCCATCATTTTAGTATCTGTATGTAACATGATTTTTTATAGTGATTCTCAGAATGATATTACTTATACCACTTTACTGATATATTTTTATTTGGTTAAATATTGTTTCTTATGAAATCCTTTGGAAGCACTATTTGCACCTAACAATATGGAATTTACTACGTTTCACTGTAAGAAACTATGACAACATAATGGATCTTCATACATTAGCAGAAAGTTTTTCCTTTTATTAAAACTGATTTTTGTGTTGGAACACATTCATGTTTGACCAACTTTTTCAGCAGGTGGTACTGTGTTGGCAATGTGAAAGTTTAATAGCTGAGTATTAGTTTGTGGTGTATTAGAAATGAGCATTAATGTATTTTTGTATAATGAATAATCGTCGGTCTATTGCAACCGTTAAAATTGATGGAATTGATTCTAATTTACAGTTTATACTGATGGTTTCTGCAAGTTCAGTGGGAGAAGAACTGTTCTATAGAGCTGCAGTTCAGGTTTGTTTCAGAACTTCTGTACCTGAATTTTATCGTATTTGCTTAGATTTGCTTCAAATTTGTATTCTATGTTTGAAACCATCTATATTGGAATTCTTATTGGAATTCTACAGGGGGCACTGGAAGATATATTTTTGCGAGGCAGTAATCTTATTCAAGATGTACGAGGAATGACGTCTTTGGCACATCGACCATTTTCTTTATGTTTCAACAAAGACATAGATAAATATTGATGTCCATTAGCTTGTCTGGGAATTTGTAATCTATTGATGTGATGCTTGGTTAGTCGATTTCTGTCGGTTTCTCTTGATTCCATTTTCATCATGGTGGTAACAGGAAATCGAGATCCTCGCCGTCATCTTCCAATTCTCCCCACCTTATCTTTGCCGCTTCGTTTGGATAAACAATGTATTCAGTTGTTCTTTGGCTGCTGGGAATGAGAATTTAAGTTTTTCTTAGAAACCTGTTTCATTCACTTGAATTGATATTGAATATAGCACATACAAACTTTTATAGGTTGTTTCATTCAGTGGAATGCAAGACTACGAGGGTTATATATTTGAGAGTGGACAAGTGTCGACAAGGGTTCTTTTTTGTCATGTGTTAGTTCTACTATCTCATATCATTTAACTTATTGGTTTATTTTGGTATCTGAAACTAGAGGCTGGTAATTTTCTGTAAACAATTTCAATCTTTAACTTATATGAGAAAATGTGTATATGTTTCCGGTGTCTAATTATTATCATCTATTGACTGTTAGCTTTTCCACTGGCAATTCAGATGACGGATACTCGTTGCACACGTTGCTCAGAGCAGAAGGTGGGCGTGAAGGATATTATCCGCATAGGACACGTTGACCGATATATGGTTTGTTCCTAAACATTTTACTGATATCTAACCTTTGAAATTCATCTGCATTTTTATGACTTTGGTTTGATCGCTTCTCTCACTACTGTTCAGCTGGAATATATTGAATGTGGTTATTCCCGGTCTGCCTCTCACGATGCGGTGTCCATGCTGACATTAGATGCATTAGATTCAAAAAGAAATGTAGGCACAACCCCATGGACCTCTGCGAAATTTGAAAAGAAGCTGGAGAGTCCCTGTGAAAACGATAAGTCAAGCAATGACATCTTTATGCTGCCTGTATCGGAAGCCCATAAATCATTTGAATAGTCCAGTCCAGGAAAGAACCTGTTTGTCAAGAACCTAAGTTTCAAGACCACAAATGAGGGCTTGAGGAAACATTTCAGTCGACACATGAAAGAGGGAAAAATTTGAGTGTTAAGGTAAATGAGTCAAACATGTTAGCTTAATGCATTTGGTATTTATTGATTAATTTGAAATTCCTGCATTTATCGCAGGGCGGATCATTCCAGGAATTGCAACCTCAACTGCTATGGCCACTGGCCTTGTCTGCCTTGAGTTGTACAAAGCTTTGGATGAAGGGCACAAACTTGAGTACTACCGAAACACATTTGCCAATTTAGCCCTGCCTCTCTTTTCCCACCAGCAAAAGACTTGAGTTGGACGGTTTGGGACATATGGATCATAAAAACAATCCTACTCTTAGGAGCTTCTTGATTGGCTGAAGCAAAAAGGTTTGAATGCTTATAGTATTTCTTGTGGAAGTTGTCTGCTTCACAATAACATGCTTCCTAGGCACAAAGAGCGGATGGACAAGAAAGTTGTGGATTTAGCAAGGGATGTAGCCAAGATGGAAATCCCTTCATACCGTCGTCACATATATGTTGTTGTGGCCTGTGAGGATGACGATGATAACGATATTGATATTCCTCATGTATCCATTTATTTCCGCTGAGATTTTTTCATCCAATTGGTGGAATCTTTAACTTATCTTTAGTTAGAAATACAGAATATTCGACTTACTGTTTTATTTCTGTAGCATCCACACTTCATATATGAATTGAAAAGCAACTTTCATTTATGTTGTATCATTTGTTTGCATCTTGACTAATTGTGTAAGTTGATCCCTGTTTGTTGAGATGGTCATTTTCTGTAGAGTTTCTCTCTGCCCACAAACCGTGGAAACTTTCTTATTCACTTTGCAACTGCAAAATACTGTGAAAGGATTCTTGATTACAAAATAGAGGTTATTTTCTCTATTTATAGATTTAGGTTAACTTGCTCCCTAAGTTAAAGCCCAAAACTATAAAAGCCCAAAATATCTATTTGGAACTGAATCAAATCTATCCTATTCTAGACTTAAATCAAATTTATTTAAATCTAAAACAAATTTAATCCATCGAACCACAATTTTGACTGGACAACTTCCCTTCGACACACACAGTTTCAACACACATGAATTACCTTCAACACACCACCTAATTTGTTGTGTCTAAACTATCCACATTCATTATTGCTCTTAGTCTTCGAAATACTTCGACCTGCACACTCTTCGTCATAATGTATGCAATCTGATTCTCAATTCTGCAATGTTCCAAATTCATCTTCTCATCCACTACTTGCTCTCGAAGATAATGGAACCTCATTTCGATGTGCTTGCTTCTACCATGAGCTATCAGATTATTTGCCAGGTTGATAGTTGACATGCTGTCGATCTTCATGGTAATTGCTCAATGATCTTTACCTGTAATCTCTTTGACTAAGTTCACCGTCTAAGTTGCTTGACACGCACAAAGAGAAGCAACTATGTATTCTGCTTCGCATGATGGTAATGCCACAACTGGTTCCTTTCTCGAACTCCAAGCAACTGGCGCACCACCTAACATAAACACATATCCTGCTGTGGATTTTCAATCCTCAACATCACTACACCAACTCGAATCTGTGTACCCCACTAACTTGCACTCTTTTCCTTTATCAACTGTTGAAAATAAAATGCCATAGTCAAGAGTTCCTTCCAAATACCTCAATATCCTCTTTGTTGTTGCTAGGTGAGATACCTTTGACTTTTGCATGAATCTACTTACCGTACCAACATTGTATGCTAAGTTAGGCCTAGTATGACAAAGGTATCTTAAGGACCCAATAAGTCTTCTATATTGGGTTGGGTCGATATCATCTTCTTCTGAGTCTTTCGACAGTTGCAGTCTTGGTTCTGCAGGTGTCAAAGTCGAATTACATTGTTATATCTCAAATCTCTTGAGAATTTCTCATGCATATCTTCTTTGATGTATCATTAAACCTCTACTAGTCTTGTAGAATTCGATGCCAAGGAAATATAAAATGTCACCCAAATCAGACATTTCAAATTCCTTGCTGAGATCACCTTTGAAATCTTCGATCTCCTTCTTACAACTACCTGTGATTAACAAGCCATCGACATAGAGACATAGTATAAGCAATTCACTATTTCTTCTTCTTACATATACTCCATGTTCAGTTGTGCACTTCACAAATTCCTTATCCCTTAGAAAGCTATCAATCTTCTTATTCCAAGTTCTTGGAGCTTGTTTCAATCCATACAGGGCTTTATGAAGTCTGTACACCTTTCTCTCTTCGTTATGTTTCACAAACCCAACTGGTTGTTTAACATAAACTTCTTCGTCTAAGGGTCCATTCAGGAATGCACACTTCACGTCCATCTAACATATGCGCCAACTGTTTATTTCTGATAAACCAACAACCAATCTTATTGTATCGATCCTAGCTACAGGTGCAAAAACCTCATCGAAATCAATTCCTTATTTATGGAGAAATCCTTTCGCCACTAGCCTTGCTTTGTGTCGAGTTACTTCCCTTTTAGGATTCATCTTCACTTTGTATACCCACTTGACATCAATTTCCTTCTTGCCTTGAGGCAATTCGACAAGTGACCTAGTGTTGTTGTCTTCGATGAATTTCACTTCTTCATTCATTGCTTTCACCCACTTTGAATCTTTCAATGCTTCATCTGTATTGACAGGTTCGACATCTGCATAGAAAGCATAATGTACTAGCTCACTTTTGTCATCAACCACATCATCTGATGTAACCACGCAATCTTGCAACCTTGCAGACATGCGTCTTGCTCTCTGAGGTCGGCTTGTCCTTGGTTGATCTATAACTGCTGGTTTCTCTTGTCGAACTTCTATTTCGACTTGAGTTTGTGGCTCTTCAAGTAAAATTATTAATGAATCTTTCTTGACATTTCAACTATAGTCCCATTCTTTAAGCTCATCTATGATCACGTCCCAGCTGATCACAATCTACTTGTTTATTGGGTCGAACAACTTGTAGCCTTCTGTCGAATAATATCCCATTAGAATCATTTGAGTCGAATTGTCATCAAGTTTTCTTCTCAATGGATCTGGCACATGTCTATGTGCAATAGATCCAAATACCTTAAGATGACCCAAGCTAGGTTTCACACCACACCAACATTCTTATGGAGTAATTCCTTCTAGCTTCTTCGTTGGACATCTGTTCAAAATATAAGTTGCAGTCGACACAACTTCATCCCAAAACTCTTTAGGTAAATTCTTACCTCTCAACATACTTCGAACTATATTCATGATGGTTCGATTCTTCCTTTCTACAGTCCCATTCTGCTGTGGAGTGTAGGGTGGCACCACCTCATGCACAATCCCTTCTTTTTCACATAACATGTCGAAGTCTTTCGACACATACTCTCCACCACCATCAGTTCTCAAAACTTTGAGCTTTCAACCACTTTATCTTTCGACCATAGACTTAAACTTGGAAAATACCTCGATCACTTCACTTTTCTTCTTGATCAGGTAAGTCCATAATTTTTGACTGAAATCATCTATGAATATGACAAAGTTTTTATTTCCTCCAAACGAATCCACCTGGATTGGCCCACATACATCTGAGTATATGACTTCAAGAACGGATTTCGACTTGCGTCTTGCACCCTTGCTGAAGCTGTTCTTGTGTTGCTTTGCTTGCACACATTCTTCACTCATTACGTTTGGAATGTCGATTTATGGCAATCCTGAAACCATTTTCTTCATCTTCAAATCTTTGATGTCTCTGAAGTTGAGATGGCCTAGTCGATAGTGCCATATCCATTCGTCTATGCTAGCTGCAGCCGAAAGGCACTTGTGCTCCATCACATTAAGTTCGATCTTGAAGGTTCTATTATGGGACATAGGAGCCTTCAAAATTAACCTTCCATTCGCGTAGACAACTCTCATCATCTTGTCTTCGACAATTACCTTGTAATTCTTTTCGACCAACTGCCCTATACTAAGCAAGTTGCTCTTCATGTATGGAAGTATAACACATTCGAAATTACTGACCTTTTTCCATCTTTCCTCATGATCATAACATCTCCAATAACTTCAGCTGCTAGAGTATTGTCATTTGCAAATTTCACCATGTTCTTCATTGAGGGCTTTAGATTAACAAACCAATCTTTCCTTCCAGATATATGTGATGAGCATCCTGAGTCTAAGTACCATTGATCCTTGAATTTATCTTCATCTCTTGTTATGACCATCATCAACATCTCTTCTTCTTCATGCTTTGCGAACTTTGCGAACTTTGCATCACTTTCTTGATTCTTTCGCTTCTCTGGACAATCACTCGAATAATGACCATTCTTTTGACAATTGTAACATTAAATGTGACTCTTGTAAGGATTTCGACCACCACCTCTTCCTCTATTTGCAACACTACCTCTTTGGTTGCCTTGGTATGGTCTTCTCTGATTCGATACATTTCCTCCGTTCTGGTTTCCTCTACCATTTGAATTGTTGTAGCCGCCTCTACCTCTGCCGAACCACTTTCCTTTGCCTTTGGTTTCTTTTGCTGAATTTGCCTGCAAAGCCACATCACTGTTTGTCTTGCTTACAGCTCTTTCATTCATTCTTTGTTCATGAGATTCAAGCGTCCCTTGAAGCTCTTCCTTTGTCAATTTCAACAAATCTTTCCCTTCTTCGATAGCCACCACCAAATGGTCGAAGCTTGGAGCCAAAGATCTCAAAATCTTTGAAATAACAGCTTTTATTGTTAACGGTTCTCAAAATATCTTGAATTGATTCACTAGTTGTAACTCTAGTGAAGAAATCAGATATACTTTCATTGTCTTCCATCTGAAGCAATTCATACGTTCTCTTGTGAGTTTGTAACCTTACCTCTTTCACCTTTTCTGCGCCTCCGATAGATTTATCAAGAATATCTCAAGCTTCTTTTGCAGATTCTGTATCAATGACCTTTTCGAAGTTGTCTGGACTCAAACATTGATGAATTATAAAGAGATCTTTATAACTCTTCTTCTCCGATTCTATGTGTTCTTCCTTTTCTTCTTCTGAAGCGTCTTCTTCAAGCTCTTTTACTTCATCCTTTAAAGGATCTCACAGACCTTGATAATGGAATAAAACCTTCATCTGCTTGCACCAATTCTCCTGGTTATCTACTTTCAGAATTGGAAGAATTACTGAATAATTCGCGTTCCCATAGCTCACTGCCATCGTGAATTCCTTTTCTACGATTGTTCTTGATCTTCCCTTGAATCGATTAATCAGAGCTCTTGATACTAGATGTTGGAAATCCACCACAACCTATGATGAATTTCTACCAATCTTGGTGAACAAGATTGATATCACCACACAATGACAATGAGAAATATAGAGAAAGAAAGAAGAAGAAGAAAAATATTTTCTATAGAGTTTCTCTCTATCCACAAATTGTGGAAACTTTCTTATTCACTTTGCAACTGCAAAATATTGTGAATGGATTCTTGATTATAAAATAGGGGTTACTCCCTCTATTTATAGATTTAGGTTAGCTTGCTCCCTAAGCTAAAACCCAAAACTATAAAAGCCCAAAATATCTATTTGGAACTAAATCAAATCTATCCTATTATAGACTTAAATCAAATCTATTTAAATCTAAAACAAATCTAATCTGTCGAACCACAATTTCGAATGGACAACCTCCCTTTGACACACACCGTTTCGACACACATAAATTACTTTCAACAATCTTGAGCATCTCATCGCTTCTGGTTATATTTATGAGCTTTGCTCATGGTTGCATCGATAGTTTCATCGATTTTTTTCTTACTTTTATAAAATTGCAGATTATGCTTGGTTGCATTGGTAGTTTCATTGAAATTGGAGAGTAGTTTTTTTTTTCTTCATTTTAATCTTTTACGTTTTTTTTGTAAGTTGATTATCTAAATAGACTCACTTACTAAGTAAAAGTTGAGTAAGACAAGTCACTTAGTGTGTACATATTATTATGAGCACTATAATTTATTTATAAAGCGACCACAACCACCAAATTTTTAATGTCAAAACAAAATTATGGTATAGATCTTCTAATGGAGAATTTTTCCTGCCACCCCTAAAATTATTCCTGGCACCCTCCAAAGTTTTAAATTGCCACTTTACCTTTGACCTTTTATAAATAATTTCCCAGATGAAATTTTCGGTATATTGGAAATTTTCAAATTTCCAGTATATTTCTGGTTTATGCAAAATTTTCGGAGGGTTATTTCAAAAAATCCAGTATATCGGAAATTTCAAAATCTTCAAAATTTACGGAATGTGCCAAAATGCGGAAGTGTTTTTGAAATTTCTGATATACCGGAAATTTCGCAAAAGGCTGAAATTTCTGGTATGTTTCATTATCTTGTTTTTTTCAACGGTTGAGATTTTGCCGACACTTTTGAAGGGTCCAGATTGCACCGACACTTTTGTGTGGTCTAGAACGCATAACAATTTATATAAATATGGATTTTAGGGTTATAAGGTATCACATCTCAACAACATGTTTCTTTCTTAATATCTAATTAAGGCAGAAGTGTATTACAACGGCCGCAAACCTGCCATTGAGTTCAAACTCTCAGATGGACCTGAGTACTTCGCCGCGTTGAAGGAAACGTTGAACGGTTTGCTGCTTGATTCCCAGAACAGAAGGGGTACAAGGATCGAGTTTCGAGAGGATTACATTGGTACAAATGGTTGGGTGAAATACAACCTTATCAAGCTGAAGAATGATGAAGATGTGAAGTCCATGTGAAAATCATTTCGTCGTAGGATAACCAAAGGTCTGATCGAGTTTGACGCGGAGATCCAAAGATCTATTGACGACATAATGAAGTGTATAAAGTGTCCAGATGAATTTGAATTTGTTAGTTCCTACGTTTTCATGTATTAGAGTACTGCTTATGTATTTTTGTTTGTCATGTGATGTTTGTTAACTTTTTCGAGTTTCTTATTTGTGTTATTTTATTTTCTTTATGTAATCGAAAGAAGAAGTATTAGCTAAAAAATATTATGCAATAAAGTAAAGTATGTTTGTCACAACATACACATAACGATACAATAATACAAAAAAATCTACATAGGCGGGTTCATCATCGGGGTTCATCATCCTCATGATGTTATCTAATGTAGCTGCAATGAGCTATAGACGGGTGTCCTGATCAACTGCTGGACAAGGAGATGGTGGTGGTGGTGGATCAGAAGAATCTCTGGTACCTGAAGGCCCTAGGACATCAGATGCTGTAGACGATGGTGTGACCCGAGGGTGTGACACACTAAAGAACCACTCCAAGTATCCATCCTCGCACTTCCCGGGCTCCTGCACCTTGATGGCTACATCCATGATCTCAAGGAGGAGGTGATGATGTGGTTCTGAAATCACCAATCAATGCCACAATCTGGGGCGCGTGGTACCGGCCGTGGGATGACCTGGACATAACCATACTATCATAGACAACACTCAGGCAAGTGCCTAGCCACATAGCCCTCCCACCTGACATGCTCTGAATATAAAGTGGATACCTCAAAAGGATGGTGAGGGCGATGAGCCGTGTATGGTGTCCAAATGACATCGTCCAGGGTCAGAGCATCCAACCTCCTCCTGTACTCTATCACACCTCCAGGATGGGTCTGTCTGGTCTTCCATATCTTCACACGTGGGTCTCTAGCTGCCACTCGCTAGATCCTCGTATCATAGATGTGAAGGAAATGCTTGTATATTCAACACTGCATAAATAAGGATAAATAAATTATTATATGAAAACCTAATAATTATTAAAAACACATTTAATAATTTATAACATAACTGCAATAGGCTAAGATAACCAGCAAGCTGTTTGGTATTAGGATGGGAAGAAACATCAAGTGCCATGTATATCATCGTCAGTGCCGCCACTCCCCAAGCCCAAGTGGGACTGTCTAGGGCGATGAATAGAGACAGGTAACGAACATCAATGTACACTCCAGACTTGTCCGTAAAAAGAGTACATGCCACCAGATGTAGCATGTACGCCCTAACGGCAACCTGAAACCTACGTGCCTCCACCAACACCTTATACATAGTCCTCAACCAAGACATGCGGAGGTGAAATCTCCGAGTCTCATCAAACTCCTGTAGGACCTCCGCATCATCCACCTCCAACGCATCCACAACCATGCGCACCGCTGTCGCCTGATCCCTATAAAATGGTGTGAAAACATACCAGCTATCGGTAGGTGGAACAAAGCATCCACGTCATCCAAAGTGACTGTCATCTTCCCAAATGGAAGATGGAAGGAAGATGTCTCTGGGTGCCATCGCTAAATAAAATATGATAGTAGGGGGCGTCCAACATCGTCAATGAGCATCCAACAAAGTCCTCAAGTTTGAACTCCTCAACTATCCTCCTCACCTGCTCAGGCATCGGAGTCTCGGGGAAGTTCGTCAACTTTGACCCATGAGAAACGACCTTCAAAGTATGACACTCCTAAAACAAAACAACACAATTACTACAAATTAGTATACATCAAACAATGTAATACAAATTAAAAATTAAGCGTTAAACCAAACCAATAATACTTACATCGCCCTGCCATATCCTATACGCGACATGGTCAGTATAACCCGTCAAGACGGACCTGTTAGAAGGTCCTCCAAGAAACTAACCACCAGTACACACTGATGGCTTAGATGGACCTGTCGTGGTGTCCGTATCATCATGAGACACCACTCCCTCCTGAACTAGATCTTGAGCCGACTCCTGAACCGACTCCTGTATCGGATCCTGAACCGGCTCCTGCACCACCTCCAGCACCACCAGGGAAACCACCTTCTGCACCACCTCCAGAACCCGCTCCTCAGCAATTGGCGCCTGAACCACCGACTCCGGTACAACTACCTGCTCCACTGTAGGAACATGAGCATCAAAGGAAAATACCGTAAATTTTGAAATTTTTGGGCAAAAATACTGGATATTTTGAAATCTACAGTCGGTGATATCAAAAATTTCGAAAAATCCAGTACAAAATACCAAATGTTTTAACAAAAATACCGAAAACTTACTTGTATTTGCGATAATTTCGGTAGCGCTCTCAAATTTCCGGTATCGTTCAAATTTTTTTAAAATATAGGATGTACCGGAAATTTCAATAATGAGAAAGACTTGAGCAAAATTGACTTTTCATACAAATTAAAGGATGTTAGGTACAAGTGAGGGTGGCATGGAAAATTCTCTTCTATATGTTGGTGCTTTTTAAGATACTACTATATATGAATAAATAAACAAATACAATAATTTTATAAAAGTTTTTTATTTACTATTGACTATTATATATTATAATAAATAGATAATATAATTTAATAGTTTGAAATTAGTGGAAAATTAATTAAAAAAAATGATAGAAAAAAATTAGTATTATTAAAATAAAATAAGAATATTTTATTTATAATTTTTTTTTATCAAAGAACACTTATTTAAAAAAATATAAGAGTTACTATAATGATTTGATGTATATGGGTTGATTCAAAAAATCCGATAAAATATAGAATTTGAACATTATAACTTAATTTAATTTATACGTCTGATTCTAAATGTTCTACTGTATAAAATATAGTTTGAACATTACAATTAAAATTAATTTATATGTGCTGACACTAGTGCAAAAAAGACAATATAATTTTAAAATTTACACCTGATATTTATAAATCGGATGTAAATAAATAAATACGGTGGCAATTTTGTAAATAAAGTGTCATTTAGGTATTATCATGTGTCAATGTACTCCCATTTTTTAAAAAATAAATTTAAATTAAAAATATTATTATAATCAAATCTCAATTACTCCTTTTAAAATAAATAAATGGCTGTAAAGTTCTATAAACTAAAAAAATTTATAAATTAAAATATGTAATCATTGTGATATATTAATGAATGACTATTAATAAATTAATATGACAATTTAGATGATTTTTCTTGATCCAACTATTTATTAAAAAATTAAATAAAATGCTTTAATTTTTTTATAATAAATTATTATTTTATTAGTGTTTATTTCAATAAAGATCAAATAAATAAAAACTAATAATTTATAAAAAAAATGTTTTAATTTTCACCCTATGCTTCAGCTTTCACGTTCCATTTTCACCCTTTTTTTATGACTTAATCTAAACATTTTCACCCTTTTTTCAAACTCATTTTCACACTCTCACTGCAACCCATTTCTTTCTTCAGCTTTCACGTTGTCACCTTCGCCGAAACCCATTTTCACCCTTTTTTTCAAATCCATTTTCACACCTTCACCGAAACCCTTCTTCAGCTTTCATCTTTCACGTTGTCAGCTTTCATCTTCACCGAAACCCTTCTCGTCTTCTGGCAATAGACTTCACATAATGGAAACCCTTCGCGTAAACCATTCGCCGAAACACAGAAAATCATAGACTCTTCTCCGAAATTTTCACGCTTCTCCGAAACCCTTCGCCGAAACTCTGCATCCTCAACTCTTCTAAGCGCAAGGTTAGTGAACCAAACTCTTCTCAACTCCTAAACCATCACGATATATTTTGAGCAACATGCATGGGTAGGGTTTGAGTGACATGCATTAGGGTTTGAGTGACAATCATTAGGGTTTGAGTGACATGCATTGATATCTGAAAATAGATTTTTGCTTAGGTTTTTTTGGTATTGAATTTTGAACTGGAATGCAGGTCTGTCAACTTGAACACCAGCTGTTTGATCATTTTCCCAGCTTCTTCGAAGGACCGGTGGTAAATACTGTAAGTGTGTATTCCTGTCGATGAATGTTGAACGGATTCTGAATTTTGATGATAACTGACAATGTTGAATGAGTTAAGTGTTATCATGGGAGAAAGAAGCTTTGGTAATATGCATTGTAGATGCTGTATGGGAATTAGTTTTGTAACTGAGCATTTATGCTCAACTACCGAACAATTAATGCTGCTGCGGATGAAGATATGTTACGTTCTGCATTAGCAGAAGCTTGTGCAATTCCATTGAGCCAAGCATTGCAAGCAGTTGCATCAGGAGACGCAGACGCCAATGATGCTGGTAATCGATGTTTCTTTTGAGAATTTTCTATTTGAATATAAAATTATTTCTAATTATTTCTGTCCTAGCTATGGTTCATGCAGAAAATGGAGATGCAGTGCATGCTGGACAACAACAAATGATCGAACTTGGAATAACCGGCCCTGAAGACCATCCTCTTTCAAGGCCTGCGTTGGTAAATTCTCTTTTTTCTTTCGATTTTGATAGTTATAGAATGGAGATGAAGAATATCTATCTATGTTGTAATTACAGAATGTTTCAGATGCCTATGTAGTTGGAAGGATAGGCAACTTCTCGTGCTATTCGCTTAGTAGATTTTGTGAACACTCCTTTATATGTGGTTCATGTCATGAGTATAGATGCAATGGAAGAAATTGGGAAGGCTATCAGGTTCTTAATTTTTTTTCTCCCTTCCTCATTTGTTACTGCTACTTACTGATAACTTATAATATGGATGTCATAAATGAACAAGATTGCAAGAAAATGTTTGTACCCTGTATGAGGCATTCAACCAAATGTTTCACACTCCAAGGCTACAACATAGCTGGGAGTATTTAAGAAGATATATCTTGATTTTCAATATGCAAAGATTAAGTGTAGTTTCTCTCTCAGTATAAGATACATGTTTTCTGGACTGCACCATATCAGTATGTGTCTTTAAATTTCATTTGTATTGATTTATTGCTTAGAAATTTATGAATGAAAATTGAAAAGCATGTTAATTTGAAGATTTAATATAATTTTGAAATAAACTACTCCTAGTTACTTAGTTATCTAGCTTCACGAACTTCAAAAGGAAAAGGCAATTTGATTGCCATGTCTAAGTTGAGGACATGGAAGCAATGGAAGCAAATAAAATTACTGTGTGCACCCACATGATATGACCCTGGTTTACTCAGGTTCTGCAAGCTAGGAAAATAGGGCAGCTAGGGTAACTATAACACATGGGGGTTGATGGGTTTTCACTATGCCTGAAAGGTCCATGCACGTAGGAAAACAATTCATTTCTGACACTGGAGAGAATAACACTCTCTTAAACTACCTTATTTAATAGCTACCCTATATATACATATACTGTATATGAAAAAAATAAAACAATCATTTTTGTTAAAAATGATTTCTTAATTTTAAATTGTACTAGTAGTAACATAGTTAGTCAAGTATATCAGTTTATTAAAACTGTTTTAATTTGTATTATAGTTGTGAGATGAAAAAGTAACAGAAAGCTAGTTTTCCATTTCATTCTTTATTATGCACATAAGGAAATTTTTTCTAATGAATGCAAGCTTTGTGGGGTCCTCTATATATAAAAAATAATGCAAGCTACCATGTAATGCATAGAGTTCATGAATAGATAGTGTAGTAGCAATCAAATCAAGCATTCTTTTTTCTAACGAGCCCTTGAACTTCTAGGTTTATGCACCAGTGGTTGAGAAGGATAGTACATTTCACCGGATGCTATTTGTTTTCATGTGTCCTTCCATGACATGTCTTCTCAGATATCAGCATGAACAATGGAAACGCAATCCAGAGAAACCATCCAGAATGTATCTCATAATGCTCTGCAAAACCAAGTTTTCCATTCTTTTTAGTTCCTTTGACTGTTGATCTCTCGAGAAAGCTTTGAAGGTATCTTTGGATGAGTTAGAAAGGTTTTTGCACCATCTATTTTATGGTTGTCTTTATGCATTCATAGATAAACTTTCTTATATTAAAGATATAATGCCAATTTTTGAACTTTTACAACTTAAAGGCAGTGCTGGTTCATCAAGACAACATGTACATGGCTCATTCAAAGAGTTTTTTGTAAAGATTTACCTGTATCCAGATGTTGTATACAGTTTTTATTCTCTTATGCAATATGTTTTTACAACTTAAAGGCAGTGCTGGTTCATCAAGACAACATGTACATGGCTCATTCAAAGAGTTTTTTGTAAAGATTTACCTGTATCCAGATGTTGTATACAGTTTTTATTCTCTTATGCAATATGTTTTCACATGCACAGTTGCACATCGTGCACATTCCACTTTTATGCATGAGCTACGATGATAGTATGTCTAAAATATGGGATTACTTCTTACCAAAAAATGGTAGGCCTTGACTGATTCTTATAGATATTATCCTCAAGATGTCTCTCGTGCAGCAACTCTTCTCCTAGTAGTACTCATGTTGTACCTCCTCACCATTTTGTTGATAATTAGTAAATCTATTTTGAAACTAGTACATATGCGTTTGTTGTTACAGAGAATAAACTTTCATCATGATATTTGCTTTTCAGGCTGGTGATGTTCTTGATAAAAGTTTACAGCCTCATGAATCACATATTCCCTTTATTCTTGCCGTATGCGCTTTCATGTGATGGATGGTTTGGTATAATTGAAATCTATTATAGTTTATGTGCAACTAAGCATGATGAAAATATTTTCTGTTTAAATCATCATTATTCTTTACATGGCATGGCATTATCGATACTGAATTTACTCTGCATTCACCATTTTTCTTTTCTTCTTTCTATGCATGCGTTTTATCTTTGGTGCCCAACTTGTTGCGAAGGGCAAAACATCAATGTCAGAAGTCTTTCATCACTTCTCATGGTCCCTTCCCGACTTCCATGAAATAAAACTTCAAACCCTTTTGTTCTGTGCACCAACTTTTATTCCATTCATTCATTTTTCAAATATGTGTAGTTGGAGATTGCTTCTATGGTTGGTTTTCACATTGAGTTTGTTCTTTGTGAAGAAGACGCATTATCAAGAAATGAATGATTATGACCAAATAGATAATCCTGCTTTCTTCCTCTTATTACTCGACTTATTTATAGCGAATTTCGATTTGACTTCAATTCTTAGTCACCGACTTAGTGCGACTCAATTTACGTGTCAAAGATCCGTAAGTCTTTTTCCTTTATCTGTTTGGCTAATTAGGTAGAGTTCTGAGCTATTTCTACAATTAAGTCAAACTGTTTTTGATAAGCTATTATGGAATATTTTGTTGACATGTCATAAGATGTTTTGTTAATGCTTGGAATGGAAAACTCATGACTCAAATAATTAGATTCATTTAATTTATATGTGATTAATGAATGAACAATGCAATTGAATATGAAGTGCTTAGTATGGAATTATTCTTGTGACTTGTATGCTGAGTGTTTTGAGATTGTGTGTTTTACTTAGGATGCAATTTAATGTGATATGAAAGTGCTTATTTATTGCAAAAGCCGTTGCATAACGATTTTGTAATACTAATATAGATATTGATTTTATCAGTGTTTTAAAAATCGGACCGGACCGGCCGGTCGGACCGGTCGAACCGGGAACCGGCCAGGTAACCGGTCTGGTTCAATAGTTGGATCGGGAATGTCATTGAACCGGTAAGAACCGGTGAAAACCGGGAAAACCGGTGGTTCAACTGTATTTTTTAATTTTTTTATTCAAAATTTTTAAATTTTTTAAAAAATATGCAATTTAAATTTTTTATTTATTTAGATTATTTTATTAAAATATTATATTTAAATAAAAATAAAATTAATTAATTATATTATTGACAAAGAAAATGTTGTTGATGCGGTTGATTTTGTAGATAATTTTGATATTGAAGAAGGATATCTTAATATTAAAATAATCTTTACTCCTTGAAACTAAATAGTAGATAATAAAATTATTCTGTTATAAATTATTCAATTATACTATGTTGCAATTATACTTTGTAATTTTGTACTATTTTATTATATATGATACTTATATTTAAAATTTAAATTTAAATTATTAAATTGTAAATTTATTTATGATATGATATTTTTAAAATATTTAATATTTAAAATTTAAAATATTTAAAATTTAAATTTAAATTTAAATTATCAAATTGTGATTTTATTTATGAAATGATATTTTAAAAAAAAAATAGTTCTAATTATATTTTGTAGAGATTGAGTCATCTGGTTCGACAAGTTTTATACCTATATCGTTTTGTTATAAAGGCCGGTTTAATCAACTGAGTTATCCGGTTTAATCCGGTTTAATCCGGTTTAGACATGCGGTTCGACCAATGACCCAGTGGTTCAACCAATAAACCAGTGACCCAGTACCTTCACCGGTTTGATTTCCGGTCCGGTTTTTAAAATACTGGATTTTATTGTTTCAGGGGTTTTGATTTGGGCTTTTGTTTCTGATGATTTGATAGGAGATATTACAAACCGTTTGCGTACAGCCGCGGAAGTGAAGTTTTACTTAAACTATTTCTGATTATAGTTCAACGGTTTAATATAGTTTAAGGGCATTTGGTATAATGGTATGATTCTCGCTTTGGATGCGAGAGGTCCCGCATTCGATTCTCGGAATGCCCCTTTTTATTGTTAAAATAGGGTTTAAATTATATTAAAAAAATGTGTTAAATTGTATTAAAAAAGGGTGTAGTCAGACCTGATTTTTATTTAAAAAGGGTGTAATTACACCCAATTTTTATTAAAAAGGGTGTAAATTAGCATATAATTACCCCTTTTTTATTATAATTACACCCATTAAATTTAATAAAAATCGGGTGTAAATCATAAGCTATTTACCCCCTAATGTTAAATGGGTGTAATTAAGGTAGACATTTCTCACCCAATGGATATACACCTGATTTTTATTAAATTTAACGAGTGTAATTTTAATAAGAAAAAGGGTGTAAATTAATATTTTTGTACTAGTGTGATAAGTCTGAAATAATATAGAGTGTGAAAATTACAATTAAAGTCTTAATTATTTAAGGGTTTTTTTTATTCTAAATGTTCTATAAAATATTGTTTGAACATTACAATTAAAATTAATTTATATGGGCTGATAAGTCTGATATAATATGGAGTTTGAACATTATAATTAAAGTCTTAATTATTTAAGGGTTTTTTTATCCGTGTCTCTAAAAATTCTTTTATTGATTAGGATTTACTTGTATGAGTCAAATGTAACTCATTTAATTTGCGTAATTGAATGTTTGATAATAAAAAATTAATATTTATGTTATCTAAGCGACTGTTGTTATATTAGAATAATTTAGAATAACAATATTTTGATTAGTATTATTTTTGTTATTATTAACGAAAATAAGAAATTATTGATCAAAATATATTAACAAGAACATAAAATTACAGATAAAAATAGTCTATTACGACAAATAATATGGGATGACGGAGTAAATAATAACAGAAATATAAAATTATTAATTAAGATATTGAATAAATAATAGAACAATTTTACTATTGGTTTAAATATTTTTTACAACAACTCCAGAATAAAAATAATATTTATATACAATTATATATTATCAATTCAAATATTTTTATGTATTAGAAGAATTATAGACAACGACTTATTATATCTTTTTAAAAAAGTTCATTTTCATTTTTATTATATTTTGTTCAACTAAATCAATTATTTATCTTTTCTAAAATTTATGATTACTTAATTATATTAATATTATCGGTTATGAGTTGTCAACAAACTATATTTGAGAATGTCAAATATGTTTTTTTAAACATAGAGATTTCAACATCATTTCAATAATTTAATTTTAATGAGAACATAAATTTACTGATCAAAATGTTAGTAAATTTTAACAGGAACATGAATTTTCTGATTAAAATATTAAATATTAACGAGAACTATTGATCAAAATATTGAATATGAATATTAACGGGAACTTGAAGTTATTAACGGAAACTTGAAGTTACTGATCAAAATATTAAATATTAACGGAACATGAAGTTAGTGATCAAAATATTACATATTAACGGGAACACGAAATCAAAATATTAAATATTAACGGGAACATGAAATTAGTGATCAAAATATTGAATATTAACGGGAACATGAAGTTACTATAAAAATAGTGAATATTAACGGGAACTGAAGTTAATGATACAAATATTAAATATTAATGAAAATGAAGTTACTTATCAAAATATTATAGGTTTCCTTTCTAATGTCCCTGCTACTCTATTGACACTACTTCTTCTAGCTGGTTGTTCATACACAAATGGAAATATACCAATCTTCCCTGAGAACGTCACATTCTTTTCATCGTCAAACCTAGGTCTAGCCACAGCAGCTAAGAACATAAGCTTACCAATAAAGTTCTTGCTTTTGCATGTTCTATATGGCTCTTCTTCATCCGAAAGCAAGTAATAATTGTTTTTGGTTTTGGTAATATAAAACCATTTTTCATCGATGAAAACAATATTATGCATAGAAATAAACTTTGGATCATGAGGCAAACTGTTACTATCAAGCATATCCTTACAAAACCTTAAACGATTAATCATGTTATCCTCTTTTAAATACGGCTTAAGCGTACTTGAATGACGTCGTATAACTCCTGACTTTTGCAACCTTATCAATGACGTCTTAGGAATGTTAAGAGCATTAGATAGAGCTCGATAGGTTGATCGTTTTGATAACGGTACTTGACGCATTCTCTCAAAGTCCAATTGGACCCTTTTCCTTCCACACAATGTTTTTCTATGACAAACATTACCTGTGTCCTTTACTTGATTCTATATACGGTAAATGACACTTCTATGAACATTGTATAGTGCAGCTATTCGTGGTATTACTCCATATTTATGTGACTTCCCATCCGGACTCAAACTCAACAGTATATGATATATAGCCTTCCTTTGTTCATTAGTTAGAAATCCCCGTTTTCTTGAATTGATTTCACTTGTCAATGAGTCTGCACAAATGATAAAAATGTGATGGAAGAGTTAAAGAATCAATTAAAGGTGATAATTTTGCCTACAAATAGTATAATTTCATGCATGTACTTTCATCCATAAACATGATAATTTGCATATATGTATTTCATGCTACTGTACATAATTTCAACCTACTTTTTATAATTTCATGCTACTCATAATACACTTGTAATTCAAAAAAATACGAAAGAAAATTAAAATAAGAAAAGAAAATAAAATGATAGTGTCACTACTATTATTTGAAATAATTACTCACCATTTTCAATTGAAAAGAATCATTGTTGCTTGTTTCTTCTTGAATGGAAAAAAATTGATTCATGTTACCTTCATCATTGACATATGGGAAATGAGTTAACTCAAACTCAAATTCAGATGATTCTATATTTGATGGCACATCTTGGTTCATGTTATCTTCAACAATGAGATTTGATGGATGATTTAGCTCAAACTCAAATTGAGGTGTTTCAATATTTGATGGTGCAATAGGCTCACATATAGAAGATGATTGTTCTTACGAAAAGAAAGTGATATTTAAGTCTATGTCAAGAGGCATTTTTTAGGATGAATGAAAGTAAATATGGAAAGCTCAATCTCTTTATATAGAGAGTGATTGAAAGTGTAGAGTTTTTGTGATAATGTTTCAAAATTTAACCTTTAAAATTTCAAAAGTTTACTTGCTAAAAATTTGGAGGTAAATTGCTAATATAAAATGGTGGGAAAGCCAAATTAACAAAAGTTTTGTTTTTCTGAAATTAAATCCAACGTGAAGCTTGAGTAGCAATGGAGTAATATGTGTGGTAATTAACATAACTCTTCTTGTGAATAACAAAAGATATTATTGGAATTAAGCATAGTGGTGTATTGATAATTACAAGAGACAAGAATAATAATGACTATGATTAATATTTGAAGGTTAGTTTTGGAATGAAATAATCATTTTTAAAATTATTAATAAAAGAATTAGCTTCCTTGGTTTGTGTGATTTTTTCAAAGTGTTCCTTATAAAAAGGACCGGAGGGAGTATATATTATTTCCCAGTTGCCTTGCCGCAGTTGATCTCCTTTGTCCAAACGGAGTACTTATGGTTGGTTATATATTGAACAAATCTTGTCATTCCAACTCAACCGCACAACTCAAATACATGAAGCATACCTTGCCATCTTCTATTGTAACAACCTTTCCGGTGACTGTTTTGGTAAAGCTTACAATGTCTGAGCAAAGTAAGCCGTTTAGGTTTTACTATTGGATAACTCCAATTATGGGCCTTCCCCAATACAATAACAGTCAATTATATAATATATCAATGCTTTATTAAGCCAAATAATAATAACTATCCCTTATAGTATTAATCTTGTATTATCTGATATTTTATTAATATAATATACATTGAAAATGTTTTTTTAATTATTATATTGTATATTTTATTGAAATATATTTTTGTATGTTTACCAAATTTTATGTACCATATACTTTTGCTTCATACATTCTACATTTTTTAATTCAGACTAAATTTCTATACTTTAAACATCTTTTTTTATAATATTGAATTTTACATAACATCAATATTGAACAAAATAACCAAGCACCAACGGATACCCGTGCGGACGCACGGGTATCACACTAGTTTATTAATAAGAAAATTAAAAAAGCTAATTTAACTTTTAAAATTTGGAGAGAAAAAATAATAGAGATTTATAAAATAATACGTATATAATATAAGAGAAAAAGGAATATGCAGTTACAATGTAAAATAATTTTACATTATTAGTCAATCATAATTTCGACAAGTGTCTAGTTATATTATTATTTTTAAATAAATTATGACATGATTAAATTATAAATTTTAATTAGATAATAATGTACTGACTATTTAAGAACAGGAAGAGAGCTTGCTCCTGCAGAGAACTAAAATCGATTGGATTAGGAAAGGAGATGGCAACAATGGATTCTATTTTGCATACCTTCAAGCCAAACATAACAAAATAACATGAAATTTCTGTACAAAGATGATGGTCACACTATTTCTGGTCAGGAAGATATTGAGAAAGAAGTTTTGGATTTCTTTGGCAGCCTTATGGGATCGAATGTGCAGACTATTAATCACATAGATGTTGAAGCCATGAGATATGGAGCTCAATTGTCTATGGAGCAGAGGAAGGCGCTTGTGAACCAGACCTCCACTAAAGATATTGAGGATGCCTTCAAGGACATTGGGGGTAATAAATTCCCTGATAAAGATGGGTACAATGCCAAATTTTACAAAGCCTGCTGGCCTGTGATTAAAAAAAGATGTGGTTGCTACTGTTATGGAATTCTTTTCTGCAGGGAGATTGTATAGACCCTTTAATAGTATTGTTGTCACCCTTATACCTAAGGGTATCGGTGCCAAAAGCATAAGAGACTACATGCCTATAGCTGACTACACCATATTCCTGAAAATCTTATAAAATATTATGACTAAAAGATTGGGAGAAATGCTGAGTAGTATGGTCAGTAAGAACCAAGCTACCTTCATCCTTGGCCAAAGAATTCACAATCATATTCTCCTAGCTTATGAGTTACTGAGACGTTATGATAGGAAGGGTGAGACTCCTAGGTGCATGATGCAAATTGATTTGCAAAAAGCCTATGATATGGTCAATTGGTCTTCCTTAGAGAGTATTATGAAAGAAATTGGGATACCTGAGTACTCTATCCACAGAGTAATGTTGTTGGTCTCTACAGTTTCTTATAGCTTTAACATCAATGGTATGTTCACTAATCCTATGCAGGCTCGCAGAGGTATAAGACAATGGGACCCCATATCCTCCTTGCCTTTTGTCCTCATGATGGAGTATTTAAATAGATGTCTGCTCAAAATGAAAAGGGATGCAAACTTCAATTTCCATGCCAACTGTGAGAAGCTGGAGTTGATAAACCTATCGTTTGCAGATGATGTTTTATTTTTCTGCAGGGGTGATGAAATGTCTACATACATGCTCATGTCTACTTTCAAATCTTTTTCTGAATCCACTGGTCTGATAGTGAACCCTAGGAAGTGCAAGATTTGTTTTGGGATGTGGAGAAAGAGATACAGAAAAATATTCTCAACAGCACAAGCTTCAAAGAAGGTGTCTTACCTGTGAAGTATTTGGGTGTGCCTTTAACCAGTAGAAAGCTCAACATTAACCACTATATGCCGCTTGTGGATCGTGTAGTTAATAGAATCAAGCATTGGTCTACCAAATTTCTAATCTACGCTGGGAGAGTCCGACTTGTTAAACGCATTTCTATCTCTGTTGTGCAGTATTGGCTGCAATGTTAGTCGTTGCCTGCTGCTGTTATTAAGAAGATAGAAGCTCATTGTAGAAGTTTTATTTGGACTGGTAGAGCTGAGGTCTACAGGAAAAGTCTTGTGGCTTGGGACAAAACCTGTAAACCTTTGAAGCAAGCAGGTCTGAACATCATAAGCTTGAAAATATGGAAACAGGTTGTGCTTTTAAAGTGCCTGTGGAATATATGTTCTAAAAATGATACCTTTGGGTGAAATGGGTCAATGTTTACTATATAAAAGGCAAAGATGTGTTGAATATGGAGCATAGAACCACCTGGTCGTGGATTATGAACCATATCATGAAGCAAAAAAATCAGGTTACAAAGATTCAAGCTCTGTGGGATAACATGCTTCTCTGTCAAAAAAGTCTATGCTGAACTTGTTGAGGATGGTAAGTAAGTTGGGATAACGTTTTCCGTGGGAATAACGCAAGGCCTAGAAGTCTGATCACTATGTGGCTGATTTTACATGGCAATCTTCCCACCAAAGAGAGATTGAAAAGATTCAATATTATTCGAGACAGCACCTGTATCATGTGTAAAGATGCTGAAGACAGTCTGAATAATCTTTTTTTTCAGTTGCATTGATCTGAAATTCATCTGGAAGCAAGTCCTATCTTGGATCAATGTTAATCGTGAGCCTAAACATTGGAACGAAGAGAGAAACTGGATCATTGCTAACACCAAAGGGAAGGGATGGAGAGCTACAATTCTGAAGTTGGCTTTTGCTGAGACTATTCATGGTGTCTGGTTGTATAGAAATGATAGCATTTTTGGAAACTATCATGATAGGGACACAACTGTGAATAATATCATAGAAAACATAGTGTATAGAGGGTGGATGAATAGAAAGATTAGGAAGCACATTGCTAGCATGATGTTGTAGCTTCTTTTCTTGATTTTTTTGTCCTTTTAGTGTGCTGGATCGTTTGCGATCGCCTTGTTTGCTTTCCTTTATATTTTAAATTAATATATTATTTCTTTTGATTAAAAAAAAAATAATGTAAAATTTATTTTATACTGTACACTATCTTTTAATTCATAATATAAAGTATAAATAAATAGTACAAATATTATAAATAGATAAAAAATAAAGATATTACTCTCTCCATTCTATATTATTTGTTACAATTGACATTTTCGCACAAATTAATAAACATTAATAATAAAATAGAGAAAATAGTAAACGTACTAAATTATTCTAACTAATTATTAATGTATTTAAATTAATATAATGTTAAGTGAAAAAATAAAAAATAAAAAATATTTATTAGAAGATACAATTGAAAAATTGAATAAAAAATTATTTCATAAATGCTAAATCATGAACTTTTTTTAAAATTTACAATGTAAGTTAACACTTCACATGACTATCATTTACTGGCAGTATACAAATATTTTATACTATCAGTCATTTCTTATTTTTTTTACTAGAATTAGACAGACACGATGTAATGTAGAATTTTTTTTTGGAATAACCAACTTTTGAAATTTTTTACGCAAATAACCAACTTTCAGGACTAAATAACACATAGGAGCCATCTGAGATGGCTCATGCACTTAAAAGTAATACATAGGCGCCATCCCATGTGGCTCCTCCTCATGAATAAGCTATCTAGGATGGCGCCTCCTCCTTGTAGTTTACATGTAGTAGCCATTTCAGATGGCTCCTACATGTATTTTTTTATAAATAAACACCCATCCCTCCTTCCTTTTTCACATTTTTTCAACTTCTCATCTCATATTCTCTCTTATTCTCTGTTACTCTCTCTTATTTTTCTGTCATGACATCTCCATACATCCATACCAGAGATGGATACGTTGTTTTCTCGGTCTCAAAACCTCCAATGAAAATGAAATTTTGGCACATATTTACCATGGCCAAACTGCAAAAAGAGTTGATGCGTTGGTTAGAGGGAGAAATAGAAGTTGGTGAAGAAATTAGAAGGATCCACAAGAAGAGAACAACCATGAACTTCACAACTGGTCAACCTCGAATTTGGTTGGAGGAAGTCAAAACAGACGTCGAGATTGTTTTGACGGTTGTAATGTCTTAAATAATTTTTTGTGTTGTTGATGCTTCATTTTCATGTTGTTGTTTTAATCGTGTAGTTTTTTATTTTGTTGTCTGCGTATTGGTGTTTGTAAGAAATGCTATTAATGGAAAGAAGAAGATTTGTTACAATATTAAAAAGTGCAGATAAATGAAATACAAATTTTAGGATGTTGAGCTTGTAGCACGTTGGGGACAATTTTTTCGATTGTGTCCGGATTGACGACATAGACCACACTTTCTTTCCAGTTTATCAACATCGTCCATTTCAGTTGTTATACGTTTGCTCTTGGGACGACACTTTTTATTTCTCCGCATTTGATGTTATGCCAACTACTTCCCTTACGCAGCCAATAATCTGGTTTTGCTACTGGTTCGAAGGCATTGTTGTATACGTTGAGCAAGGTCTGAGACTTGTAAATTGGAGAAAGAAGTACTAGTGCATCTTGATGAACATGTGCACACGCCGCAATAACATGAGAGCAGGGCATTCGAAAGGCCTGAAATTTTCCACTGTCGCACCAACGAGATGGTAGTTTAACCTTGTAGTCTTGTCTAGGAAAACCCTCATTGTGGTCGATTGTCTCTTTGACAATGAAGTTATGGTTATGTCGGTCGAATCTTGTAACAAGATGAGTTCTAGCTTTGGCACTTTCGGCCTTAATAAATTTCAGGCAGCTTTCACTCCACACTTGTCTGGATTGTACCACCGCGTTCCATTTTTCACCTCTTTCTGCAAACAAGGAGGCCTTTCTAAAATATGTTGTACTAACCAAAGCAGTTATTGGGAGTGCTCTTATGCCTTTGAAGACGTTGTTCATTGATTCGAATAGATTTGTTGTCATGTGGCCCCAACGCACTCCATTGTCGTATGACTGTGTCCACTTTTCCACTTGCAGATTATCAACCCACGCACCTGCATCTGGGTTTTCTAATCTGATCTGACTACGATAATATGTAAAACTTGGTTGTGTTAGCGCGTACGCTGCATTCATAACTGTTTTCCGAAGACGCTTATCTTTGATCTGGCGCATGAAATTTTGAACGATATGTCTTGCGCAATAAACATGTGTAGACGGTGGGTCGTGCCAACTGTTGGCAGGATTGTTGTACGCACTATCAATTGAGGCATGTCTGTCAGAAATTAGACAAAGATCACGTTGTGGTGCTACGTGTGTTCGAAGATTCTTTAGGAAGAAACTCCAAGCTGTTCCAATCTTTGCCTCTACAAGAGCATAGGCGATTGGGAACACGTTATTGTTGCCATCATGTGCCATGGCCATCAGTAGGGTGCCCTTGTATTTCCCATACAACCATGTTCCGTGTATCTGTATGATATGTTTGCAGTGTGCAAACCCAGTGATGCAAGGTTGAAAAGCCCAGAAAAGTCTACTGAATATACCATGTCCGCTGACACAGGTACCATCTTGGGAAAACGCCAACATCGTCTCTAGAACATAAACTGTTCTAGGAGCATACGTTCGCAGTGCATTCATGTAGCGAGGTAACTCTTTGTACGAACCCTCCCAGTTTCCGTAGATTTGCTCAATAACCTTGTTTTTTTTGCTAACCAGGCCTTTCTATACGAGGGGGTATAGTTGTATGTTGTAGTTATGTAGGATATTATTGTTTTCACCTTCAATGAAGGATCGCAGCTAACAAGAGGTAATATTTCTTGACAAATGAGATCATAGCTCAATTTCCGGTGATCCTGTGATTGTGTGGAATTAACACAAGTGTGTTCCGTCATAGAACCTATCACCCAGGAATCACTACGCAATCTATACGATGCAGTTAGATGGAAGTTACACTCATGGTGGGTACAGATGATTCTGTATCTCTCTGCTGCTGTTCGATCCACATGAAAGTCATAGTTGTTTATCATGTGAAACTTTTTTATTGCTCGCACGCAATCTTCTTTTGAAAGAAATTTGTCTTTGACTTTTAAATTTGCATCTGACTGCACTTCAGGATTGTAGAATATATCAGATGAATGGTCATCTGTGCACATGTTGAGGGTGGTCATGTACGAAGGTGGTGTGAAGATCTCATGTGGAGGCAGTTGGAGTTCTTCCTCGGCCTCTGATTCTTCATTTACCATGATGTTGAACTGCATCTCGTCAGCTTCCTCTTCTTCATCAGCAACATCCACCTCAGCTTGTTCCTCCTCCGTAGGATCAACCATCTCCGTGTCCTGGAACACGACGTACAACTGAATCGAGTCGTACCTAGAATATTCATGATTACAAAACATGTTTTGTAGATCTTCGTCGTCTTCAACAGCTACCTGGTAAAATTTTACTTGGTTCTCACCAGTAAAAACAAGATGTTGGTAGAAAATGTGTGACGTCGGACCTCGACGAAGTTTGGTCTCGAGTCTTTTTTTGAAATACGAAAAATTCACATTGCTATTTAGACAAAATTGGATATTTTCAGTGTTTCTGAATAAAAAACCGGCTACCTCACTGTTGTACGTCTCACCATTGAAATGTACATTGATGATATATTATGGTACAAATGACATTTTTTCTGGGTTTGAGTGTTTGAAATTTGGGTGTTTGATTTGAATGTTTGAGATGTTTGCGTGTCTAAAAGTGTTTGATTGTGTGTGATATTTATAGATGGTTAAGATAATCACATGCAGACTAGGGTGGCAGCTAGGTGACAGACCTAATTATAACTAAGCCTGTAAAAAGCCAAGTTGAATGGGTCCTAAGTGTAAAATTACAAAGGAGGCGCCATCCCCTTTGGATTTTTACAGGTCTAGTTATAATTGGGCACCCATAGCTCGCATGCATGCAACCTGCCACCTAGCTGAACCTAGCTGCCACCTAGCCTGTCACAAGCCATCTTGGATGGCGCCTTAGTTCAAAAATAAGGAGGAGGCGCCATCCCACTTGACTCCTCCATGACAAGTGGCATGCATGCATGCAAGGCCCCAACCACCTCATTTATTCCTCTCTTCTTGAATCGCATATAAATATGGCTTCTCATTTGTGTTTTTTCCATCACCACTCTTCACTCTACCTCTTTATATAATACAATTCTCTCATTCTTATATCATTAGTAGAAATTTCAATCATGAGTCTTTTGAAGTTAGGAGAATCTCACCGAGGAACAAGGGCAAACATTGCAACCTATGTAAGTTTTGTTTACATTCTTTTTTTATTACATTCTTTTGTTTACATTCTTTTTCTTACATTATTTTTTTATTATGTTTTTAATATTGTTTACACTTTCTTACACGATTTATTTTCACATTATCTATAGGACACGAAAAAATTTAGATGCCGCTCACATTATTATGTTGTTCCCGATCCGTTCATCGTTTCATACCTTGAACGTGCCAGTTTTGGAGATGTTATTAAAATCTCCAACTACACAATCGATTCAAAATTTATTCTTGCATTGTGCGAAAGGTGGATACCCGAGACACATACATTTCATCTGCCTATAGGTGAATGCTGTCACACTAGAGGACGTTTACATGTTGATGGGTCTTCCTATCAATGGTAGGGCGGTTAATGGTCCAGTCCAACAAGCAAACACTCTATGCGAGGAGTTGTTAGGTAGAGATATAGTGGAAGGTCCTAGTGCAAGAGGCCAAAGTATATTTCTATCCACTCTTAGAGAGCATTATTATTCCCTTGTTTTGGATGAAAACTCCACCGAGGAAGAAAAAATTATAAAAACTAAAAACTATATAATGTTAATGTTTGGTAGTTTTTTATTCCCCGAAAGTACGGGAAATAGTGTAAATTTTATGTATTTGAGTTTACTTCGAGACGTGAATAAGATAGGAAGATATAGTTGGGATTCCGCTGTTCTTGCCCAGCTATACAGTTCCTTGTGTAAGAACTGTATGGAAGACACATCAACTGTTAATGGATGTGCTTTCTTACTTCAAACATGGGGTTGGTGGAGAATGCAATCACTTAATCCCGCCAACGACCTACCGTTCAGTTTTCCATACACAACAAAGTAAGTACATTGCTTATTTATTAAAATATTTATATCTTTCATATATATATATATATATATATATATATATATAATCCTAATATATTAAATGTTAATTCATATAGGTTTAGCGTAGTGGGCATGAATTATGGAAAGAATCCGAGACACAATGTTCTCCTATATCGTTATCTAATAGACCACTTTGGCGCAACTGATGTACGTAATTTCGATTAACTCCAAATTATTTTAACTTTAACGTATATTATTTTTATCAATGATGATGATGCAGAGGTTTGAACTGCGAAGACTGCAATCATACAGTTTAACATTGTGGAAATGCACTACAGCGACCGTGTGAAGATGCAGTTTGGTATGTTCCAAGACATACCACGCGATCCGATATGTTTGGATCCTTGGAATCTTAGAAGGGTCGATGCCCATTGGGGATATGATAATTGGAGAAATTTTGCCAGGGAATATTGTAGGATGTGGAAAAACCGAGCAGACCATATCTTACAATTTCCCGTTTGCGAAGATGACAAGATTATGCAACACTCTCGTCAATACATTGCTTGGTACCGGTCAGTCACAAATCCAGATATGCATGTTTCTCACCCCCGCTATTTGGTCGACCCTCGCACCCAGTGGGGGCAACCTTCAGAGCCACAACAACAACCAAGACAACGCTACCGCCAACAACAACCTCAATAACAATACCAACAACAACCTCATCACAGCCACCACCAACAACAACCACACCAACAATACCAACAACCACCCCAACAATACCAACAACCACCCCAACAACACTACCAACATCCATCAACCTCCCGCCAACCAATCCGATGACACATAACCACCAACACTCAATCCCAACCCCAACCCCAACCTCAACCTGATTACCCACCCAATCAAATGTCCGGCCCACAATTCCAATACTCACATATGCCACACACCCAAGTATAATACATCGAACAAAGAACATATGTCCAACCCCCCTTATATGGGTCCATCGACATCTCACCTCAGCCCAGACCCTGGCTTCCTTGAGGAATATTCCCCAACCAACCCAACATTCCACCAACCATCGCCGTACCAAACCCCCCACCATTCATATGGGTACGAGACTCCAAACACCCAATTTCTTTTTTACCCCACTCATTCACAATCCACATATACGAATGACGACTGCTATAGTCTCCAAATGGAACCTAATCCTCCACCACAACGACCAAGCTATGAGAACATGGGAACACGTTTATACGAAACCGGTGCAACAAGCAATGCAGATCTTTAGGCATTCATGGATCCTGGTCGCATTCACTACGAGCATCCATCAACCCATGATCAGGTGCCATCGACCCAACAACAGCCGGATCTAGAACCTCGCATCAGACGAGTTAGGAGAGGACGCACATGTAGAACCCGTGGTCATCTACAAGTCCCGGGTCGCCGGGAATAAACTTATGTAATCACTATTCGTTGTAATGAAAATTTATAATACAAGTTTTATTTCACACAACATTGTGATGCACTTTAATTTAAATTGATTTTTTTTAAAGTACACATAGGCGCCATCTCAGATGACTTTTCCCATGTGATTTACACATAGGAGCCATTTGAGATGGCTTTTAGGAGAAAAAAATACAAGGAGGCGCCAACCAGCATGGCTTCTGCTTGTTAAAATCAATGCAGGAGCCATCTCAGATGACTCTGCTTGTATTTTACATCTGAAAGTTAGTTATTTGCGTAAATTTTTTGAAAAGTTAGTTATTTTTGTATTTTTTTTTTAAAAACTTGGTTATTGCAAAAAAAATTTTTGGAATGTAAGTGAAACTCAAAATCACAGTGAAAGCTGCATCCATGCCACGCTACACACGATCACAAATCAACACTGAGAGTTTCCATGTTCAGTTCACCACTAAGACGATCACAAACTTTCAAAATCCGAAGAACCATTCGACTCATCTTACAAGCTGACACTTCTACTCCTCACAGTTAACTCATTGCGATCTGAGTCAAAGAAAACCGACGTCGCATACGCAAGTCTGTTATACGGAGATGAATTCTTGTTAGGCGTTAGAGTTCTCGGAAAATCCATACGTGACACTCGATCCAGTAAAGATATGGTTGTTTGGGTTTCTGATGGTGTTTCTGATTACGCCAATAATCTCCTCAAGGTTCATTTTTTCGTTTTCTCTTCGCCATTGTTAACCTAATTAGGGTTTATTAATGAATTAATTAATTAATTTGTTGTTGTTGTTGTAGGCTGATGGGTGGATAGTTGAGAAAATTAGTTTATTGGAAAATCCTAATCAAGTTCACCCAAAGAGATTTTGGGGTGTTTATACCAAGCTCAAAATATTTAACATGACTGACTACAACAAAGGTACTTTTTTTTGGTTGTAAATTTGTTATTTTTTGGTAACTTGTTGTGCAAGTTATCGAGGAGACTGTTACGCGCTAAAATTTTACATTTAGGTTGTTGTTTTAGAAATGGGGTTGTACTTTCTTGGATTTATAGTGATTATATTGACTATGTGTATGTATGTGTGTGCAGTTATATAACCTTGATGCCGATACTATTGTTAGAAATATTGAAGAGCTTTTCAAGTGTGGAAGATTTTGTGCTAATTTGAAGCATTCTGAGAGGTTGAATTCAGGAGTCATGGTTGTGGAACCATCTACGGAGCTTTTTAATGACATGGTGAGCAAAGTCAAAACTCTGCCGTCTTATACTGGAGGTATGGTGATTTTTGCATACTAATAATGGGTGCTGTTGATTTTGTTTGTGTTATGAATTCCTTTATTTGAGCCTGATTGGTTTGAGAACAATTGGCTCTTGTTTTTTTTTCACAGGGGATCAGGGATTTCTTTTAATTCATATTACTCGGGATTTCCTAATGCGCGCGTTTTTGAGCCAAATTTGAGCCCGGAAATTTTGAATACTAGACCAGTTCCTGAAATGGAGCGACTTTCTATACCCTATATAATGCGGATGTTGGTCTCTACATGCTGGCTAACAAGGTACTGGAATATAGGTAATAACTTATAAGAGAATGGTTCTTTCCTTTTAAGTAACTATGGGCAATTCTTGAGTAATACATCACCACTTCTGTTTCTTCTCTTTTGAATTCAATCATGCCTGATCTTATTTTTTAAGCTCAGATGAATGCATGTTAAATGAAGTTGCCTTATGTTGTCTGACTTGTCTACTAGAGTCCTGCATGCTTGCATTTTTGTTAAGAATAAATCTTTTTTCAGTAATTGGATGTAGATGGATACAAATTGCAATGACTAGGAGGGTAAAACTGCCACCTTTAAAAATGACAAAAATTTCTCACGTTGTTGGTGCTTTAGAATGTAAGGGAACAGTTGCCGGAATCCCTTCTTGGAACCAGAGGGGGACAAAACCCTAAAGACGGTTTTCTTGTGAAGTTTCTTTTTCTGCTACCACTTTGTGCTGTACTCTTTTGCTGTTATCGTTCATTTCAAAAGGTCAGCTATCGTGGACTAATATTATTCTAAAAGTATTAAGGATTCACATGATTATCATCATATTGCGTTTCTGTAGAATCAAGGGTACTTTGGCCCCTGTTGTAGAAGCTCAATGTGTGATCATGTCAGACACCTTTACTATAGGATTAAATCAGGTGGCTCACTTTCTTATACTGCCATTTCTACTTCTACAGTTGGTTCCACCCATCAGGTCAGGTTTTGATATCTTAATCTTCTAGTTTTGGGATTTGAATTCTCTTATGCTGAGGCCTGCACTTGCCCACGATAATGTATCTTTCTCACTAGATAATTGGGTCAGTGATGGCCTCGCACAAGGGGAAGTTTGGGGAGCGAGACTTAGAAGTATCAATTGACCAAACGTTGGGATCTAAGAGACTTTGATGCCACATATCCACAAAAAATCTTAAGACATGGGGGTATGAGTCATTTCTCTTATATATATCTAACATATTCTCTATTTCTAGTCGATGTGATATTTTAGTTATTTCACAGTTGAAACTCAACAATCTCTCCATGAATGTGAATCATCCACATCACTAACCTCGATTCACACTAGGATCCACTTCCGTTCCCCAACCGAGTCAACATGAGCTCAAATACCACTCGTTGGAGAGTCCAGTGAGCAAGGTGAAAAAATGTTAATGATTCAAATATTAGGGATCAAATAGACCTTGACGCCACATATTAATCAAAAACCTTACAACAATTGAAACTCAACGTTTTCTTCTTTACTAATCGATGTGAGACTTTAACATTTTCACACTTGAAACTCAAACAATTGAGAATTTAAATCTCAATTATTCAAAATATTAGATAGTTAATAATAATAATATTAATAATTTTTTTACTTTATTATTATAAAGGATATGTTTGATTTGTTAAAAAATAAGTGACTGAACAACACAACTCTAGTTGTCATACGTTTGATTTAGAATTTGTTTATAGGACAAGGCAAAAATCACGATTAGGGACTGGACAAAAACTCAAATTTTGTCCCTCACTAAACCATGAGACAACTTTTTGTCCCTGATATAAGTTATTTAAAAACCAAAAATACCCTTTTATTTTTTAATAAAATTATACATTCTCTCATTCATTCTCCTCTATTAATATTTACAATATAAAAATACTCTTTTGTTCCTAGTATAATTTATTTAAAAGACAAAAATATACCTTTCTTTTTTACTGGTGCAAGTTATTTAAAATATAGAAATACCATTTCATTTTCTACCAAAAATATATTGAGAAGCAGGGAGTCAATAATCCAATTGAATGCAAATGGATTTATACTATAAAACATAAATCAAATGACACATTTGATCTTTACAAGGCAAGACTAATGACAAAAGGTTATACTTAGAAATATGACATTGATTACAAGGAGACATGTGTACTAGTGACAAAGAGGAATATTGTTTGATTCTTACTATCTCTTTCTGCTTATTTGGGATGAGAACTAAAACAATTTGGTGTTAAAAAGTGTTCTCAGATTCCTCTTAGCTTTAGTAACACTAGTCGAGCCAATAAGACGTGTCAATTGAAGAAGGCCTTATATGGACTGAAGCAGTCTCATTGAGTATGGTTTGAAAGATTCATAAAGTTAATGTTGTGTTTGACCTATAAAAGCCAAGGAGATTACACTTTTTTTTAAACCACGCAAGGAAGAAGACATATTGCACTTCTTGTTTATGATGATGATATTATTCTTACATCAGATGATTTGACTGAAAGACAACTACTTAAAATGAAATTTTCAACAGAGTTATGACCTTAGAAAACCCAATTATTTATTGGGAATCAAGGTTTCCCTTTTAAATAAAGACAATTTTATCTCTTAGAGAAAATATGTGTTTGATATTTTGCAAAAAAAAAACAGGATAAAATTGAATGCAAACTTACCAGTGTTCCTAATGAACAAAATCATAAGATGAGTCTTGAGGAGGAAATTGGTCAAGTTGATAAGGGTCAATATCAGCGGCTAGTGGAAAAGTTAATGTGCATGTCGTGCACTAGGCCGAATTCGACATTTGCAATAAGTATGGTCATCCAATTCATGCACGCTCCAAGCATGAGACACTTGTAGGATGCCGAACGTGTTCTACATTATCTCAAAGTCAAACCAGAGACATGAATTGTATTTAAAAGAGGTGGAAGTCTAACTTTATATGAAGGCTTGCACTAATGCCGATTATGCAGGTTCGTTGGTTGATAAAATATCTACTTCAAGTTATTGTACCTTTTTGTATAAAAACTTTGTTGTTTGGAGGAATAAGAAGCAAAATTTAATTTCTCGATCAAGTGTTGAAGCAAAATTCAGAGCTATGACATTGCAATTTTTTGAACTATTATGGCTGAAACAAGTGTTAGAATATTTGAATATTCAATGTAAAGACCGTATAAAGTTATTTTGTGACATAAAATCAACCATGAGTATTTCACATAATTCGATTCAACATATGACAAAAAATAACACATTGATATTAACCGACATTTCAACAAAGAAAAGTTAATAGTGGATTGATAACTATCGCCTATATATCTTTTGCGCATTATTTGACATTTAAGTTGACAAATAGTTTACCAATAGAACGATTCAACTAACTTACGTTCACATTTAAAATAATTGATATTCATTTTCCCATTTAAAGAGGAGTGCTATAAATATTAGATCGTAACTAATTTTATAGCTATGAGATTGATTAAATTAGTCAATTAAATTTAAATTCATCTCTATTTAATCTAATTTATTTTTCTATATATTAAAATATTTTTCTACATCAAACATTTGATCTTCATGAATTATTAACAATAGCATAGACTAACCATATCAAATCTATTTTAAAATTTCACCTAAATTTCTTAAGTGTGGCATATCCATAATTCAAGCATTCATTCATCATTAAAAAGTTCACAAGTGACATATCCATTCCATGTTTGCCACTTGAAGTCATCAAGTCAAAACAAAAGAATGAAAAGTATCAAAAGTTAGAAAAACAGTCACTGATCGCAATGCTACACCCTTATATTAGACTATCGATTTTATTAAAGTATTGATTGTATTCTTCTAGATCTAATCAAACAAATTAATCGTCATGCTTTATTTGTTTTTATTTCCTTTGATGAGTCATAAACCAATAAAAGTTAGTTTAATGATTTTATTACTCCTTCCGTTATACATGGTGTTCCTTTTGAAATTTTTAAATTTTTTAAGATAATGATTAATTATGTTGATTTCAATGTAAAAATAAATCTTATTTTATTAAAATAATTTTATTAATAATATGTAGTGGAATAATTATATAAATTCAAATACAATATAAAAATAAGTAAGTGGAAACAAACAATAAATATGACATTAATATTTTAAAAAGACAAATAATTTAAAACAAATAAAAATAAAGAAAGACACTTATTTTACCCTCTTTTGTTTGTTGCTAAACATCATTTTCTCCGGGTGGTAGAGTTGAATAAATGATAATGAACAAATTATATAATGGACAAATGGGTGGTAGAGTTGAAGTATATTATAGAATGATCATGCTTATCCTCTCAAGTAAAGTTTTCGAGATAAGAACTAAGCTATTGGAGAAAACAAAAGATCCATGTCCTTAATTTGGCTTTATGTTGTAAAATAACCACCTAGCATAATTAACATTTCCTCACTACAAACAAATGGTCGTGACTAAAAGTTTCATTAAAATAATTCTCCTAGTTAACATTTTAATAGCTTGTTTAAGAGAGAAATAGATTTTTAACAAAATAACCATGTAATCATAAACCCAAAACAAAAGGGGATTTATTAACTCATCTCATAACCTTCTTGTGAACTACGTGAATTTTTTAAAATGTCTCTACAAATCAGAAATATACTTTCAATTCGCACCATATATCATGAAAATCACGTTGAATAAGATTGAGTGTAAACCGAAAGTATATTTCCGATTTTAAACTATATGTAATTTTTAAATAGAGCGTGTATGTGAGACTAAAATTGGAATAAATTCTTAATATTATATTATTTAATTTGAAACCGGAAATATATTTCTTGTTTTCACCCAAATATTTCAAAATATGGTGCGAACCGGAAATAAACTTTCGGTTTCTAGGAGCATTTTGGAGTTTTCATGGGTGAGTTAAAAAATTCACAAATAAAAATGCAAAGGCTGTAATGATTCTTAACATATTTAAGAAATTTTTTAACTCGAGAGTTGTAGGGCTTTGCTTTCAAAGAGTTCTATGTTTCTTCAATTTATATATATTTTTAGGGTTAAATATACGTTGCCCTTTACTAATAGGATAAGTTTTGTTTTTCCTCCCCCTTATAAATATTTTTTGTGATTAGACCCTTATAAAACAAAGATTTTATTTTCAGAAGCACCTGTTTCAATTATTGGCTGACTGTGCATGGGAATTTTCCCATGTGGCATGTCTACATTCATCTTCTCAATTAGAAGCATGGTTGGTAGCACTTCTGTCAGAAACAGCGACAATTCTGTTGAGTTTGCAGGGTTACCTAGATGTGGCTGTGAGCGTGCAATGAAGATGTGGGTCTCGAACACAGTACAAAACCGTAATAGGAAATTATGAAAATGTCGCGATGTTGGGGTAAGATTGTTGGTGGTTTACTCATGTGTTGTTTGAAATCAAAATTTGATTTTTCTTCATGTTAACAAATGTGTAAGATGTTATTTTCAGACTGAGAATAAATGTGACTTATTCTTATGGGGTGATGAAATTGGAGGCTCTATAAGAGGGAAGTGTGATATTCAACCATTTTGTTAAAAGTATGAGATTAAAGAAGTGAAATTAGAAACCGTACGTAACGAAGAAGTTGAAAAAAAATGAAGTTGAAGATTGAAATTCAGAGGAAGATTAATCTGAAGCAGGCACTTGTTGTGTCTTGATTGATTATTGCTTTATTGTACAACTTCATCTAATTTTATGTAGTTTGCATAATTGTAATGTTCACTTTGGATGAAAAATGTTGGTGTTCTCATGTAATTCAAAATTCTTTGTATTAATGGAAAGGTTAATTTTTCTGTCGATCAATTTGTGTTCATAATTTGATAATAGAAGTAAGACTATGTAGCAAATATTCGATAATAGCACCAAAATATGTGCATCATTCATTCATTCGATAATAACACCTAAATTGTGCATAAGTCCGTGAGTACAAAATAGCACCTAAAGTGCCATGATTCATTCATTACAATAGAGTATCAAAATGTGTGCATAAGTCATGAATTACAAAAGAGCATCAGAATTGTGCATTCCTTACAAAATAACACTAAAAGCCATAAATTGTCATGACAGTATACACTAAATATCATTGACTGATTTCTTCTTTGGAGCCTTCTTTGGAGAATTCTTTGCATTTTGAGAGCCATTGCCTTTTTCTTCTTCAGTCAAGTTCATTGGTTGGTATGGGTTATAACCAGTCTATGTGATTAGTTTTTGAAACCATTTCAATTTAATTATCTCGCTTGACCGTTTCCTCATTAGTTTGGCCTCATGTTTGACCTTAGCCATGCCTTTCCTTATGCTACTTGTTGAGTTGATGGTTGTTGTTGTTTGCACACTTGCATTAATGTCAAGTAGGCTTGAAATCATATCATCAGAAATATCCCCAAACAATGAAGCATCATTTTGCGTTGTAGTAGAAGGTTGTTTATGGTAAACATTGTTTTTAGTTGCACCAGTTGATCCACCATTTGAATTAGCAATTGGATCAACCTGAGTTACAACACCATCATCATTCTGAGTTGGAGCATCACCATCATTCTGAGTTGCTCCTCCGACATTTGAACTTGACCTCATCTTTTTATGTATAAAAGAAATACACATAACATATTAGCAACAAAAACACTAGGACAACAATTACACATAGTATCAAGAGGCTAAGGATAATATCTTTCTTTTCAGAGCATTTGTATTTTTTTCTTGCTTTTGCATGACTGAACATTGTGTCCAATATTATCACACTTAGTGCACCTATAAGATACACCATGTAGCCTTCTTCTAGAACCTTCTTTACCAGTCTCCCTAATTCTTAATTTCCTTGGCCTACCAGGTCCTTTTTTGTAGTTAGGAGGCAGCAACTATTCACTTTCAACCTCATATCACATTTCTTGTACATTAATAGGGCTAACAACAAATCCATAGCAAATAACATATTTCTCCATAGTGTAACATTCATCAACAAAGAACTCTAGATTTCGCTGCCTAAATCCAAATGCTGCAACAATATGCCTACGAGGAATACCAACTAACTCCCAAAAATTACAAGTACAACACCTTTTGGCAATACCAACTACGAATTCATGTATGTTATATGAATGAGTGACCTTAAATTTTTCTTCTGTAGCCCAAGTTAGCAAACAATGACCACTCATAGTTACCTCAATATCTAATATTTTTCTAGGAATTGGAATAACCTTGTGTGGTCACTTTTCAAGTTTCAAGGTAGAATTACTAAACCTATTCATTAGATATTTTCTAATCCATTCACATATTGTTAATCTAGGTTTATCTCTAGCAATTAAAATGGTAGAATTAAAAGACTCAGCAATGTTGTTCATCAGTACATCATATTTAGGCTAAAAACTAAATGTATTCTTACACCAACATTTTGGAGGTATTCCCATTAGCCATGACCAAACAATGGGAAGGTATTAGCACCCATTTTCATCCGTAGTTATCTACGGGCTCTTAATTGCTTTAGCTCACTTTAAATTGCTTTTTTGTGTGTGTTTGAAAAGATTTTTGAAAAGGGCATTTCGCTTTGACTTCGTAATGATTCACGCTGAAATGTATACGAAGTGTTTCGAAATGCTTTTGTTTTGGAAAAGTTTTGAAAAGTGTGAGGTGTAAAAAGAATGTTTTACTTGAGCAAGCAAAAGAGACTTATTACCCACTCAGAACGGTCGTTTCCGTGTTATTTTGCTTTCCTTTAGAATAAGACTATCCATACCATTGTTTGGTAGGTAACCATATTCGTTGGATGTAAAGGGACATTCGAATGGACATCGGATGGTCATAGAAGGCAACTTGTAGGAGTATCCTAGCACATTCGTAGGGACGATAATCACTTTTCGTAGGCAACAACCGAGGGACTAGATCATGTATTAGTTTAGGAAACATTGAGGGACTATGATCTTTTAAGTCGAATGGACTGTGATGATATTTCGTAGGCAACCGTGCTAAGATACCCCCACGTTCGAGGGACTTGACCATTTATAAGGCAACAAGAGAGAATACCCTAGGGACATTCGAATGGACATCGGATGGTCATAGAAGGCAACTTGTAGGAGTATCCTAGCACATTCGTAGGGACGATAATCACTTTTCGTAGGCAACAACCGAGGGACTAGATCATGTATTAGTTTAGGCAACATTGAGGGACTATGATCTTTTAAGTCGAATGGACTGTGATGATATTTCATAGGCAACCGTGCTAAGATACCCCACGTTCGAGGGACTTGACCATTTATAAGGCAACAAGAGAGAATACCCTAGGGGGTGCATGTGTGAGAAGAGTGTCTTATTTTCAGATATTTATCTTGCGATTAGTGATCTATGTTGGTTTTATCTTGCCATACACGCCTAATTACTAGCAGTTTAATAGGTGCAGAAAGTAAATTGCAAAAATATAAAGGATCCTACGCTATTACATGGCTTTGCAGATACATAATAGGAGGTGCAAAAATTAAAGTGCGAAAAGTAAAATCCTACGCTATTACATGATAAACAACTTGCAACCTATACATCCTTTCTAGAATTTAAATGCAAGAAAATAAATAGCAGAAGAGAAACTACATCCTAGTATTTTTGGTATTTTTGAAAATCAGAATTTATGTGAAAATAACCTAGTTCTAATTGATTTTAATTAATTAAGAAAATATTAGTGAATACTAACCTAAATTAATTAATTAAATTAGATAAAAGAAAATATTAGTGAAAGTTATCTAATTAATCCTAAATTAATTAACCTAATTACTAATTAAATTAATTAATTATTAAAAAAAGAAAATAAGCAAAAATATGAAAAAAGCACAAAACGAAACAAAAGAAAGCCAGAGCTATCCCGTGGAGCTTCGGAAGTTCCGTTGGAGGCACCAGATCTTGGAGCTTGGGGTTTCTAGTCTTGGGGCGCCTGGAGCTTGGGGTTGAGGTGGAAAGGGTCCAGTCGGAGTTTAGACTGGATCTGGGTCCGGTGGAGCTTTTGGGGACTTCTCTTCTTGGACAATCCAAAAGCTGGAGCTTCTGGAGTATTCTGCGCTGGGGAGACTCAGAAGTTGACACTTATGGTATTGGTGAGGCCAGTGGAGCTTCGGTCGGAAATGCCGTTGGCATGTCATGGAAAGGATCCGTGGAGGTTACGGGCGTGACTTCTGGAGATCTGGAAACCTGCAAGGCAAATAATGAAAATAAAATAGCAAGAGGTGGGGTTTGAACCCACGACCTGATAGGGACAATGACATAGTGCGCGCAAGGGGAACCACTGGGGTGGTGATACATCCGTTCATCCTTCTGAACCCATAAATAGGTAAGGGTTATTGGCCTCTGAGTTAGAAGCACCGGAACGGTGCTCCGGTCATCTTCTCCGATTGGCATCAATCAACAAAAACCTGTAAAATGCATCAATTTATGAAAAGTAAAAGCCCAGATTGACTATATAGGATCCTACGATCACGATGGTAAGGTTTGTTTGTCCTAAAACAGCCTGTATCGTGGAATCTGAATCTTCACTAAGTTCATGCCCTAACAATGACATCTAGTGATTTATACGTCAAAACTTGTGGAGGATGGATCAAACTTGTTCTAACAAACTTCATGAACATATTAGCATGGTTAAATATCATGAAAACAGGGTAAAATTCAAAATAGGATTTCAATAAAATATGAAAACGGATGCTTATGAATGGCACGATTCAACATGCTTTGGCCATGGATAATGATCCATTCTTACCCTACTATACCTCAGGAACAAGAATCAATGCTTGGAAGCACTTGAAACCGGCTGGAAGTTGGAATACAAATTTGCCAACTTTGAGAAAATTTTGAGAATTTTTAGGGTTTGTAAGAGGTTGGTTTCACGTGTAATAGGTGTCTAAAAGGTCTTCTTGTCTTGTAAGAGTGCTAGGTATATATAGGATAGTGGAATTAGGTCAAGGCATTAAGAGAAAATATTCTCCTTAAATGGAGAATATTTTATTTGAAAGTTTGCACAAAATCTTTCCAATCTTGATCAATCTCTTCCTCAATCTTCTTGCACGAAATTGGCAGCTTGTAATGAGTTATCTTGGACCCCAAGCCATGTAAATATCTATCCCAACTTGCCTTATCTTTTACTTTTGCATTTTATTTAATTAAATTTGAATTTAAGTTATTAAATTCAAAAAATAAATAAATAAAAGAGAGAGAGGCGTGGAATGCAGCATGGTGGTCATGGATAATCTTATGATCAAATTTAAATCATAAAATCTTAGGCCCATTTGAAATTTTTTGGCTTTTGCTAGGTATTTTCCTTCATGCACCTCCTCAAAAATGCTCAACTTGCACAATTTGTATCTTGCTCAATTTTCAATATTTTTTAGTGTTCTTAGACTTTTTAGAAAGCTCAAGATGTCTTCTAGATATCCTTTTTGGTTTCATCTTCATTGGAGTTTCCATGCTCATGGACACTTCTTTGCAAAAAGATGACTTTTGTTGACTTTTCTAGAAGGACCTATAATGTCTTGATCCATATCTTCCAAATGAAGCATTTTCTGCCCAAGCTTATGAGACATGAAGTTGTAGATAATTGAATTCTCTTCAAAATGAGCTTTGGTGGAGAAATTTCTGATGAAGCATGTGAAAGTTATGCTTGGTCAAAGTTCTGTTGACTTTTGTCTAGAGAAGCCCTAATTTGGAAACTTTGACTTTTGATCAAATCTTGACTTTTCTTGAGGAATCATGATCAACCCTTGACCAAATGATGAATATTACTTCAAAATATTGATGTTGACAAAAATTATGGAGTTTGACTGTATGTTGACCATAGTTGACTTTTTGTCCAATGTAGTTGATTTTCAGCTATCTGAGCCATTAGATGAGCAACTTTGATCTGTAGGGCTTGAAACTTGACATGGTAATCCGTTGAAGCATATGATGAGGTATGATGACCACTTGAGGCATTGGAAGTCCATCCTGACTTGAGAATAGCAAAACCCTAGCTTGGATTGATTGCTTAGGAGAGGGTTTGTCTGGTCAACCCTTGTGAAATCCCTGAGGAATTTGAGATGTGAATTGTCTTGAGAAGTGGGAGGGAAAATTTTGGGGTATAACAGCAACACATGAGGGTCCCTTGTATTTTCATAGTACGAGTGTGGAGAGAATGCAAAATATCTCCGAGCAAAGTAGGCACATGATTATGAGTGATGAATATCTTGATGGCGTTCACGTCTATAAATTGATCTGGATTAGGAAATAACACCAAACCATGGATTAACAAGGCCAAAATGTCTTCGGAAGCGTGGAAACTCATAGACTTCAAGACTTCTCGAGCCTTCTGTATCAGTAATTTAGCAAGCAATCTCTTAACTCCACTTCTTGTTTCCCAATTAGCTTCAATGTTTGACCACTTTAGATGTAAAGCTGATGCGATGTCTTCAAACCTCTAAAATTTTTCTGAACCGGTGAAAGGTATTTTATCAAGGATAGGTATCCCAAGTAATTTATAGAATTCTTCCATTGTAGGTACAACTGATAATTTGGGAAAGTAAAGCAATGATTCTTCGGATCAAAGAACTGAAATACAATACTCATCATATCTTCTTCAAAACTGGAGGTAACCAAGTCGAGTAGATAGCCATGCCTCTTGATGAACTGAGCGTTATCGGGAACCTGTGAGACTAATTCTTTTAGTTGAGAAGATATGCCCACAAAGTTGATTCAGATAGTCTTCCTGGAAGCCATAACCCTACAAAAAAGAGCAAAGATAAATCCCTAGGTTCTTATGATGATATGATGTTATGATGTTATAATGTCATGCTTAAATAGAAAGCACAAGCAATTCACGCAACAACCCTAGGTTTAAGGCTTGCATGAGGTATAAGTGTGTACCCTACCAGAGTTTAAGTTGGTTTAACCTGTCCTATAATAATAACCGGGTTTTAGGAATCTCATATCACGGAGCTTTCTCGCATACTTTATTTCAGTACGGCTACCAAATGGTCGACCAAAACATCCCAAAAGTCGAATCTCAATGAGTGTAGCATCGAGTATCAACCAACCTCTGTTTTCACCGAAGTCGGCTATCTCACTACCTTCTAATGGCTAAGATGGGTCAATTAGGGTTCTAAGTTTAGTTAGTGCTTGATGACACCACGCGGACACCAAATATTTCCTCAACTGAACATGAGGAACATCAAAACATCCAAAGTGTCGCACTAAGCGTAGCCATCATTTTAACCATTTCGGTCTACACCGAACAGTAGCGATGATCTATTGTTACTTACCTAAGGAAACCTGGATCCGAGCTTAGGATCCCCCACAGATATAATACCCAAGCAACCCTTAAAAGTAAAGCATACAAAGCAAAGAGGAACCGAGTAAAAGTGATCTAAAGCCCTAAGGTAACCTCTCTTTGGGTGTTCTCCCAACAGTCACCAATGTACGGAGAACTAACTTGTGTGTTTTGCGTTTTATCGGAAATGTTGCGGTTAGCAAGAGTCTCCACCGAATTTTATTTTATCCAATAAAGGAAAGGTGAAAATAACAGGAAAGACCTTTTATCGATTCTTAGTATGGGAGGTAATTATGAAAAGGGGAGGTATTAGCACCCTTTCCATCCGTAGTTATCTACGGGCTCTTAATTGCTTAGCTCACTTTTTGAAAACTCGCTTTTTGTGTGTATGTGATTTGAAAAAGTAATCATTACGAAGTCAAAGAGAAATACTTTTCAAAATACTTTTCAAATACTTTTCAAATCACATACACACAGAAAGAAAATTTTCAAAAGTGAACTAGGCAATTAAGAGCCCGTAGATAACTACGGATGAAAAAGGTGCTAATACCTTCCCTTTTCATAATTACCTCCCTTACTCAGAATCTAACAAAGGTATCTTCTGTTCTTTTCACCTTTCCTTTATTGGATAAAATAAAAGTCAGCGACGACTCTTGCTATCCACAACATTTGCGATAAAAAGCAAGACAAACAAGTCAGTTCTCCCACCGTGTTCAGCCTGTGGGAAAACACCCAGAGAGGTTACCTGGGCTATAGATCACTTTATTTTTTTGTTTGCTTTATATGCTTTACTTTTAGGGTTTCTTGGTATTATATTTGTGGGGATCCTAAACCCGGATCCGGTTTCCTAGGCAATAAATCATCGTTGTCTGCATGACCGAAATGGTTAAAATGATGGCTATTAGTGCAACACTTTGATCTCTTAATGTTCCTCATGTTCATTGAGGAAATATTTGGCATTCGTGGTGTCATCGACTAACTAAACTTTATAACCCTAATTGACCCATCTTAGCCATGAAGGTAGTGAGATAGCCGACTTTGTGTAGACGGGTTGGTTGATACTGATACTACGCATTGATATTCGAGGATGTTTCGATCGACCATTTGGTAGTCGTACTAAAATAAAGCCTCGAAATATCGAGATATGAGATTCCTAAACCCGATTATTATGGCAGTGAACAACTTAAACCCGTAGACACCTATATCTCATGCCTTAAAGCTAGGGTTGTTGTAATTTTGCTTATGACATCATAACACCATATCATCATAAGGACCTAGGGATTTATCTTTGCTTTGTTTTGTAGGTTATGGCTTCCAGGAAGGCTATCCGAATCAACTTTGTGGGTATACCTTCTTAACTCAAGGAATTAGTCTTAAAAGTTCCTGATCACTCTCAGTTCACCAAGAGGCATGGTTATCTACTCAACTTTTACCTCTGTCGCAAAAAGTGACGCGCGAATCGAATATGAATTCAGATCCTCTGGCTCGAAACGATTTACTCTTTTGATTTGTTTATAAAGATGCCGTGAGCATCAAGCTTTATTATTTTCATCACAAGAAAAGATGATTTAATGATTATGAAAAAGGGGAAAGCTGCTAATACCCTGAATTGATTATGATATGCGTAACGACTAGCGCAAACTAGACGTAATAACGCATTGGGGAGATTCTGAGTAAGGGGGTTTGTTATATAAAGGGAATAGATGGAGCGCCCTAAATATATATGGTTATCCATAGCTTTATATATGAATATGTTTGATATGTTTGTGTGTTTTAATTGCTATTTCTATGATTGGGAAAGTTTCTCCTTTGGGACTTTAAGAAGGATAGATTATGTGGGATCCTAGTGTTTGTTATTATTGTGCTCAAAGATCTTTGGATCTTCATACATATCCTTAATGGGAATCGAGCATTTGTAGCTCGGATCTAAAGGGATCTATGGTTTGTTTGGTCTGAGGGAGAAAGAAATTTTGCTCGGCAAGGATGAGACCTTGTGCCTACGTATTCTCAAAAGGATGTTGAGAAAGTCAGAGCAATCGTAGTTCCCACTTATGCTAGTGGAAGCAACGGAATGTTAGTAAGAGACACAGACAAATGTCATCTTAATGAAAAATGTATCTAATCTATTTCATCACATACATTTTGAAAATTTTGATTGACTGAATCTTTCGTCGTAAGTTATAGGTGTTTTGCTTGAGTGTACAAGCGTTACCACTTACATGTTTAAGAAAGATGTTTGAAAAAGATGATTGAATTTTTTAACTGTAAGTATTGGGTGTTTTGCTTGAGTGTACAACCGTTACCACTTACGATTAAGAGATGTTTTTGTTTGAAAAGAGTTTGAAAAAGTTTTTCATTGTATGTGATGTGATAGATGAGATGCTTTTTCCATAGAGATGATAGATGTCTAAACCTCTAGGAGAAATTGATTGGATTAGGGGATGCTTTTAAGAAGCCCATGGGTCCTTGTATTGTAAGCCCAAGAGGAGGCATTCCGAGGGTCATCGAGGGTCATCGAGGGTCCTTGTATGAAGCTCAAGAGGAAGCTATAGGGTATGGATGGTTTTGGCTTTAAAAGGGATTTCACCGGGAAACCATCCTTTTGGAATTAAGAGCAATTTCACCGGGAAATTATACTCTCAGGGTTCTATCCTAGCGTGGGTGATTCTTTGTATCAGAAGCCCAATAGGAGGCTGTTAAGAGATTTTATGGTCTCTTTCATTGTATAATGCCCAAGAGAAGGCTAAACTCAATGAGGAGTTCTTTTGAACGAAGCCCAATAGGAGGCTGACTCAACAGGGGAGTGTGTCTTATATGAAGCCTAAGCGGAGGCTAAACTCAGATGAATGAGTTTTCTTATATGAAGCCTAAGAGGAGGCTGAACTCAGTTGAAATGAGTTACCTTGTACAAAGCCCAAGAGGAGGCTAACTCTGTGGGGAGAGTTATCTTATATGAAGCCTAAGCGGAGGCTAACTGTGGGGAACCTATTGGTTAGACTAGTTGTTATGTTATAACTAGACAGTTATATAAACAAGTGTGTGTGTGATATGTATTCACAGGAGTTTATGAAGGAAATATAAACAATGCATGATGTTTATTTACAAGAGTTTATGATTTGTGAAATATAAACAAGTGTATGTGAAACGAACGTTTAAAACGAGCGTAACTTGATTATTTACAAGTTTGAATGTGTACGAGAAAGTAAATATGTACACAAACGGGTATTTATATACAGAGAAGGATGTGGATGTACATAGGAGGGTTGGGACTTACACCATAAGGGTGGCCCATTGGTTTAAAAGCAATTTCACCGGGAATAATGCTCCTTTTAATACCAATGGCATTCAGTGTATACACAATCGAAACGGAAACGAACGATCGAAGTTTGTCTGAACTTGAATATTTACAGATGTATCTGTATTATGTACAGGTAAGAATTTTTATGTACATGAAAAGAATTTGATATGTACAAAGAAAATATGTATGTACATAAAGAATGTTGGGACTTACACCGTAAGGGTGGCCCATGATCGGTTATAAAATTTGAGAGAAAACGAATTCGGTTTTATCGTTTAATCGGATCGATCATGGAAAAAGATGCAAGTTTGATGAAAAGTTTTGAAGAATGTTATTTGAAAGTGTTTTTGAAATGTAAAGTTTACTTGTAAGAAGTTTTGAAAAGAATCGGGATTCGAAAGTTTGAAAAAAATCACCTTTAGAGGTGTTTTGAAAAGTGCTCAAAGTGTCGTTTTCGGCTCGATAAAAATATAACCGGATGAAAGTTTTTTCTGAAAAATTTTGCACTATCCTAAAATAGATACATTAATTGACAAGTGTACAAAAAATCACCTCAAAATGAGGATTTTTGATTGGTTTTAAAAAATGTCAAAGTTTGTAAAAAATAACAAAAGTTTGGTAAAAAAATGGTCCCATGGAGGCTTGAACCCGGGACCTGTTAGGCAAGTACGTGGCACAATGAATTAAGAGTGAGCTGGCAACCGCTGGGGCGGCAATACATCCGTGTATTATGTTCAAACTATGAATTTATATTTTAAAATCTTATTTTAAATTTGAAAAACACGCGCGCAAGCTTCATCATCTTCTCCAATCTTCAATCAGCCATGGATTTCGTGTTTCTTGATGAAATTGAATGAAGTAAACATGAAAGTTGATCATTTTGAACCCAGGAACATGATGGCATCACTTAATTTCATTTATTTTAAGCCTAACATAACTAAATTTCTGATGAACACGAAGAACCTTAAAACTGAAAAACCTAATTGAAATCGTGTATGGTTGTTGATTTATTCAATTGATTGAGGGTTAATGATCGTGGATGGTGCAGAAAACAAATGGCCAAGAGTTTTTTTCAATTGAATCAAAGAATCATAGAGTTCGAGTTTGAAGTTCTTACCTGTTGAAGCTGGAATCAAATTCGATGAAGGAGTGTTTCCAGTTGTTGTTTGAGGATTGCTTGAGCACCAACGGCCTCTATGGAAGGTGTTTGATCACCCTGCTTGCTCTGGAATGATCTGAAACTCTCTACCCAAGTCGACCTGCATAAGCTCAAAGTTGAACTTCGAATTCTGGGTTAGAGGTGTTACAGTTTGTTGTTTATGATCTGCATCATGTCTATGATGTATGTGGATGATGTTTGGATGATTAAAACTCAAGTTGCTCGAGCCAAACCATGAATTCGAACCTTAAGGCAGTTTTGGCAAGCTTATGTGTATGGCATGTGAAAACTGATTTCTAGCTTGACTTGTGTTAAATTTAAGTTATAGACCAATTACATATGACATTTAAGACATGTTAGACACCAATTTGCTCAAAGTTTTTCACAAGTTTTCAAAGATGCACAATTTCTCCAATTTGCACTATGTTTCATGAATTTTGAGAAAGAAGAATGAAAACATGTATTTGCATTACTTTGGTGTAGTTTGAATGGCAAGCAAGACATCTATTTATAGGCCATGAGTTCTGAAAATAATTGAGAAAGTTTGGCCATTGGTAAATTTGACTTGCCTTAGAGGGCAAGGAAGTCTTTTTTGCATTAAATGCAAAAGGAAACTTCCTTTTTAACCATGTGTTAAAACTCAACTTGATCCTATCTTATAATAATTACTCCTCACTGATTTTTATCAGCTATAGTCTATCCTTGCAAGGTGGCATGTGTTCTAGAAGAAGAAAATGCAAAGTGACCTATAATCTTGAAGTTTTGAACTTGAAATCCATGGTCATGGAGCCTTATGTTTCAATTTCAAAAGTGTAGCTAGACTCCATGGATTTGAGAGTTCTTGGACATTTTGGAAAGCTTGTTTCAAGGGCTACAAGTTTCATGTTTTGAGTTTTTTCCAATTCAAAGTGGAACTATGTGAAAAAATGCCATGAAGTTTGGAAAAAGTACAAAAGTTTAACACTTAAATTTTTTTCTAAGTGTTAGAAATTTTGACTTTTTGTTGACTTTTCCAAATTTTTTGATTTTTTATGATCAAGATGGATCATTTGAAGTATTTTGATGATGGAAAAAGTTTTGTTTTGAAAAACTAGACCAAAAGTCAAAGTTTGACTTTTCTATGCAGTTGAAATTTCATCAGATGTTTCAGAAATTGACTGATGAAGTCTGTGAACTTCTGTGATGTTTTGAATCCAAAAATTAGGTCAAGATGTTGTATCTAAGATATGAAGATCAATCTCCAACCAAAAAAGTCATTCACTGATCAGAAAATCAGAGATTACTCATGCTCGATCAAAACCCTAATTGGTCGATCCTTGATAGATCAATGAGAAAAGTTGGATATCTGAAGATCAGAGGTTGATGATTTGATCAAGATAGATCAAATGAGGTGAGTAAAACTCAAACCCTAATTTCTTGCCTCTTGAGTCAGATGAAAATTTGATGAAACTCTAATTTTGACACTGAACTCACACCGATTAATTACATTACATCATTAGTGATGCAATGATGCAAATGTGAGGTGGTATATTAGGTCAAAAATTGGGGTATGACAGATGCCCTTATTTATGTTTCTTTAACCTGAGATATGAAGATGAATATCTTCGTCTCGATAGGTGTGAAGAGACTTAAATAACAGAATACGCAAATTTTGGACATAAGATACAAAAAATGCGAATGATGCAAAATGATTGTAAAAGTTTTACCCAGATGATATCAAAGAAATGACATGGTGGGGAAAAATTTGTGAGAATAACTCGATCTGTTTAAGAAAAAAAAGAATCCTGTTTGTTGGGAAACACGCAATATGTCTTGCTGGGGAAAAAGAGATTCACAAAACATGTGAATATCTGTTTCGTTTTGGGAAACAAAGAGATTACCTTCTGTCAGCCTTGTGACAATGTTTAAGGTAAGCGGGGATGATATTACCAATTATCAGCCTTGTGATAGTTTATGGTAACGAGCTCTAAAGATATTACCAATTATCAGCGAAGTGATAACTATAACAAGGTAATTCTTGAGAAAGTTGTTGCGTATTCAGCCTTGTGAATAACAGACAGTGATGAAAACAGATCTCAAAGGAGTTTCTGAAGATATTACCAATTATCAGGGAAGTGATAACTGTAACAAGGTAAATCTTGAGATATATTACTGAATATTCAGCTTTGTGAATAACAGACAGTGAGAAAAAACAGATCTCAAATGAGTTTCTATTTTCAAAGCTATAGTCTTGCCAGGGATCTCCCTCTCGAGAAGATGCATGCATAAATTTCCCAGCCGAGATATAAGACCGGAGGAGGGTTTGTAGACATCCGGGATGGATCTCGGACTGTGGCTATGAGACACTTATCCGACATAGTTCCAGTCGGATAAGAGACCGGTCGACCGGGATATGACCGGACGTCTATCCGGGCTAGGAGGTCGGATTGGTCTCCGTTCACGCTATTTATGGGTCGATTCTGAGCGTTACGAATCATTAAGTAGCGGTTTCAAGTATTAAGTGGACGGTTACATCATTATGTTCATTAGTGATTGTTATGCTATAAAAGGAGGCCTTAGGGCCATGGAAAAGGATCATTCTCTCATTCCCTCCCTAAACTACACACTAAAGAGGATATCTACTCCATCTATAAGGGCTCCCAATGAGGTAAGCTAGACCGGTAGCTTGGAGGCCATGCGTCTTTCGTATGAGCCTCGAATCCTAAGATCATATATATAGTTTTTCTGCAAGAACATTGGCGCCCACCGTGGGGCCTCGGTAAAACTTTCCTAGGCCACACAATACCTTTTAGAAATAATCACTTTTTACTAGGTGATACACGCTAAAACCATGGTCTTACCATAGTCCTTGTTTCCATTTAGCTAAAGCAGACACTTTACATTTGAGATAAAGGTTTGTTGGCTAAAAGTAAGAAAAAATGAGTGCGGGTGGTACTATTATCTGTTGAACAAAAGTCGCGTTGCGCGACAGTGGTGTCATTGCTATCAACCGGAAAGGAAGGACATTCGTGGGATCACCATTTCATCCACATCACGCCATCCTCGGGTTACATTACCCTCCAGTTACAACAATCCATGGCTACATAGAAGAAGTTGAGTCCGATCCGAGTAGAATTGCATGTTTGATCAGTGCAAATCGGAGGCGGCTTCAGGTAAATCGTTGGAAGGATCGACTACATAGAAGAGTTTGAGTCCGATCGGGGTGAAATTGCATCTGGGTCCGATCAACCATTCCATCCTCGTGACTTACTCTCGATGAAGACATCCGGTCGGAGATAACGGGCGATATTGGCGGATCGATGAGTCCGACATCACGTTAAAAGATACTATTGGTGTTGATATGCTACATCGGTAGATCCTCGATCGATCCTACCGCAGCGCCGACATGGTACTCGGTCTTGGTCATTGTTATAATTTCGTTAGAAATGTTTAACGGTTAGCTATGCACTCAATAAAGGCATTGGTGGCACTCGATTTGGATCGCGTCACATAACTAGTCGAGACTACGTCGCGTGCACCGTCATTAAAAGATAAGTATTTGCATACCATCTTAGTAACCATGATCAATTCTCGTTTGTAGTATCTGTCGATATGTAGGTCATAATTAAATTTGGATGATAACATTCGTAACGTGTGTGAATGATAATTGCTTGTCGGTTACATAGCTGTGATTTTAATGACAAGATAATTGCTTGTCGGTTACCTAGTTGTAGTTGTGATAACAGGATAATCCTCTGCTAAGTCAACTTCATGGCAATCGACGTCAAGATCAACGCTAAAGGATAAGTGGCACTTCACAATTTCTATTCTCATTGTTATGACAATCAAATGCTCGACACAATGCTGACTCTAATTCTGATACATGAGCACAAACCGAAATTATAATAGTATATTGTTGTGATGACTTTTATAACCCGTTGTTGTCATGTGCTTAAGTGTTACAGGAAAAGGCATCTGTTATGGATACTGATTACTTTAGTGTTTATTGAAAGTTGTATCACCATTGTCAATTCGGACACGGTTCGGAAGCGGCCCAGGCCGACATCGAAAGAGCTTATACATGATGTGCAATCAATGTGCCGCTGATAGATTTAAATGGCAGACATATATCATGTAGGGCGGCGAGTTTATGTCTACCCCAGGAAAAAGGGTCATGTGTAAAATAATTACGGTTACAGCATAACATCTTTAGCATGATTTGTGCTAGGACAACATCGTAGGTGGGAGATGATCTTTGAGTAAAACGAGAATCGGCTTATCGTCTAACGTTTGTTCCATTGTTTGAGTTGTTGACTTTGGGATCGGTAATGGTATCGTCGGGACGATCGACTTCTATACAATTTGTAGAAAAAGCATCATGTGTCAATGATCGTCGAATACATCACAAACAGAGAGGGAGGACGAGTGCAGCAGGTCAAGTCGTAGACATACTGCAGGAGGAAGAAACAGTCGACAGAAGGAGCTCCGATAAGCTAGAGCGTAACATTTGAATGCACGGGTCATTCCGTCATGTAAACAAGAGAAACTCGACCAAAGCTACGATTATACGGAGAATCCTAGTTACCCGATTGGAGCAACTTGAGCTCTATCGTCATTGAAAGATAAGTTGTTTTACATGCTTACTTAAAAATGCGATAACTTGTATGTAGAATGATTAAGCGGTCATATTGGATCTATAGCATACTTGCTCTTAAGACCTTTACAATTTTATATCCATGGTTCACTAAATGTCCTGTTATGTAATAGGGACACTCAACTGTCAAGTGGATTGAAATGGAGCGAGTCAAACTTTTGTGCGATGATCAATTACGTTTGTTGGTTGGAAGCTACAACATACATAATATTATCCAGATACTTTAATCGCTGTGGCAGAATAATGTTCGTTTGAGTGCTAACTTGTAGCATGATCGAAGTCGGAGAGGTAAGCTCACAAATCCATCAATGCCATAAGATGATGCAGCTGTTTGAAGGGATTGGTCAGATGCAACAACAAATCAACTGAGCAGCAGGATGAGTGATTTTGATTGGTTTTACTTGTTGACCACAACATATTGTTGTTATCCGATTAAAGATATATTTGATGCTTTCACTTGTGTTTTACTTTAACATTTACATGTTAGTCGAACAACGTGTGGCATGGGTATTCTAAATCAAATCTTTCTTTGATAGTCAAAAAATCTTGATTTAGGAAGCACTTTATTAGTCTTCGGATGCCGGTGATAGAGTCCGATATTGCAACTCAGCAATATCGTGTGAGATGTGGATCACCGAGCTGATGCCAATTATACCACCATTGAAAGATAAGTTTTCTCCTCTTCACTTATGATACCGGTTATTGCCTGTGTATCTCTTGTGATCTGTTTCACTATGAATATGAGATGTTTGGCTAAGAGTTTTATATGTGGTTAAATCGGTGTTGTCGTGAATACCGCTTCAATTAGTTATGGTTTAGGATGACAATACTGATTTGATTATTTGCTAATGAATTGATTAGAGTCTGTTTGTGTTTTATTCGTGACATTAACAAGATTATTTTTAAAGTATAACTGATTTGTGTTTATGAGTTACCTATCACCAACCGTTCAGACACTTGAGAAGTTCTCTTAAAATGGTGATAGCCTTGAATGTATTTTTCTTCTTGGTGAATATTCATATATGATACATCATATTTTATTAAAAGGATAGTCATTGAGTGGTGTATAGTCTCGTGCCTATGTTGATCAGTGTAGGTCATGTAAGGTACTCCTTTAAAGCATTACATTTTGAGCAGTCAAAGATTTTTTGTGTTCCAAGTGGTCATAGAAACATAGATTGCTACTTATGTCGTCATATGTTTTTGATGATCAATTATGATCTGCATGTGAAGTAAATAATTCAATAAACTAATGGAGACCGTTCTAAATACATGGTTGATAAATTTTATGTTAAAACGTAATCATTTTTCTACTGAAGTTGCAGCAATACATTAAAGACAAATGGAAACAATTTTGCTTTCATTAAAATTATATTTTTAGTAAATAAATATTAATGTACGGCATTCCATTACTTTATTAATGTTATGCTTTATGTGTAGCAGCCCTCTAATTCTGTTGTCCTTGTTGCGGCAGACTAAGGAATCCAACAGTGAGAAAATAGAGTTCTCTTTGATCGGGGTGGCTCGGTGTCAAAGCGCTTCACTTTGTTCTTACAAAACCTCACGCTTGGGGGGCTCATATAACCATCCCAATCAAGAATGGTAGAAGTGAAGACAGCGAAAAGTCGGGTAGATTGAACTGTTGAAATTTTGTAAAAAATTACAATATTGTTTAAAATACCATTGTGTAAAGGTGTCGTCTTACCCTACTGTGTGAGGGAAGAGGCATCTTGGAATTAATTATAGTTTGTAAAAACTACATAGGATGTAACGGATAAATGTGCTCCGCACCTCAAGACTCGGCTATGGCGACGTACTGCTAAGCTCGGTCTATGATCGTCTTTCGATCCACGGAAAGGCTCATTCCTATCACGAATACTCCTTGGTCAACCTCGCTTGAGGCTCGAACCCATTGGCGACGTCTTGCTAAGCTCGGTCTATGATCGTCTTTCAGTCACGGAAAGGCTCTGTTCCTATACGGAATACTCCTTGGTCAACCTCGCTTGAGGCTCTGAACCTATTGGCGACGTACTGCTAAGCTTGGTCTATGATCGTCTTTCAGTCACGGAAAGGCTCTGTTCCTATACGGAATACTCCTTGGTCAACCTCGCTTGAGGCTCGAACCCATTGGCGGCGTTGCTAAGCTCGGTCTATGATCGTCTTTCGATCACGGAAGGCTCTGTTCTATCTGAATACTCCTTGGTCAACCTCGCTTGAGGCTCGAACCTATTGGCGACGTCTTGCTAAGCTCGGTCTATGATCGTCTTCGATCGGAAGGCTCATTCTATCGGAATACTCCTTGGTCAACCTCGCTTGAGGCTCGAACCCATTGGCGGCGTCTGCTAAGCTCGGTCTATGATCGTCTTTCAGTCACGGAAAGGCTCTGTTCCTATGCGGAATACTCCTTGGTCAACCTCGCTTGAGGCTCTGAACCCCCTGGTCAACCTCGGCAGAGGCTCTGAACCCTCTGGTCAACCTCGATTGGGCTCTGAGGCCGTCTCGGATCATCCCTATAGAGGCTCTGAACCTCAAAGGCTCTGTTCCTACGCGGAACAACCTTCCGGTCAAGCTCGGTTGGGCTCTGAATCCGTCTCGGATCATCCCTATGGAGGTTCTGAACCTCAAAGGCTCTGTTCCTACTCGGAACAACCTCCTGGTCACCCTCGCCTGGACTATGATTCCGTCTCGGATCAACTCCTTGTGGCGATTACACCTATAATTTCTTCAAACGCCCCGGAGCACTGGTCCTATCTCGGATCAACTCCTAGTGGCGTTGAAGCCTCAAGTGAGCTACCAAGAGCTCTGATTCCGTCTTGGATCTACTCTTAGTGGCATTAAAACCTCGAGATTCGTCACATAGAGCTATGGTCCTAACTCGGATCAACTTAGTGGCGTTGAAACCTCTAAATTGACCGCCCGCGAGGCTCTATATCTAACTGCGTAAGCGGTAAAAAGCGAAGTGGTGTCATGAGCAGTTGTTATGTGCTTGGAAAAGTCAATATAACACCTTGATTCATCATGCGACTTGGGGCTGGTCTAGTTAAGCTAAGTCTTACTACCAATAGCGAGACAAAGTTACGAGCCAGTCGGACTAAAAGCAGTGTTATGCTTGGGTTAAGCGGAGTATCGATTGACGAGGATAGGAATACATTGGCGTTGTGAACAAATGTTTGCTCGCCCATGGCTTGGGGATAGTAGCATAACATAAAAGCGTTCACGAGCAACCTTAAAAGCTCATGCATACCGGGCATGTAAGCGAAGGACCTTAATTGGATTAGTCAAAACATTTTCATCAAAGCCTTGACTCAAGATACTGGGGGCTGCTGTCTATATATCTTCTTGCTCGAGTCGAGATGGGAGGTCGAAAGAATTTTTATCCGGCCATGCGTCTGGAATCGGCCGGGCTAAAAGCAGCGTTATTTGGAGTGTCGATTCAACAGACGTGTAACATTTAAAAAACCTCAGCGAAGAATGATAAACCAGCGTGTGTAAATTCACACTAAAGCACAGTTGGTATTGGAGGTCCGGCCTGGACCAAAGTTTATGTTTCTATTAAAATCGAGCATAAAGCTTCAAGGTCTAGAAACCATATGCTCGGGGGGCTTATGATCATGCATAAATTTCCCAGCCGAGATATAAGACCGGAGGAGGGTTTGTAGACATCCGGGATGGATCTCGGACTGTGGCTATGAGGCGCTTATCGAGCATAGTTCCAGTCGGATAAGAGACCGGTCAGCCCGGGATATGACCGGACGTCTATCCGGGCTAGGAGGGTCGGATTGGTCTCGCTATTTATGGGTCGATTCTGACGTTCGAATCATTAAGTAGCGGTTTCAAGTATTAAGTGGACGATTACATCATTATGTTCATTAGTGATTGTTATGCTATAAAAGGAGGCCTTAGGGCCATGGAAAGGATCATTCTCTCATTCCTCCTAAACTACACACTAAAGAGGGATATCTACTCCATCTATAGGGCTCCCAACAGCGGGGTAAGCTAGACCAGGTAGCTTGGAGGCCATGCGTCTTCGTATGAGCCTCGAATCATAAGATCATATATATAGTTTTCTGCAAAGCGAGATATTACCAATTATCACCTTGTGATAGTTTATGGTGAGCTCTAAAGATATTACCAATTATCGGTGTGATAACTATAACAAGGTAATTTCTTAAGTTGTTGCGTATTGACCTTGTGAATAACGACATGATGAAAGCAGATCTCAAAGGGTTTGAAGATATTACCAATTATCGGTAGTGATAAGCGTAACAAGGTAAATCTTGAGATATATTCGAATATTCAGCTTTGTGAATAATGAGAAAAAGCAGATCTCAAATGAGTTTCTATTTTCAAAGCTATAGTCTTGCGAGGATCTCCTCTCGAGAAGATGCGGGCATTTGGTGAAAGACGGGTTTTCTTTTAGAGAAAAGACAAGCTGTGGAAAATTTTTGAGTCATGATTTGAATTTGTTGAGGAAAACAATTGTTTTATGACAAGTATAAAGATGAAAAGGAAAAGCGGCTCGGATGGCGAGGCTATTGCTTATCGTTTTGTTGGCTAGAGGCGAGGTTCCATCCGAGAATAAAGCTGGAAAAGCGGTCAATCAAGACTTTGTTCCCAATGAGGAATGATCTCGGTGGGAATAGGAGAGAAAAGATGTATTTCTGCTTGGGATAATCTCTGGGGATGTAATCGTACCTACATGAGTAAGTGTGATTTAAGCGGTGATATAGAAACAAACATTTTGAGGAATGCAAAAAATGCATGAACAATGCTTATTATGTATGAATGTCATGAATGTTATGAATGTCATATGCTTGCTGACGATACTTAACAAAACAATAAAGAGGTATTTGGGAAAAGGACCACGTCACAGTTCGAACAAATACTTAGCAATATCTGCAGCAATGGTGTAGACGTTACTAATGAAAGATCTGAGTTGCATGCTTTAGACTTTCGGAGAAAGGCACTTCATTGGCAACTTTGCTGGGAATTCTTTTTTGGATAAGAATACCGTCTTTTAATAACCTCTGTTGAGGAAAAGAAGACTTCCGTAGCAGTTGTTCTATCTTTCAGAGATCGAAACACTTTATGGAGAAAACTGTTGAAGTTCTTTCTGTGTTCAGAGTTCAAAGGAAAATTTGGCTTTTGTTTCAAAATTTTGAAGTAAAAATTCATTTAAAACCTTTTCAGTTTCAAAAAGTGATTTTCACAATAAAAAATGTTATTTTGCAAAACAGGATAAAGCAAGAATTGCAAACAAAAGGCACAAGGCTCAAATTTATTGATAGAATGGTAATCAGCCAAAAGCGTGATTCCATGAACTATTTCCAAAAGTTGGAAATGATAATTTATTGGGAAAAGGCTATATTGAAAGCAATAACCACTATTATCCCTAACAACTTTGAATTCCAACTGTGCTTGTCGCTTCAGAATATTTGATTGAAGATCCGTTGATGGAAATTTATTTAGATTAATGATGGATGAATCGATTACTTTGTCATTTTGTATCCTTATTTTGCCTAGATTGCCTTTTGATTTTCAATCTATCATAATTCATTTATTGTCTCTTATTTTTCTGGACCGCCTTTAGGTTTTCAATCCAAGGCGCTCTTTTTGCCTAAGCCGCCTTTTCGGTTTTCGACTTACCGAGTTTCTTTTGTTTTTAGACAAAGTATTTCTTGAATGCATCGGCATTCACGGGATCTGAGAGTTCATCACAGTCCATGGTTGTGAGTCGCACACCGAAAAGCTTCTTTGACGATGTATGGGCCTTCGTAATTAGGAGTCCATTTGCCCTAGAATCTGCTTGAAAAGGCAGAATCTTTTTAAGAGGTCGCCTTCTCGGAATTCATGAGGTCGGACCTTTTTGTCGAATGCTTTCTTCATCCTTCGTTGATATAGTTTTCCATGACACAGAGCGGTCAGGCGCTTTTCTTCAATTAAGTTCATCTAGTCGTATCTGCTTTGACACCATTCAGCCTCAGATAACTTAGTTTCCATGAGAACTCTCATTGACGGAATCTCAACTTCTACGGGGAACCTTGCTTCCATGCCGTATACTAGAGAAAGGGGTTGCCCTGTTGAAGTCGCGTCTTGATACGATACCCATGAGCAAAAAATGGCATTCGTGCAGTCTTTGTAAGTGATGACCATTTTCTGGACGATCTTTTTGATGTTCTTGTTGGCAGCTTCAACGGCGCCGTTCATCTTTGGCCGGTAAGGAGATGAGTTATGATGCTCGATCTTGAATTCCTCACACAGTTCTTTCATCATTTTGTTGTTCAAGTTTGATCCATTGTCTGTAATGATATTGCTTGGAATTCCATATTGACAAATGAGGTTGTTCTTGATGAACCTCACAACCACTTGTCTTGTAACGTTGGCGTAAGATGCTGCTTCGACCCATTTGGTGAAGTAATCAATAGCTACTAGAATAAAGCGATGTCCGTTGGACGCTTTTGGTTCGATCATCCCGATCATGTCAATGCCCCAGATGGAGAAAGGCCACGGAGAAGAGAGAACGTTGAGTAGAGTTGGCAGCACGTGGATCTTATCTGCGTAGATCTGGCACTTGTGACACCTCTTGACGTGTTTACAGCAATCAGATTCCATTATTATCCAATAATATCCTGCTCTCAAGATTTTCCTAGACATTGCATGCCCATTTGAATGGGTTCCAAAGGATCCTTCATGTACCTCATGGATGATTGTGTACGCCTCTTTTGTCGGCGCGAGAGAATCATGTCGAAGTTTCTTTTGTATAGCACATCCTCATTTAAGAAGAAATTTCTAAAGCCTCCTTAGGTTTTCTTATCCTTGTCTGACGTCCAGGTGGGTACTCTCGTGTTTGAAGGAAGCGTTTAATGTCGTGGAACCACGGTTTATCGTCGAAGCTGATTCAGAATACATATCGAGGTCTTTCAAAGGCGTCGATGGATTTTAGGCACATCGTTCCAATGGTTGACTTTGAACATGGAAGATAGAGTAGCCAAGGCGTCTGCCATTCGATTTTGATCTCGAGGGATATGATGCAGTTCAACTTTGTTGAAGAAAGTCAACAAACGTCTTGCATAATCTCTGTAAGGAATCAAACCAAGATGATGAGTTTCATACTTGTCTTTGATTTGATTGATCACAAGGGCTGAATCTCCATATATGTCAAGAATCTTGATCCTCAAGTCGATGGCTTCTTCGATACCCATGATGCAAGCTTCGTATTCCGCGATGTTGTTGGCGCAATCAAATAGCAATCTGGCGGAAAACGGGATATGAGAACCTTCGGGAGTAATGATGACTTCCCCAATTCCATTGCCAAAAACATTAACTGCTCCATCAAAAATTAGGCCCCATCTAGATTTTGGATCTGGACCTTCTTCGGGTAGCGGTTCGTCGCAATCTTTCATCTTTAAGTACATAACATCCTCGTCAGGGAAGTCAAACTTGAGAGATTGGTATTCGTTGAGCGGCTGATAAGCCAAGTGATCGGCGAGAATGCTTCCTTTGACCGCTTTTTGGTAGCGTCTTGGATGTCATATTACGATATGACACGCCATCGAGCAATTCTTCCGTTAAAGCGGGCTTTTCAAATCGTACTTGATCGGATCCATTTTGGAGATTAACCAAGTTGTGTGATTGATCATGTCTTGGCGGAGCGTTTTGAAGCCCACACCAAAGCACAACATGTTTTCGAGCATGGAGTAGCGAGGTTTCACGATCGTGAACTTTTTACTCGGTAGTAAATGGCATGCTCCTTCTTACGGTTTCATCTTCTTGTCCAAGCACGACCCATGGACTCTTTTAGTGCGGTAAGTACATGATTAAGGGTCTTCCTTCATTTGGAGGAATCAATATTGGAGGTTCGGCGGTATTCCTTGATCTTGTCAAGCGCTTTTTGCAATCGTCATCACACAACCTCTTGATTTTTGCGGAGAAGCTTGAATATCGGCCCGGTAGGATCATCGAGAGATGAATCGGAGATGTAATTCAATCGTCCAGAAATCCTTTACTTGCTTTTACGTATGTGGTAGGCATTTCTTGAATAGCCTTGACTTTGTCGGTCAACTTCAATACCTCTTTGGTGATGAAACCTAGGAGTTTTCGGATCTTACCCCAAAGGTGCATTTGTTAGGATTCGGTGAGTGAAATTTCCTTAGTCGTTGAAACAACTTCAAGAGATGCTCTATATGCTCATCTTGATGTCGACTTTGCTATCATATTGGCCACAGACTTGATCTCTTTGTGCATCATGTCATGAAAGAGTAGTCATTGCCCTGGTAAGTTGCACCATTCTTTAATCAAGCGGCATTACTTTGTAGCAAAATGTGCCCCATGGCGTGATGAAGGATGTATTTTCCATGTCTTGAGGAGCCATTCGATCGATTAGCGGAAAAACCATCCATGAAGGAAAAGGCGTTGAATTTTGTAGTGCTATCTACTAGCATGTCGATATCTTGATGGGAAATCATCCTTTGGACTAGCTTTGTTCAAGTCCGTTAGTCAACACACATTCGACCTTTCCATCTTTCTTGGAGCAGGTACTATGTTGGCTAGCCATTGAGGATACTCAGTCGAGGAAACTGCGTCGGTGTTTTGAACTTCCTTTTTGATTTTGTCGGCCATTTCAGGGTGAACTCTCCTCAGTCTCTGTTTAACTGGTGGACACTCTGGTCTTAATGGCAAATGATGCTCCACGATGTTGGTATCTAAACCTGGCATGTCCTGGTAGGACCAAGCGAACACATCAACATACTCTTTGAGAAGGTCTATCAGTTTTCTCTTGACGTTGCTGTCGAGCGAAGCTCCGATATTTACTTCTTTTTTGTCTTCCTCAGAACCCAAGTTGATTGCTTCCAGAGGTTCTTTGTGAGGCTGAATGATTCTTTCCTCGTGCTTAAGTAATCGAGTAATCTCATCTGGGATCTCTTCTTCAACTTCTTCCTTGGCGACTTCACAGGGGATTTCAAAGTTGGGAAAGAGCATAGAGTTATTGCTTTCAATGGATTTGTCCATCTGTTAATCTGCATGTTTTGATATATGTTTGATTAATTAACTCTTTTTTATCATTTTCATTTTTTTTTGAAAAAGTCAATGTGAAAGTGTATGCAGATTATTATTATTATTTTTTGAAGATTTTTATTTTATTGTGTTTTTTATGACTATCATTTCCAGGAAAGGGTAAAAATGAAAATAAACACAAAGTGTGGAATCAAAGCAACGCGTTTTATTTATGATTCACAATATGAAACAGGGCCCTAAAATACAAACTCATTCGTCTTGGGCAAGACAAAGAGTAATTATTTAAAAGGTAAACCCTATAAAACATCTTTTCGCTCTGGGTGAAGCGAGAGTTCAAAACAAAAGCAAAAGATAAACTACTTAGAACTAGGAGCGTTAGTCCGAACTTCAACAGGTTTCCAGTAGTGGCGAACTCCTTGGAATTCGAGGTACTCGGGTAATTTTCCGCTTGGTTTAATCCTTGAGTAGACTTTGGTCGTTGGCGAGCGAGCTTTGAAGATCTGATACGGATTTTGCCTTTGTCTTTGCTAAAGCGATCTTCTTGACTTGATGAATAGATCGGGAAATATGGGATACAACATATGTGCTTCCTGTTGGCCTCTGTATTGAATTCTGGGGATGTACCCTCCAATCTTCAGAGTGAAGAGACTCATTGTTGGCGACACTTTCTAATTCGTATCCCGAATCATACCCTTGATCTTCAGTGATCACGTTGATGTAGTGGTAATCAAGATTTGGTTTAGCAAATTCCGCGGGCGCATTAAAGCAGAGATCTTCATTGGGGATCTCGATTTGTTGATGAGATCTAGAAGACGTATATTCTTCCTCTGGTTGACTAGGATACTCAAAAGAATCACCCCATCCAGTGGGCTGGATATTTTCAATTCTGATTTTTGAGCTTTCTGGCGCAGTATATTTCACCATATAATCAAACTTGCCACTTGGTTCTCCCAAGGTGTCCCAAACTTCAGAAGGGACAGGTGAATTTTTATTCTACTGCAGGGATATACCTTTGAATTGATCAGTTGGAGGATAGTACGGTGCGTACAATTCTTCTTGAGACACATATTCAGGGCTGTTTAAATAAGTGCTCCATTCTTCAGATCCAGAGGGATCATCTTCATCTTCTTCAATGGTAACAACGTTAACCTCTTGGAGAACGAGGTTTAAGAAACCCCCACTATGAAATACTTCTTTGATTGGACGAAGTGCTTCATCCTTTTGCTTGTCTTTGGAGAATACGGGTGCAAATCCGAGTCCGACTTTTGTCTCGTTGTTGACAGGTTTGATTACTTGTCCCCATCCTTCAGCATTGCCATCTTTCACTATCTGCGCTGCTTCTTTATAAGAAGACATAGATGATCTGCTTTTGCTAGTAGATTCATCTTCTAACGGATGTCCTGGGAGATGTGTCCCTTCAACGTCGTTGGCTGTGATGAAAGAGAAACTGGACAAATGGCTTATAAGCAAAGCTTGTTCACCGATGATGGTCACCAACTTCCCATTTACTGTGAATTTCAGTTTCTGATGGAGAGTAGATGTCACTGCTCCTGCCTCGTGTATCCATGGTCTTCCTAGCAAGCAACTATAAGCAGCTGGCACGTCCATGACCTGGAAAGTGATTTGGAAAGTATGCGGACCGATTGTCATCGGGAGGTCAACTTCCCCAATAACTGACTTCCTTGACCCGTCAAAAGCTCTTACTACTATGTCATTGAACTTCATCGGTGTCCCTTTGTAAGCCAAACGAGCGAGTGTCGTTTTTGGCATTACGTTCAAAGATGAACCAGTATCTACCAATACATTGGACAAAGAATCTGATTGGCAAATCATCGAGATGTGCAAGGCCAAGTTGTGATCTTTCCCTTCTTCTGGAAGTTCCTCATCACTGAAACTTAGATTATTACAAGCCGTTATGTTGGCGACAATACCTCAAAAGTGCGTAGTCACATCATGGTCTACATAAGCTTGGTCTAATACCTTCATTAAAGCCTCGGTGAGCTTGAGTTCAATAGTAGAGCAGTATTGAAATCTTGGAGGAGTGCATCGGTGATCCACGACTCGGTATTCGCTCTTTTTGATTAACTTCAGTATCTCATCAAAATCTGTGTTGACGTCGGTTCTATCAGGAGGACTAACATTTGTGCTTGGATTCATCATGGGAATCATCGTGGGATTCTCGGGAGATATGTTAACTGGATTTTGTCTAACAACAGGAACAGCAGGCGGTCTTGGTTGCAATGGAGTATGTACTCGTCCACTTCGTGTTACTCGTCCTATCTAAGTTATGTTGACATTAGCGGGAAGAGTTGGCATAGGTTTCTCTTTTCCATCCTCTATCACAGTTGCATTGTATTGATAGGGAATTGCTTTGCTAGAACTGTATGAAACAGGACCGGGTAAGCAAATCACCAAGGGAGACTCTGGAACGTTTGAACCGTCATACTCGATCTCCACATGCTTGGGTACATTGAAACAGGGGATGATAACGTTTACTTCGGGATTTTCCGAGTTGATATCTGAGACTAAAAGCTCATGCGGAAAATGCCCTACTGTATTTACGTCATAGTCATCTCTATTTCTGTAGATCTGTATGTCACCAATGTCTAGCAATCGTTGAATGTCTGCTCTTATGGTAGAACATCCTTGAGGATTCTTGAAGCAGATGTTGTAAGCTGCGTAATCGTGTTTAGTGAAGGCACCCATTGCTATATATCATGGAGATGTACTAAGTTTCCCTGATCAGATTCACATCCGTGACGAGATACCTATCTGTATTTCTTAGCATCGATTCACGCATGTCCACTATGGTGGGAAGTGGATTGGCTTGCGTTCGGATATTTCTAAAGAAAGAAGATTAGATTTCACTAATCTCTACATACGCTTTCAACGCTATGCAATGTTCAAGGTCATGGCCTGGTGCCCCTTGGTGAAAAGGGCAAGATACGTCCGCTTTGTACCACCATGGCAATTTTGGGACGGAGGTGGTGATCTTATGCATGCGGACTCCTTTCTGTCACGAGGTATAGTTCTCGTACGTCATCGGAATTGGGTCGAATTGCGAGATCCGAGGCGCACGGTTTTGATTGTTAAACTGATGAGCCGGTTGACGAGGCTGTTGAGTTTGTTGGAACTGCGGAGCAATTCCTGTGTTTGGACTTGTGTTAACAGCGGGTGTTATAGCAGCTACTTGTCGCTGTTGACTGACATTTTTTCGCGGTTTCCCTCGGGATACCATTCCTATGTCGTGTTCTTTTTTCTTTGGAAAACTGGTTCCGATCTTCCTAGTTCCACTAGAAGATCCTGCTTCCTTGGTTAGGCGTCCGGTTCGAACTCCTTCCTCTAACCGTATTCCCATGCTTACCATCTCGGTGAAATCTCCGGGAGTGCTAGCGATCATTCGTTCGTAGTAGAATGAGCCAAGAGTGTTTAGGAATACCTTGGTCATCTCTTTCTCTTCTAATGGTGGGTTGACTTGGGCAGCAATTTCCCTCCATCGTTGAGCGTATTCCTTGAATGTCTCTCTTTCCTTTTGAGACATGGAGCGGAGTTGATCCCGATCCGGGGCCATATCCAAGTTGAACTTATATTGTTGTACAAAAGCTTCACCTAAGTCATTGAAGGTTTGGATACTTGCACTGTCTAGCCCCATGTACCACTTCAGTGCGGCACTGGTAAGACTGTCTTGGAAGTAGTGGATTAACAACTAGTGATCGTCGTTGTATGTAGACATTTTCCTGGCATACATCGTGAGATGACTTTGAGGACAGGAGTTTCCTTTGTACTTTTCAAAGTCAGGGACTTTGAATTTTGCAGGTATCCTTACGCGAGGAACTAAGCACAGGTCCTGGGCGTTTTTCCCAAACAATTCTTTTCCACGGATCATTTTAATTTCAAGCTACATTTTGAGGAGTTGTTCCTGGAGATTCTCCATCGAACCATGTAAATTCGTGTTATTGCCCGAAATATGGTGAACTTCTTCGTCCATGGTAGTGTGCACTACGAAAGCTGAGTTTGTCATGATTGGTTGAGAAACCGTCATTGTTACTTGTGGAAGAGTTACTCCACGTTGCGGAGTAAGTGTTGAGTTCTGCTGCAAAGTAGGTACTTCAACCGTGGTTGTTTGCACTTGAGAAGTCAGTTGGCGAAATCCGATGGCAAAGTTGAAAGGCATGCCCCATGGATAGCCTTCCGGGCATACTGAAGAGTGAACTACTGGCTGTAACAGTTGAAACTGGAGTAGTAGTGTCTTCTGAAATCGCTGCTTGATTTTGACTGCTCGAGGCTGCTTGCTGACTTTGCGCTGCTGCCAATGAATTGACCAAAGAAGTGAGTCTCTCCACCTCTTCTTGCAGTGTTGTTACTGTGCTACGAAGCTCAACATTTTCTTGCTCAAATCCTTCCATTACTTTTCTTCTTTTTGAACGTGTATTGTATGTTCGAGTTGGCCTGTGGACGCGGTCGAGAAACTCTAAGACGCGAAAGCTTGGCGATCTTTTCCTATCTGTTGGAAAAAAATTCCAAAAGATCAAAATCTAGACAATAGACTCAATATGCAAAGTATGATGCATGATTATGAATGTAAAGAAAGATTTCCAAAGAATTTACGCTAAAAGAGAAATTTCTGGCAAATATTTGGATGGAAAACACACATTTATTGATTATTAAAAAAAAGATTACAACAATTTTGTTTTTGAGCATTGCTCACACAAATGATAAATGATAAAATATTACAAACTAAACTAATTAATCGTCCTCGTCGGATGAAGATCCAAAGGCTTGATGCAGCTTCAACTTCAGGATTTCCTTTCCATAGTGAGCTTTTAGTTCAGCTTTCTCGGCTTTTAGCTTGCTAATGACTTTCTTCCACTCGTCGGGAGCAGGATCGCTGGTTGTCATTTCCTCAAGCTTTCTCTTCCTTTCTTTGATGTATCTTTTGATCGCGTTATCCTTCTGGCGAATCTTCTCATCTTTCTCCATGAGCCATTCATCCTGGAAGTAAAGCGTCTTTTCATGTTCTTTGACCTGCTTCTTAAGCTTCTCATTCTCGAGATCAGTCTTAAAGAACTTGTTTTCCAAAGCTTCTTTCTCAATCTTGGCCAAAGTTTCTTGGTATTCTCCCATAGTTTCGACGGGAAAAATTGTTGATTTGGAAGCTGTTGAGAACATAGGTTCTTCATAAGCGTAAGGCATTCGGAATTCCTTCGCTCTTTCTTTACCAAAAGTGTAGATTTCCATGGCTGCACAATTCTTTGCCTTCCCTTTTTCCTTCCTTCGGATGTGATGCCAAGCTCTGATCATTCTGGCTTTCAAACCTTGAGAATCCTCCCCTTCATGATAGAAGTAACTCTCTACTGTAAAACCAAGAGGTTTACTAGAGTTTACGTATCGAGTTGACGTCTACGAGAATGGGTTGTAGTTGATTCCTCCTTTAGTACCAATGAAGTGCGTTGGCAAATTCTCCACACTCTCAATGATTTCCATCTCATTATGCGCTAAGGTATACCAATGGATATAAATCGTTTGTAAGAGACATGAGTCTTCTTAACCAATGCCAATCGTCTTTGTTTTTGTGGAAGATAGGAGATTTAGGCAAGTGTGAGACAATCCATTTGAAGAACAGAGGTACACAACACACGATAGTTCCATCTCCTTGACGATTCCTATGATGAATAGAATACGTGTCACCAAGCGGTGGGAGCAGGATTTCCAATCAGAAAGATCCTTATGGCGTTGATATCAACGAAATTTGGGACGTTGGGAAACAACACCAATCCATAGAGGAGTAAAGCTAAAATAGCTTCAAAGGCTACCATACTACCGGCCTCAGAGAATTTAAGAGCCTTCTCCATTAGGAACTTGAAGTCGGTCCTAAGAGTTTTCCTCTGGTAGTTAGGTTTTTGTCTATCTCAGATTTCTTTAAATGAGTCATCGTTGCAATGACTGGTGACTTAGGAATGGCTTCCAAACCATTGAAAGGCACCTTGTCTAATACTGAGATACCTAGTACGTGTGCGTACTCTTCCAAAGTAGGCATCAACTGATAGTCAGGGAAAGTGAAACAGCGATAGACTGGATCGTAAAACTGAACGAAAATTTTGAGAAGTCCTTCATCAACGTTAGTGTTCAAAATAGTTAAAAGAGTCCCATAGCGTTTTCTGAAATCCGAGGGATCTTCTACCAAGGATGCTAACTCTTTTAACTTTCCTACGTCAGGAATTCTAAAACTGTATCTCTTGGTGAATCTTCCCCTGACGTCCATCACTCTAACCTAAAATATTTACAAAGAAAAATCTCTAAATTCTTTGGAAATGGGAAGAGAAATGAAGTTTTTGAATGAATGCATGAATGCGGCAAACATGGTTAGTAGTTATACACACGGTCAAGCGTTCGAAGTCACGAGCATGAGGCCAACGATAAGAATCAAACGTGGTTATGTTCTATGGGCTTATTCATACGTGAAGCGGGTTCTCGATATCTGGCTCAACACTCCTCTTTGAAATATTATCGGTTTGTTGAATACTCGATGGTCCAATAATATTTTTCAAGAGAAACTACTTGATCGTAGTCTCGCATGACAATTATTCTAGGCTCACGCCGAATAAACTCTGCACTACATCCTAAATGGCGGGATGGGTTATGTGTTCTGACCCTCGACTTCAAGTTCTCTTGAAAGCAAAATATCTTCGCAAATACTTGCTAAACACAAATACCCCAAGACAACCTCCGAGAGGGATCTCAAATTAACTCCGTAAATCGAGACTTCTCACAAGTTAATAGGACTATACCCCACCTAGATCTTAAAATGTTTCTTAAATCCGGTTAGGATTTCTTTCCATCGAGATGAAATCGCGAAAACACACAATAAAGAAAAACAGACATATGCACATATGAAAGCTTAACCCTTTTTTTCTTTTGAAAACAAAAAGCTTGGTGCTCTTGCGAGTCACATTTTTTGAAAATCAAAATTTTGACGTACTCCCAGTGAGTCGCCATTTTCCTATTCGCATTAAAAGTGGCTAGCGAATCGAATATGAATTCGATCCTCGCTCGAAACGATTTACTCTTTTGATTTGTTTATAAAGATGCCGCGAGCATCAAGCTTTATTATTTTCAACACAAGAAAAGATGATTTAATGATTATGAAAAAGGGGAAAGTTGCTAATACCCTGAATTGATTATGATATGCGTAACGACTAAGCAAACTAGGCGTAAGATTCGAGTAAGGGGTTTGTTATATAAAGGGAATAGATGGAGCGCCCTAAATATATATGGTTATCCATAGCTTTATATATGAATATGTTTGATATGTTTGTGTGTTTTAATTGCTATTTCTATGATTGAGAAAGTTTCTCCTTTGGGACTTTAAGAAGGATAGATTATGTGGGATCCTAGTGTTTGTTATTATTGTGCTCGCAAAGATCTTTGGATCTTCTGCATACATATCCCTTAATGGGAATCAGAGCATTTGTAGCTCGGATCTAAAGGGATCTATGGTTTGTTTGGTCTGAGGGAGAAAGAAATTTTGCTCGGCAAGGATGAGACCTTGTGCCTACGTATTCTCAAAAGGATGTTGAGAAAGTCAGAGCAATCGTAGTTCCCACTTATGCTAGTGGAAGCAACGGAATGTTAGTAAGAGACACAGACAAATGTCATCTTAATGAAAAATGTATCTAATCTATTTCATCACATACATTTTGAAAAGTTTGATTGACTAAATCTTTCGTCGTAAGTTATAGGTGTTTTGCTTGAGTGTACAAGCGTTACCACTTACATGTTTAAGAAAGATGTTTGAAAAAGATGATTGAATCTTTTAACTGTAAGTATTGGGTGTTTTTCTTGAGTGTACAACCGTTACCACTTACGATTAAGAGATGTTTTTGTTTGAAAAGAGTTTGAAAAAGTTTTTGATTGTATGTGATGTGATAGATGAGATGCTTTTTCCATAGAGATGATAGATGTCTAAACCTCTAGGAGAAATTGATTGGATTAGGGGATGCTTTTAAGAAGCCCATGGGTCCTTGTATTGTAAGCCCAAGAGGAGGCATTCTGAGGGTCATCGAGGGTCATCGAGGGTCCTTGTATGAAGCTCAAGAGGAAGTTATAGGGTATGGCTGGTTTTGGCTTTAAAAGGGATTTCACCGGGAAACCATCCTTTTGGAATTAAGAGCAATTTCACCAGGAAATTATACTCTCAGGGTTCTATCCTAGCGTGGGTGATTCTTTGTATCGGAAGCCCAATAGGAGGCTGTTAAGAGATTTTATGGTCTCTTTCATTGTATAATGCCCAAGAGAAGGCTGACTCAACAGGGGAGTGTGTCTTATATGAAGCCTAAGCGAAGGCTAAACTCAGATGAATGAGTTTTCTTATATGAAGCCTAAGAGGAGGTTGAACTCAGTTGAAATGAGTTACCTTGTACAAAGCCCAAGAGGAGGCTAACTCTGTGGGGAGAGTTATCTTATATGAAGCCTAAGCGGAGGCTAACTATGGGGAACCTATTGGTTAGACTAGTTGTTATGTTATAACTAGACAGTTATATAAACAAGTGTGTGTGTGATATGTATTCACATGAGTTTATGAAGGAAATATAAACAATGCATGATGTTTATTTACAATAGTTTATGATTTGTGAAATATAAACAAGTGTATGTGAAACGAACGTTTAAAACGAGAGTAACTTGATTATTTACAAGTTTGAATGTGTACGAGAAAGTAAATATGTACGAACAGGTATTTATATCTGAGAGAAGGATGTGGATGTACATAGGAGGGTTGGGACTTACACCATAAGGGTGGCCCATTGGTTTAAAAGCAGTTCACCGGGAATAATGCTCTTTTTAATACCAATGGCATTCAGTGTATACACAATCAAAACGGAAACGAACGATCGAAGTTTGTCTGAACTTGAATATTTACAGATGTATCTGTATTATGTACAGGTAAGAATTTGTATGTACATGAAAAGAATTTGATATGTACAAAGAAAATATGTATGTACATAAAGAATGTTGGGACTTACACCGTAAGGGTGGCCCATGATCGGTTATAAAATTTGAGAGAAAACGAATTCGGTTTTATCGTTTAATCGGATCGATCATGGAAAAAGATGCAAGTTTGATGAAAAGTTTTGAAGAATGTTATTTGAAAGTGTTTTTGAAATGTAAAGTTTACTTGTAAGAAGTTTTGAAAAGAATCGGGATTCGAAAGTTTGAAAAAAATCACCTTTAGAGGTGTTTTGAAAAGTGCTCAAAGTGTCGTTTTCGGCTCGATCAAAATATAATCGGATTAAAGTTTTTTCTGAAAATTTTTGCATTATCCTAAAATAGATACATTAATTGACAAGTGTACAAAAAATCACCTCAAAATGAGGAGTTTTGATTGGTTTTAAAAAATGTCAAAGTTTGTAAAAAATAACAAAAGTTTGGTAAAAAAATGGTTCCATGGAGGCTTGAACCCGGGACCTGTTAGGCAAGTACGTGGCACAATGAATTAAGAGTGAGCTGGCAACCGCTGGGGCGGCAATACATCCGTGTATTATGTTCAAACTATGAATTTATATTTTAAAATCTTATTTTAAATTTGAAAAACACGCGCGCAAGCTTCATCATCTTCTCCAATCTTCAATCAGCCATGGATTTCGTGTTTCTTGATGAAATTGAATGAAGTAAACATGAAAGTTGATCATTTTGAACCCAGGAACATGATGGCATCACTTAATTTCATTTATTTTAAGCCTAACATAACTAAATTTCTGATGAACACGAAGAACCTTAAAACTGAAAAACCTAATTGAAATCGTGTATGGTTGTTGATTTATTCAATTGATTGAGGGTTAATGATCGTGGATGGTGCAGAAAACAAATGGCCAAGAGTTTTTTTCAATTGAATCAAAGAATCATAGAGTTCGAGTTTGAAGTTCTTACCTGTTGAAGCTGGAATCAAATTCGATGAAGGAGTGTTTCCAGTTGTTGTTTGAGGATTGCTTGAGCACCAACGGCCTCTATGGAAGGTGTTTGATCACCCTGCTTGCTCTGGAATGATCTGAAACTCTCTACCCAAGTCGACCTGCATAAGCTCAAAGTTGAACTTCGAATTCTGGGTTAGAGGTGTTACAGTTTGTTGTTTATGATCTGCATCATGTCTATGATGTATGTGGATGATGTTTGGATGATTAAAACTCAAGTTGCTCGAGCCAAACCATGAATTCGAACCTTAAGGCAGTTTTGGCAAGCTTATGTGTATGGCATGTGAAAACTGATTTCTAGCTTGACTTGTGTTAAATTTAAGTAATAGACCAATTACATATGACATTTAAGACATGTTAGACACCAATTTGCTCAAAGTTTTTCACAAGTTTTCAAAGATGCACAATTTCTCCAATTTGCACTATGTTTCATGAATTTTGAGAAAGAAGAATGAAAGCATGTATTTGCATTACTTTGGTGTAGTTTGAATGGCAAGCAAGACATCTATTTATAGGCCATGAGTTCTGAAAATAATTGAGAAAGTTTGGCCATTGGTAAATTTGACTTGCCTTAGAGGGCAAGGAAGTCTTTTTTGCATTAAATGCAAAAGGAAACTTCCTTTTTAACCATGTGTTAAAACTCAACTTGATCCTATCTTATAATAATTACTCCTCACTGATTTTTATCAGCTCTAGTCTATCCTTGCAAGATGGCATGTGTTCTAGAAGAAGAAAATGCAAAGTGACCTATAATCTTGAAGTTTTGAACTTGAAATCCATGGTCTTGGAGCCTTATGTTTCAATTTCAAAAGTGTAGCTAGAATCCATGGATTTGAGAGTTCTTGAACATTTTGGAAAGCTTGTTTCAAGGGCTACAAGTTTCATGTTTTGAGTTTTTTCCAATTCAAAGTGGAACTATGTGAAAAAATGCCATGAAGTTTGGAAAAAGTATAAAATTTTAACACTTAAAATATTTTCTAAGTGTTAGAAATTTTGACTTTTTGTTGACTTTTCCAAATTTTTTGATTTTTTATGATCAAGATGGATCATTTGAAGTATTTTGATGATGGAAAAAGTTTTGTTTTGAAAAAGTTGACCAAAAGTCAAAGTTTGACTTTTCTGTGCAGATGAAAATTCATCAGCAGAAATTGACTGATGAAGTCTGTGAACTTCTGTGATGTTTTGAATCCAAAAATTAGGTCAAGATGTTGTATCTAAGATATGAAGATCAATCTCCAACCAAAAAAGTCATTCATTGATCAGAAAATCAGAGATTACTCATGCTCGATCAAAACCCTAATTGGTCGATCCTTGATAGATCAATGAGAAAAGTTCGATATCTGAAGATCAGAGGTTGATGATTTGATCAAGATAGATCAAATGAGGTGAGTAAAACTCAAACCCTAATTGCTTGCCTCTTGAGTCAGATGAAAATTTGATGAAACCCTAATTTTGACCTGTGAACTCCACACCCGATTAATTCTGTTCTGGTATATTAGTGATGCAATGATGCAAATGTGAGGTGGTATATTAGGTCAAAAATTGGGGTATGACACCTCCGATTTTGAAGAAGATATGATCAGCAGCGTATTCTAGTTCTTTGATCCAAAACATCACTACTTTACATTCCCAGACTATCAGTTGGTACCTACAATGGATAAATTATTTAAGCTACTTGGGATACGCATCCTCGATCAGATACCATTCACTGGTTTAGAAAAAGTTCCAAAGGTTGAAGACATTGCAGAAGCTTTACATCTAAAGCGGTCAGACGTTGAAGCTAATTGGGAAATAAGAAGTGGAGTTAAGGGATTGCTTGCTAAATTTATGATAAATAAGGCTCAAGAATTCTTAAAGGCTATGAGTTTCCACGCATTCGAAGATATTTTAGCTTTACTAATCTATGGTTCGGTGTTATTTCCTAATCCGGATCAGTTTATAGACGTGAACGCCATCAAGATTTTCCTCACTCATAATCCTATACCTACCTTTCTCAGAGATATTATCGATTCCCTTTACACTCGTACTATGAAAAGACAAGGAACTCTCATGTGTTGCATATCGTTATTATCCAGGTGGTTTATTTCGCACCTTCCTCGATCAGTGATGAAGAACGAACAAAGCTTGAAGTGGTCTCAAAGGTTGATGCCACTCTCTCATTTAGATATTCGTTGGTGTCTCTACTCTAAAAAGAACTTCAGTTTCATTAAGCGTTGTGGAGAATTCCCTAATGTACCACTCCTTGGCATAAGGGGAGGTATCACTTACAACCCTTGTCTAGTACTATGACATTTTGGTTATGCTCGAAAAGATGGTCCTCATGGCATACTCATCCAAGTCATTGTGTTTGACTATGACAGCGATCTTCAAGGTTACCGGCGAAGATTTATGCACGTTTAGGGCATGGTGAAGAAAACAGATACCAAGACTTTGGGGCATAAAAATTATATTCCTTGGGAAGCTTACATCAAATGGTTGTGGGCTCACGCTCAAAATCTCATGATGTTGTATGCTGCTATCTTACCAGTAATTAAGGAACCTGTTGCTGAGGACGACGAACCCTATCCCATTCTCCATCCAGACATGCCTACTGATTTCGAAGAATTGAAGAGATCCTGGATTTAACTGAAATAAGAAAAGGATACATTCGAAGCCTAGTGCTATGCAAGCAAGAAAAGAGTATTAGAGCTGACGAAACTACTTCACGAAGAACAAAGCATTAACACCTATGTCAACACAAATAGGAAGCATCCAAGGGAGGCCTAAGTATTAGGAATTTTATTTTTGTTCATGCTTTATTTACCAAATTTAAATTCTGAGGTCCTTGAAAATATTGCGTTGCATGACATTGCACATCATAGCATATCATTTCATAACAGGTACTCCGAAGACCGGTTTTCTTATTCTCTCGTTGTTTATTTCAGCAGAAATAGCTCTCGAACAGACTGTCAAAGATCTCCAGGTTCATAATGCTCAGTTCCAAGAGATGTTCATCAACTTGGCCCAAGGTCAGAAAGATCTGAAAGAGCTCATTATCAAGAAAAATAAGAAGAAGACCATTGGCATTCTCAACATGAGGAAGAGGTACAAAGGTTCGGTCAAGGTAGTTAGACAACTTGAGTTCTCAAACAAGACCGGCGAAACTGAAGGAAACGTCAAGGCTAATGAAGAAAGCCATCATTGGTCTCAAGAAGATAAGGAAGTAGACTACATGAGCGAGCAGTATCCTCCTGACAATGAGAAGTATAAGCAATTGGAAGACCGTCTGAATGTTATGGAAAATCTGAAAATGTCAGCGTTGAATTTTGATGATTTAAGCCTGGTTTCTAGAGTGGTCATTCCCTGCAAGTTCAAAGTTCCTACTTTTGCCAAATATGATGGTGTTAACAGTCCAAAACTTCATCTGATGTCCTATGTTCAGAAGATTCAACCCCACACTATTGACAGGAAGTTCTGGATACATTTATTTCAAGTCTATTTGGAGCACAGTTAGAATGATACTATCAGCTAGAGAATACCCACATTCATACTTGGAATGAGTTAGCAGATGCTTTCTACAAACAGTACCATTACAATGCTGAATTGCCACCAATTCGCATGTAACTACAGAATATGTCTATGGGCCATGATGAGGAGTTCAAAAAGTACGCCCAGAAATGGAGAGATCTACCAGGCAGAGTCCAGCCACCCTTGTCTAATATGGAATTGGTTGACATGTTCATGGGAACACTGATAGGCCCATTCTTCAATCATCTAATTGGAAATTCTATTACCAGATTCACCGAGCTGATATTGGCAGACGAAAGTATTGAAGCTGGAATCAAGAGCGGAAAGATTCAATTTGAAACATCTTCAAATGCTGCGAAGAGATATTTTGGTGGGAAGAAAGAAGAAAATGTTGTGTATGGTCAGAAGAGCTATGATAAAGTTGATCACAATCAATCTGTGGGGGCAGTCCTGATCTCCAATCCCGCACCAGTGCAACCTCAACAAGACAACGCGCCCAGACAGGACGCGCGAAGAAGACATTTTAGGAAGATCAACATGTTGTTGTCTCAAGCATTACAAAACATGTTGAAAACATAGCTGATTACTTTGAGGGATACTCCTCAGCATGTCAACACTTCTTCTTCGAAATACAATCCCAAGGCAAGTTGTTCATACCACTCCAATAGCCCAGGGCATGACACCAACAACTGTTGGGCCCTGAAGAACAAGATCCAATACATGATTGAAGTCCGGGAAATTGAATTTGACCCTCTTGTTGAAACCCCGAATGTGATCAACGAACGTATACCCGATCATGGCAAGAGTACCAACGTCATTGATAACAACTCATATGTCTTTGTTATGGATGAGTTAACCACTCCCTTGATAATTGTTAAGAAGAATTTGCTGCAAGATGGTTTATTTCCAAGATGTTTTGACAATTGTCATTATTGTGCGTCCGAGCCCAATGGATGTTCCTAGTTGAAGAGAGGTGGTCAACGCTTGATAGACAACCGAGAAGTGTTATTCCTGAAAAATACATCCATAGAGAGTTTGTGCGAAGATGTTTCCAAAAACTTGGAAATCGAAGACGTAAGCGAAGCCGTACCAGAAGTCTGGGATACCTTGGGGCAGCTTTCATACCCCAAAATTTGCCCTCCATCTACTCAAGAGATTTCATACATCTATACTCAAGGATTCCTCAAGAGTTGATCAGACAAACTCTCTCCTAGACAATCAACCCAAACTAGGGTTTGGTATCTCTCAGGGCAAGATGGACTTCCAACATCTCCAATGGTCTTCATGCCTCCACATATGTTTCAAAGATTCTCCATGTCAAGTTTCAAGCTTCACAAGTCAAGTTTCCTCAGACAATTGCTCAGATGGTTGAAAATCAGTTGTATTGGACAAAAAGTCAACTATGGTCAACATACAGTCAAACTTCATAATTTTTGGTCAACATCCTCATTTTGAAGTTACATTCATCATTTGATCAAGGGTTGATCATGATTCATCAAGAAAACTCAAGATTTGCTCAAAAGTCAAACTTTCTAAATTAGGGTTTCTAGGTGAAAAGTCAATGAACTTTGGTGATCATAACTTTCTCATACTTTCTTAGAAATTTTCCACCACCTCTTGTTTTTAAGGAAATTCAATTCTCTACAACTTCATGTCTCACAAGAATGTCCAAAAAATGCTTCATTTGAGAGGTATAGCTCAAAACATTACAGGTCATTTTCAAAGTCAACAAAAAGTCAACTTTTGTTTTAAAGATATATTGAGAATGGAAACTCCAATTGAGATGAGACCAAAAAGGTTGGTTAGAGGACTCTTAGAGCTTTCCAAAAAGTCCAAGAACACTCAAAAATGTGGAAAATTGAGCAAGATACACTATTCAGAAGTTGGGCAATTTTGGACAATTGCACAAAAGGACATTTTGGTCAAAATGCAAAATTTTTCAAATGGGCCAAAAATCTTTTGATCCAAACTTGTTCATGACATTATTCTTGACCCATAAATGCTTGGCCTTGGTATTTTTCTATTTTTATGATTTATATTTGAATTTTATAACATTTAATTCAAAAATAAATTATATAAAATATGAAAATTAAGTTTTTTTCAAAAGGAATGGGTTTATAACTTCCTTGAAGTCCAAGAAAGCCCAAGACTCTTGCCAAATTCGTGATAGCATGCATATGGAAAGAAAAAATCAAGTTTTTAAGGAAATTTGATTTGTTTTAAATGGAAAATATTGCACAATCAAGAATCAATCCTTTTTGCTTGATTTTTCTCTCCAAATCCTCTCTATAAATACCAAGCAATGCAGCCAGCCACAAACACGAAACCCTAGCTCAAGCCAAACCCTAGTTCTTGCAAAAAAAATTCAAGAAACTTTGAAAAATCGAATTTTATTTCCAGCCTTTCTCAGCCTCTTCCAGCCATCCAAACGTGCTCAGGGGGTAAGTATGAGTAAGAATACATCATTGTTATGGATCAAAGCAAGCTGAATCGATGCATATCCATCCATACATATTCAAAACTTTCTTGATTTTGCATTTTTAATATCTGTGTGTTTCAATTGATTTTAACGCTTCTAATGTGTTCATGAGGTTCCCCTGGATTGATCTGGGTCATCGTTTTGGTGCTTGCACGTTAGAAATACGATTTGCCATTTTTAGGGTTCCTAAACGGAGAAGCTTCGAACCGGCCTGTACAGGCCGATCCAATCAAAACTGATGCCATTAATGGACTCAGAAGGTCCGGTTTAGGTGGACAAGGTCTTCCTTTTCTTGTTATTTGCGCTGTTTTGCAGGTTTGAACGTGGAACTCATCGGAGAAGACGGCCGGAGCTAGGGCTCTGGCGTCGTTGAATGTGTTGACCGGCGAGGAAGCTGGCGTGGCAGGAGAACGCGTTCCGATTCGCTCATTCATAAGTCAAAGGACCCCACCGGCTGACTGTGTTTTTGACCTTCCCAAACGGCGACGCGTGTTGCTCATCATCTCACGTTTTTATTCCATAACACCAGATGACACATGGCGTGGTGGTTAAGTCGTTTCTTGTTGCCAGATACCCTCAAGGGTCCCCTGTTCGATCCACTCCAGGGCTGGTTTTTGTTTCTTTTTCCAAACTTTCATATTTATTTTCTATTTTCATATTTTCTAATTTTCTAATATTTTTGCTCTATTTTAATTTATTTTCATATTTCATTCCTGCATTAAAAAATTGTCAAAAATTATTTTCTTTTTTGCATTTGTTTTCTGAAAAACTTTATTTAATTTATAAAATTAAAAAATATAATTTTGCATGCATGTTTATTTTTATTCATAATTTTGCATTTAAATTACTTTTAATTCATTTTAAATTACCAAATTGCATCTAAAAAATCCCAAAAATTTATTTTAGCATATCTATATTATTTCCAGCATGTCATATTTTTCCAATTAAAAATTTGCATTTTTTTAACATTTTTTCTCTTATTCAATTCATCTCGTATTTTCCGATTTCTCATTCTTTCACAGGTTGTTCCGATTCAGACGATTTTTCCTTTATCATTCTATTTTTCCAATAATGTAACTGTATATGGGATGTAATAGTTTAAATTAGGTCTTTATTTTCCGCAAGTTTAAATTATGTATCTGCCCCAAAGCCTTGTAATAGCTAGGATTTACCTTTCCGCATCTTTACATTCCGCATTTTACTTTCCGCACCCTATCAATTGCTAGTAACTAGGCGTGTATGGCAAGATAATAATGAACTTAGCCCACTAATTTTCAAGATAAAATATCTGAAATTAACACACTTCTTTCACACATGCACCTCTTAGGGTAATTCTCTCTCTTTGCCTTTGCGAATCACAAATGGTCATGTCCCTCGAACGTAGAGGTATTCTAGCACCATTGCCTCCAAACAAATCATCATAGTCCCTTCGATACAAAGATCATAAGACCCATGATGTCGCCTCCGAATACATGATCTTGACCCTCGATTGTTGCCTACGAAAAATGATGATAGTCCCTTCGAATGTGCTAGGATACTTCCTACAAGTTGCTTTCTATGACCATCCGATGTCCCTTCGAATGTCCCGCTTACATCCAACGAATGGAGCTACCTACTAACTAATGGTACGGCTAGCGCTATTCTAAAGGAACGTAAAAGTCAACGACCAATTCGAATGGGTAATAAGTCTTTCGTTGCTTGCTCTAAACCAAATGCTTTTCACACACACTCTTTTCAAAGTTCAAACTCTTTTCAAAACGAAACATTTCCGAACACTTTGTATACATTCCTACATGAATCATTACAAAGTCAAAGCGAAATGCCTTTTCAAAACATTTTTGTCAAACACACAGAAAGCAATTTTAAAAGGTGATCTAGAGCAACTAAGAGCCCGTAGAATAAACTACGGATGGAAAGGGGTGCTAATACCTTCCCTTTTCATAACCATTCTCCCGAACTCAGAATCTAACGAAGGTCTTTTTCTGTACTTTTACCTTCCCTTAATTGGATAAAAATAAAAGTCGGTGGCGACTCTTGCTATCCGCACATTTGCGATACAAATCCTACAAAGTCAGTTCACCGTGTTACAGCAGCCATGAGGGAAGTGCGATTTTATGGTGAAATATACCGCCCCTAGGAGCTACAAGATCACAATCAAAGACATCAAGTCAACCGGATGGGGAGATGACGACTATCCCGAAGAATATGTTGATGTGAACACAATAAGGATCACCTCTGCCGATCCTGCACCTAGAGTGGCACCGTTGATTATCACCTCGCCCAGACTAGTTCCATATTCCTCTGACAAAGTTGTACCTTGGAATGGAGTCGAAGTCTACTATTATGGCGTCAAGCAAGAGCCATTAGCCATTAAAGATAGTACAATTGAAACGCTAGTCCTGATGTCAACAATATCACCGAATTAAGCAAAGTAACCAGAACCAGAAGAGTGTTTTCTCCAGATATCTCTCCTCCAAAAGAAACTACTGCACCAATTCACATTCCTGCTATTGAACTAACTCCCAAGGCTCGTGGGAAAAAGAAAGTGACTTAACCTGTTTAGACGGAAATACCAAGGGAAGTTGCTAAAGGCACCTCCAAACAAGAGATGGGGGAAATTTTAAAGATCATTAAGAAGAGTGACTACAATGTTGTGGAGCAGTTGGGACAAACCCCATCCAAGATTTCCATTATAGCTATGTTATTATGCTCCAGGGCTCATGCTAAAGCCTTGGTGAAGTTTCTGAAGAATGCTCACATACCGCAAGACACTTCTGCTGACCAATTCGAGAGTTGTATTGCTAGCCTGACCGCAGACAATGGTTTGGGCTTTTCTGATGTTGATCTGACTCCTGCCGAAAGAAAACACAACAAAGCCTTGCACATTTCAATAGGGTGTAAGGGAATTACTTTATCTCACGTATTGGTGGATATTGTCTCTGTTCTGAATGTCCTGCCAAAGAGTTCTCTCGACCGACTTGATGCTGAAGAAGTGGTCATCAAACCCAGTGACATAATCGTAAGAGATTTTGATGGTTCGAAGAGAATAGTACTTGGAGAGCTTAACATGTCGATCAAAGTGGGTCCCCAGACTTTTGACTCTACTTTCTTTGTGATGGATATCCATCCAGCTTATTCTTTCCTGCTCGGACGCCCTTGGATACATGGGCAGGCGCTGTTACCTCTACTCTACATCAGAAGCTGAAATACCATGCAAAAGGGAAGATTGTTATAGTATGTTGAGAAGAAGAATACATGGTAAGTCATTTGCAGTCATTCTGATACATCAAAATGGAAGGTGAGTTTATCGAAACTCACTGTCAAGCTTTTGAAGTAGTTCCACGAGTCATGCCTGTCGACTCTCCTATCACTCCTAAGATTACTAGAGTCCCACCGAAGATGGCCTCATTGAAGGACGCCTGAGCTATAGTTGAAGAGGGAGGTTGTACCGTTTGGGGTCAGCTACCTGATTTCCCATTCAAATATGATAATACTGGTTTAGGCTTCACTTCCAAAGGTCAGAAGATGATACGTCGTGAACGTGCCAGCGGATCTCCTTTCCGCATCAACAAAAATGGAGTTCATGTTATAGAAGGCGGTGATGGTGACTTCAACATCGACAATTGGATCTTCCTAACCCCTGGCGATGGACTTAACAATTGGACGGCTAAGGATGTTATGCCAATCTCCTTTAGACAGGAGTAATTTTGTTTTTCTATTTTACGCTTTTTGCTTTTACGCTTCGAATAATAAAACTCTAAGCCTAGTGCCTTGCCCGGGGCACCACGGTTCGTTTGTGAGGGTTATTATTTGTCATTTGCATATTTTCATTCAATAAATCATTGGACTTTTGCATTCAAATATTGTGCTCCCTATCTTTCTTTTTATCTTATCACCTTTTCAAAAGCTATGTGTTCTTACACACACCCATATAATAAATTGCAAATCCACATTCACTCCAGATCATGACCATAACGACTCTGCTATTGCTAAATATGACTTTGATAATCCGATCTACCGAGCCGAAGACGAAGGTGAGGAAGATTGTGAAGTTCCAAGAAAACTTTCCAGACTACTACAGCAAGAGGAAAGGGCTATACATCCACAAGAAGAATCGGTTGAAGTTATGAATTTAGGTACCGACAAAGACAAAAAAGAAATCAAGATAGGAGCGGGGGTCTTGAGAACAGTGTTAAAGAAAGATTGATCCAGATGCTGTGATATTACATCGAGATTTTTTCTTGGTCCTACAAAGACATGCCAGGTTTAGATATCGATATTGTGGTACACCGACTACCCACGAAGGAAGGTTTTCTCCCTGTGAAGCAGAAAGTTCGTCGTATGCGTCCTGAGATGTCTGAGAAAATTAAAGTCGATGTTATGAAACAATTCAATGTCGGTTTCTTAGCCGTTACTTCTTATCCACAATGGATTGCGAACGTGGTGCATGTACCTAAGAAGTATGGCAAGGTACGCATGTGTGTGGACTACCGAGATCTGAATAAGGCGAGCCCGAAAGAGGATTTTCTGCTTCCACATATTGGCGTCCTGGTTGACAACACCGCACAGCATAAAGTTTTCTCTTTCATGGATGGTTTCTTTGTTTACACAGTGGGGCATTTTCTGTTACAAGGTCATGCCGTTTGGGTTGAAGAATGTTGGCGCAACATATCAGCGTGCTATTGTGGCTTTATTCCATTATATAATCCATCATGAGGTAGAGGTTTACCTCGACGACATGATAGCTCGATCGTAAACCGAAGAAGAACATCTTAGTCATTTGCGTAAGCTGTTTGATAGACTGAAGAAATACAGATTGAGACTTAATCCGAGTAAATGCATATTTGGAGTCAGGTTCGGCAAACTCCTGGGATTCGTTGTCATTGGTAAAGGTATCGAAGTAGACCCTGTTTAGGTTAAAGCTATTCAAGAAATGTAAGCTCCCCCATACCGAGAGGGAAGTCAGAGGTTTCTTAGGACGACTGAATTACGTTTCCAGATTTATTTCACATCTAACTGCTACTTGTGAGCCAATTTTCAAATTACTAAAGAAAGATCAAGTAGTAAAATGGAACGACGATTTCTAGACAGCTTTTGAAAAAATCAAGGAGTACCTACAAGCACCTCATATCCTGATGCCACCAGTCAAAGGAAGACCTCTCATCATGTACTTAACAGTATTAGAGAAATCAATGGTGTGTGTGTGTGTTGGGGTAACATGATGAGTCTGGTAGAAAAGAGTGTGCAATATACTACTGTAATATGGTGGGAGAACTGACTTTGGATTGTTTTGCAGTTGATCGCCAATGTTGCAGATAGCAAGAGTCGCCACCGACTTTTCTTTTATCCAATTAAGGGAAGGTGAAAAGAACAGGAAAAGACCTTCGTTAGATTCTGAGTAAGGGAGGTGATTATGAAAAGGGAAGGTGTTAGCATCCGTTTCATCTGTAGTTATCTACGGGCTCTTAATTGATTTAGCTCACTTTAAAATCTGCTTTTTGTGTGTGTGTGTTTGAAAATGTTTTTGAAAAGGCATTTCACTTTGACTTCGTAATGATTAACGCTGGAATATATAAGAAGTGTTCGAAAATTTTTCGTTATGGAAAAGTGTTTTAACTTTGTAAAAGTGTGAGGTGTAAAAAGATTTTTTGATAGAGCAAGCAATTAAGAGTCTATTACCTACTCAGAACGGTCGTTTCCGTGTTATTTTACTTTCCTTTAGAATAGTGATATCCATACCATTAGTTGGTAGGTAACCCTATTCGTTGGATGTAAAGGGACATTCGAAGGGACATTCGTATGGTCATAGAAGGCAACTTGTAGGGAGTATCCTAGCACATTCGTAGGGACGATCATCACTTTTCGTAGGCAACAATCGAGGGATGAGATCATGTATTTGTAGGCAACATCGAGGGACTATGATCTTTGTATCGAAGGGACTGTGATGATATGTTTCATAGGCAACTTGTGCTAGGATACCTCTAAGTTCGAGGGACTTGACCATTTATTCGAAAAGGCAACGAGAGAGAATACCCTAGGGGGTGCATGTGTGAAGAGAGTGTGTCAAATTCAGACAATTTATCTTGTATTTAGAGGTGATCTATGTTGTTTTTATCTTGCCATACACACCTAATTTACTAGCAATTTATAGAGAGCGGAAAGTAAATTGCGGAAAGTAAAGTGCGGAAAGTAAATCCTACGCTATTACATGGCTTTGGGGCAGTTACATAATTGAGGAGTGCAGAAAGTAAATAACAAAATAGAAAAACTAATCCTAATATTTTTTTATTTTTTTATCTGAAAACTGTGGAGAATAATCCTAAGTCTAATTGATTTTAATTAATTTTAGAGAAAATATTAGTTAATTCTAACCCTAAATTAATTAATTAAAACGAGAGAAAAGTTTAGTGGAAGTTGTCTAATTAATCCTAATTGTTTAACCTAATTTACTAATTTTAATTAATTATGAAATTAATAAATAAAAATATGGAAAAGATAAATGGAAAAAAGATGTAGAAGCGCTTCTGGAAGAAACGCTCCCAGCTGAGCTTGGGCAATCCTGCTAGAGGCACCCGTTGGAACTGGTTTCATTGAAGGCGCCGAACACGGGCTTTTCTGGCTCGGAGTTGCCCATAAATTGGAATTTTTGGGGCTTTCTGCTGGAGACGGATCCAGAAGTAGGCACTTCTAGACGTGGCATCTTGTGATGGGGTCCAGAAGCTGGAGCTTTTGGACGATCGCTCTGAAGGATCAGTGGGCACTTCTATTCTTTGGAAAGGACCGAAGCTCCGGGGCGTGACTTTGAGAGCGTGTACGAACACGAAACTCAAAAAATGGAAATTATGGCAAAAGGCAGGGTTCGAACTCGTGCCTTTGGAAGCGAGTGACTTAATGCGTGCAAGGTTAACCGTTGGGGCGGTGATACATCCATGAATTAATTTACATGGATTAATATATATGCAAGATTCTTTCCCTCGCTGGTTCAAGTCAAAAGCTCCGAACCGGACCTCCGGTTGTCTTCTCCGGTTGAATGCTTTTTCAAACCTGCAAAATAAAGAGAATTCACGCAAGAGATTAAGGCTACCCCCTAAACCGACCCCTGCGAGTTCAATGGTGGTATTGGCTTGCCCTAAAAATCCCTACATCCTGAGTTTCGAATCTCTCAACCAGGTTTGCCCTAACAATGGCAAACACTTGTTCCTGCGTTAAAACTCAAAAGTAAAGCATCAAATTGACTCTAAATAACATCATGAACACGTATGAATGCATAAACACGATTTATTTTACATGAATCAATAATTTGAATTTCAAAAATCTTTACAAAACCGGTGCACTTAGGGAAGCGATTTCTGGGTGCTTTAAGATCGTGTAAAGCCTGGGATCAACTCCTGGAATATTCAGGAGAATGATGGGATGCTCAAATCACATTGGGAATGGCTGAAGATTAGGATACGAATTTTGCAAGTTTATGAAATTTTTGATGATTAGGGTTCTTGATAGGGTTCCCTTTTGTGAATGTATCGTGTATATATAGAGCATGAGATTTGATCAGAAATAATTAGAAAATATCCTCTCTTGAATGCAAAAATATTCTCTTGTCAATATTCACCAAATCTTTCCAAAAGTGTTTTTTTTTCTTCTTTATGACTTCTTGCACGAATTATACAGCTTGCATGGGCTACCTTGGTCCTCAAGATAAGTAGAAACCAAGCCCAACTTGTCTTAGACCTTGCCTTTGTATTTTATTTAATTTAAAATTGAATTTAATGCTTTAAATTCAAAATAATTTAAATAAATTGGAAAAGAGGCATGGAAAGGAGCATAGAGACCATGGATAATGTTAAGATCTAGTTTGGATCATAAAATTATAAGCCCATTTGAAAAATATTTGCTTTTGTCAAGTATTTCTCTTTGTGCACCTCCTCAAAAATGCTCAACTTGCACAATATGTATCTTGCTTAATTTTTAACATTTTTGGGTGTTCCTGGACTTTTTAGAAAGCTCAAGGTTACTTCTAAACAGCCTTTTTGGTTCCATCTTCATTGGAGTTTCCATGCTCATGAACACTTCTTTTCAAAAAGATGACTTTTTGTTGACTTTTAAATGGACCTGTAATGTTTTGATCCATAACTTCCAAATGAAGCATTATCTGCCCAAGCTTGTGAGACATGAAATTGTAGAAAATTGAATTCTCTTCAAAACGAGCTGTGGTGGAAAAAATTCTGATAAAGTATGTGAAAGTTATGCTTGGTCAAAGTTTTGTTGACTTTTGTCTGAAAAAGCCTAATTTAGAAACTTTGACTTTTGATCAAATCTTGACTTTTCTTAAGGAATCATGATCAACCCTTGATCAAATGATGCATATTACTTCAAAATATTGGTGTTGACCAAACATTATGAAGTTTGACTATAAGTTGACCACAGTTGACTTTTTGTCCAATACAGTTGATTTTCAACCATCTGAGCCATTGTTTGAGCAAACTTAACTTGTAAGGCTTAAAACTTGACATGGAGATTCTTTGAAGCATATGATGAGGTATGATGACCACTTGGAGCATGGGAGGCCCACCTTGACTTGAGAATGGCCAAACCCTAGTTTGGGTTTGATTGCTTAGAAGAGGGTTTGTCTGGTTAGTCCTTATGAAATCCTTGAGTATGGATATGTGAGTTGTCTTGAGAAGTGGGAGGGCAAATTTTGGGGTATAACAACTACCTTAGCAAAAAGTTTACCGATTGTGAAACAAGATACTCACAGCTCGAGAAAACTTGCAGCGCTTTGGTTTGGGCTGCTCGCTGACTAAGATAGTATATGTTGACTCACACTACCTTGTTGATCTCTAAGATGGATCCAATAAAATACATATTCGAGAAACCTGCTCTCTCTTGAAGAATAGCAAGATGGAAAATGATCTTGACCGAATACGACATCTAGTGTACTACTCAGAAAGCGATCAAAGGAAGTGTAGTAGCTGATCATTTGGCTCATCAAGCTGTAGATGACTACTAGTCTATGCATTTCAAGTTCCTAGACGAGGATATTATGTTAGTCACTAGTTACAAAGATCATGGACTGAACGTAGGACCTGATGTAGGATCCCGATGGACCATGGTCTTCGATGGAGCTTCTAACGCACTTGGCAACGGTATTGGCGCTGCAATTACGTCTCTTAAAGGCGGTCATACACCTTTCACCACCAGATTATGTTTCGACCGCACCAATAATATGATGAATATGAGGTGTGCATTAAGGGTATCAAAGCTACTATTGACTTGAGGATAAAATTCTTGCAAGTATATGGAGACTCAGTTATAGTGATCATTCAGATTAAGGGCGAATGAGACACGAAGCATCCAAACCACATTCCATATCGAGAACATGTGTTGAATATGATCCCCTACTTCGAAGAAATCACTTTCGAGCACATCCCACAAGAAGAGAATCAGTTGGCAGACGCGTTAGCTACCATGTCATCTATGTTCAAAGCCAGATGGGATAACGAAGCTCCTCAGATTACGATTGAAAGACTAGACGAACGAGCATACTGTTGCGAACTTGATATCGAAGAAGTAGAAGAGAAACCTTGGTTCTACGAAGTGAAGAGGTATCTTGAGGCTCAAGAATACCCTGAAGGGGCATCTATCAATGATAAGAAGTTTATAAGGAGGTTCACCGCCAAGTTCTTTCTCAATAACGACGTCTTATTTAAACGCAATCATGACTTGGCCTTACTCCGATGTGTAGATCAGAAGAAAGCCGAACAAATTTTGGAAGAGTTAGGTTCATTTGGTACTCATTCCAGTGGATATACAATGGCAAAGAAGATTATGAGAGCAGGTTACTATTGGTCAACTATGGAAGTCGATTGTTATCGCTATTCCCGATATTGTCACAAATGTCAGATATACACAAATAAATTACATGTACCTCCAGTTCCATTGAATGTTCTAACCGCTTCGTGGCCTTTCATGATGTGGGGCATTGACAAGATTGGAGAAATCAAACCTACCGCTTCTAATGGACATCATTTCATCCTCATTGTTATCGATTCCTTAACCAAATGGGTAGAAGCAGTCTCGTTCGCATCTGTTACCAAGAATGTTGTGGCTCGATTCATCAAACGTAATCTCATCTGTCGATACGGTGTCCCCGAAAGGATTATCACAAACAATGGTACCAATCTCAATAATAAGATGATCACCGAACTTTGCACGTAGTTCAAGATAAAGCATCACAAATCTTCTCCATATCGACCAAAGATGAATAGAGAAGTGGAAGCCGCCAACAAAAATCTTAAGAAAATCATACAGAAGATGACAGTAACGTATAAGGATTGGCATGAAATATTGCTATTTTCTCTCCACGGTTACCGCACTACTGTAAGAACATCTACATGGGCAACCTCATTCTCTCTCGTATATGGTATGTAAGCAGTTCTACCTATCGAAGTTCAGATTCCCTCACTTAGAGTTTTGAGAGACGTAGAGTTAGACAAAGACGAATGGGTCCAGACTCGGCTCGACCAGATAAACCTTATCGATGAAAAGCGACTCGCAGCTATCTTCCACGGATAAATATGTCAAAAACGAATGATCAAAGCCTTCAAAAATAAAGTCAAGCATCGAGTATACCAAGTTGGCGATCTAGTAGTCAAGCACGTCATCTTACCACAAGGTGATCCCAGGGGAAAATGGACTCCCACCTATGAGGGACCATTTTTAGTCAAGACGATATTTTCCGGCGGAGCCATGATACTGAGAACTATGGATGGAGAAGACTTCCCACACCCTGTGAATGCAGACATAGTCAAAAAATACTACCCATAAACGAGACCCGTTAGGTCGATTGGCCTAGGCAAAAATAAGGGCGTCCTGGAGAACCAAAAGGGTTCGGGCAAACGTTAAGGACATATATATAAAAAAATGTACACCCGGCAAGTCGAAAACCTGCAAAGGCGGCTTGGGCAAAAAAGGGTATCCCGGCAAACTAAAAACCCGAAAGGGCGGTCTAGGCAAAAGTTAGGGATTAAAGCGTAAGACTATGTCTCGACAAGATCATCTATTATAGACTACACTACTATCAGCTTCAAACGGCACAAATCAGTTCAATCACCTTCTTCTGGCAGCAAAGAGATGAGATAGTCGAAAATATATGAGCAATAGCAGAGTTAAAACACGACGAGATTGTTTCCACATAGCTTTTACTATTTTCCAAATTTTTCCGCCAATTTCCTCTTACTAGGGTATTTGTCTCTCTGTATGCGAACTGCCTGTCTATAGGCCCCTTTTCAAAATTAATACAATTCCCCTTTTCCAAGTTCAAACTTTTTACTTTTATCTGTTTTGTTTGCATAAGTCAAATGATTGCTTTGAATGATTATATGCATCTGACGATAAATATCTATTCACAAATATACAAAAAGCGAACAGAAACAGTAATTACTACAGGCTCTAGGAATTGACAGTAATAATCTCTACAATCCCCACAGAGCCATCACTCCCTTGACAGAGACAGATCTCTCCAACAAAATTACTACTCTACCGTCCACATCTCTGCTTGTTACATTAGTCCCCGAGTGATACCAAGACAATTTATGTTCATCACATTAGTCCCCGAGCAGTGATCCTATCAACTCATCACGTTAGTCCCTCTATAGTGATCGTGTCAACTCATCACGTTAGTCCCCGAGAAGTGATTGTCTCAAATTCGTCACGTTAGTCCCCGAGAAGTGATCATCAACATCATCACATTAGTCCCCGAGCAGTAATCCTATCAACTCATCACGTTAGTCCCCGGGCAGTGATCCTATCAACTAATCACATTAGTCCCCGAGCAGTGATCCTATCAGCTCATCACGTTAGTCCATAAGCAATAATTCTATCAATTCATCACATTAGTCCCTGAGCAGTGATCGTCTACATTGTCACGTCAGTCCCCGCGCAGTGAACGTCAACCTTGTCACATTGGTCCCTGAGCCGTAATAGGTTATACAACATCACATCATTCCCCAGCAAGATTTGTACACGAGATGTTCATCCCAAGCTGAGTATCTCTCAAGGATTATCATTCCCCAACAACATCAATATCCAGACCTAAAACTTGGTAGATAGTGCATCGGAGGAATTCACATCTCTATTATTCCCCAGTCAGGGTCTCCAACAACTACATCCCCAAACAGAAATCAAAGACCCCTAGCAGAGCATTCTCATCTTCTTCAAGATGGCTATGTTTTTAAATACCATAACATCTACATTCATACATCATTCATAAAAAAAAATCATAACATGTGCATATTTCATTCATGTTCATCATTACATATTTACATGCATCATAATCTGCATAGAACTAATCTCGTTCTCTCAGTTTAAATTCTCAAACAAGTGGAAGTTATTCACAAATTTCCAGACAGAAGGTCAAAGATTAATGCTTGAAATAAGACATGAAAACAATCTGAACGACCAGACGAGTTTACCAATAGACAGCATAATACAGATTAATACCCGAAATAAGACGGGAAAACTATCTATATCCTGAAGAATACTCATTTCAGATAAAGCCAAGATAAAGGTTTATTCTGACCCTCTCTTATCATCAACTACTCTAGATGGCATCTTTAAGCTCATCCCCGACTACACGTTGATATCTCTCTACCTGCAGAATGCTGCATATCTGGTTAAAAATCAATAAATACTAGTAGCCTCATTCAAAGACGAACATGGAGTCTAACATACGACTCGCTCCCTAACATCATCTTCTCCAAATGGCATCTATAAGCCCATTACAGTACATCGTCAACTGACGATCTCACTCCATACACCAGCGAGTGCAAATTTTCAAGTGTACTCGAGTGTTCAATCATCTTCTACCTTCAGGTCACGAAAGGCAAGTATACCAATCTAACCCTTCAGGTACAATAAGATTGAACAGGGGCAACTGTTATACCCCAAAATTTTCCCTTCTATTTCTCTAGTCAATCCACATCTCCATACTCAAGAATTCCTCAAGGGTTGACCAGATGAACCCTCTCCTAAGCAATCAACCCACAACTAGGGTTTTGATTCTCTCAAGTCAAAGATGATTTCCATTTCTTCAAGTGATCATCATACCTCCTCATATATCTCAAGGGATAAACATGTCAAGTTTCAATCCTCACAGCTCAAGTTTGCTCAGTCAATTGCTCAGATGGTTGAAAATCAGTTGTATTGGATAAAAAGTTAATTGTGGTCAACATACAGTCAAACTTCATCATTTTTGGTCAACATCAAGATTTTGAAGTCACATATATCATTTGATCAAGGGTTTATCATGATTCATCAAGAAAACTCAAGATTTAATCAAAAGTCAAAGTTTCTAAATTAGGGTTTCTAAATTTGTGTCTCACGAGCTTTGGCCAAAAATGCTTCATTTGAGAGTTATGGATCAAGACATTATAGGTCCTTCTAAAAGTCAACAAAAAGTCATCTTTTTCAAAAGAAGTGTACATGAGCATGGAAATTTCAATGAAGATGAAACCAAAAGGAGTGTTTATAGGACATCTTAAGCTTTCTAAAAAGTCCAAGAACACTTCAAAATGTTGAAAATTAAGCAAGATACAATTTGTTCAAGTTTGAAAAATTTGAAAAAGTGCATGAAGAGAAATACTAAGCAAATTCAATTTTTTTCCAAATGGGCCTAAGTTTTTGTGATCCAAACTTGTTCCCAAGATGGTCCATGACCTCTAAGTCTATCTACACGCCCTTGCATCGTTTATTTTATTTATTGTTGAATTATTTCATTAAAATTAAATTTTAAATAAAATAAAATACAAAAACAAAAGCATGGCCTGTTGGGCTTATTATTTTTTTGAGTTGAGGTCCAAGATAGCTCATACAAGTTGGCAAAAACACATCGAAAGCATTAGAGGAAGATCGAGCAAGGAAAAGAAAGATTTGATTCAAAAACTTCAATCAAATATCTTTCATTGAATGCAATATATTTTTCACTTAATTCTTAACCTAATCTCTTTTCCTATATGTACACAAGATATTCAGACCAAAAGAACACGGATTCATGTAGCCAAGAGACTAGGGTTTTGTTCCAAAATCTCAAAGGAAACTTGCAAACTCGAATTACAAATTCCAGCCACTTTTCAGAAGTTTCGAGTAGTTCATCATCCTCCTGAAGGTCCCAACAATCAATCCAAGTCCTTACACAAGGCCAAAGCACCTCAGAACGTGTCATCCAAGCCTCTCCAATTTGGTAAATTCTCAATTTTGTTTTCTTTGATTCATGCATTATTAATGGCTTTCGATTGTTTGTATAATCTCAGGAGGTCCGTTAAAACAGGTTTGAAGCAATATAAACAAGCTTTAACGTGTAAATTGAAAAATGCCATGGCTACATAAGCTCGATGAAGCTTCGTATCTCAATTTCTAGGTCAATTCAGGCCATGAGAACACCACCATCATGCTCGCAAGGGTCAATATAATCGATTTGGGCTTTTAGTTTGTTTCAATTGATGCATTTTTGCAGGTTTTAGCGTGATTGCAGGTTGGAGAAGACGACCGGAGCCCTAGCTCCGGTGACGTCTCAGGCGAAGACCGTTTGACTGCACGCGTGGCTCTGTCAGATTGGCTCGTTCAAAAATGTTAGGGCCACGACTGACTCATTTGAAAATAAAAAATGAAACGTTTTAACACGTATGATCCAATGGATGTGATTCCTTGACAACAAAAACACCTAGCTCAGATGGTGAGCGCGCATGCTGGTAACCCATGGGTCTTGAGTTCGAATCTCAGCGACCCCTCCCTTTTTTCCAATTTTTCTTTTTTTCTATTTTTCTAAATATTTTCATTTATTTTCTTAATTAACCAATTAATTAATTAATCACCATTTAATTAATAGTTAGACATTTAATTAGGTTTGAATAAATAGAAATTAGGATTAATTATCACTAAACTTTTTTTATTTTATTTTTTCTAATTAGTTTAATTTAGGTTAATTATTTAATTTAAATTAAATTTCTTTTTATTAATTAAAATCAATTAGAATTAGGGTTTCCGATTCACCCGATTTTTACATAATAATTAGGTTAACTTAATCAAAAAAAAATTTACTAACTCTTTTTAAAAACTTCTCCCGATTTTATTTTCTTTATTCTGATTATCTGTTCCACGCATATTATTGTAATTGCTTCCAGGATGTCTAATTTTTCATGCGCGTTCCTTTTATCATTGTGTATTTGCTCATGGGATATAATAGATAATTAGGACATTTACTTTCTGCACTTACTTTCCACACCTCTCATTATGTATCTGCCTCAAAGTCCTGTAATAGTGTAGGACTTTACTTTTCTGCCTTTACTTTCCGCACTATTATAAACTGTATATAACTGCTTAGATGTATGCTAATCAGGGTTTGCATGACAAGATCTAAAATCAATCATTAGATCACTATAATAATCAAGATAAATATCTGAATCAAATATACTCTATCACACTTGCACCCCCTTAAGGTATCCTCTCTTGTTGCCTTACGAATAAAATGGTCATGTCCCTCGAACGTAGGGATACCATTAGCAAAGCCCCTCAGTTAAATCATCACAAAGATGATAGTCCCTCGATGACCCTCGATGTTGCCTACGAATATATGATCTCGTCCCTCGCTTGTTGCCTACGAATAAGTGATGATCGTCCCTACAAAATTGCTAAGGTATCCTTACAATATTGTCTTCAATAACCATACGATGACCCTACGATTGTTCCTTCACATCCAACGGATAAAGTTCCCTACCAACTAATGGTATGGATAGTCTTATTCTAAAGGAGAAGGAAAATAACAAGAAACGACCATTCTGAGTAGGTAATAAGACTCTATTGCTTGCTCCAATCAAACAAATCACTTTTCACTCCTTACACTTATTTTCAAAATAATTTTCAAACACTTTGTATACATTCCAACGAGAATCAATACAAACTTAAACATTTTCCAAACGAAATATTTTCGAACACTTCGTATACATTCTTGAGGACTGATACAAGAATCATTACGAAGTCAAAGCGAAATACTTTTCAAAATACTTTTCAAATCACATACACACATAAAGCAAATTTTCAAAAGTGAGCTAAGAAATTAAGAGTCTGTAGATAACTACGGATGGAAAGGGTGTTATTACCTTCCTTTTTCATAATTACCTCCCTTGCTCAGAATCTAACAAAGGTCTTTCCTGTTCTTTTCACCTTTCCTTTATTGGATAAAAGAAAATTCGGTGGTGAATCTTGCTATAAAACGAACAAACAAACAAGTTAGTTCTCCCGCCGTGTTACAACATGTATATATAAAATCGAGTTTGAAAATATGTAAGTGCAATCGTGATCGTGATTTTACGTTTCAGGCAGTCTCAATTGCTTGTAAACGTGTGGAATGAATTAGAGGACACCGAGGAAGCTAATGGATACTTTTGAATGGCTTGAATCGAAGCAATTCTTGGTCTTCCAGTTGATTACAAGTCACAGATATTTTGAGTTGTTTAGGGTTCCTGGAGTCAAGAATTCGTCACCTGATCATCAAGGTTCAATGTGCATATATAGTTGACGGATTTAGGTCAATAATTCTGATCAAGAATCAAGCTTTGAATGCAAAGATATTTGATTGAGAATTTGTACCAAATATTTGATTTTTTGGATTCAATCATATTCAATCTCTTGCCAATCAAGGATATTTCGAAATTACCAGTTTTTATTGAGTATCTTGGACTTCAAGGAACTTGATTATACAGCTTGCACTCATCAATTTGATTTTTTATATTTTATTTTAATTAAAATTAGATTTAAATGAATTAATTCCAAAATAAATAAAATAAATTAAATCATGGCGTGTGGATGGGCTTGGAGGCTCTTGACAAGGTTAGAAACAAGTTTGAATCAAAAAAATATGGGCCCGTTTGAAAAAAATTCAAGTTTGATCAATATTTTCTTCATGCATTTCTTCAAAACTTGTAATTTTGCCCAAGCTATAACTTGCTCAATTTTTGTCATTTGGAAGTGTTCTTGGAATTTTTGGAAAGCTTAAGATGCCCTATAAAAGATCCTTTAGGTTTCATCTTCATTGAAGCTTACATGTTCATGTACACCTCTTTGGAAAAAGATGACTTTTTGTTGACTTTTAGAATGACCTATAATGTCTTTATCCATAACTCTCAAATGACACATTTTTGGGTAAAGCTTGTGAGACACAAAGTTGTAGAGAATTGAATTCCCTTCAAAATGAGTTGTGATGGAAAAAATTCTGATAAAGTATATGAAAGTTATGTCTGGTCAAAGTTCTGTTGACTTTTGATCAAAAAACCCTAATTTAGAAACTTTGATTTTGATTAAATCTTGAATTTTCTTGATAAATCATGATCAACCCTTGATCAAATGATGAATGTGACTTCAAAATCTTTATGTTGAACAAAAATGATGAAATTTGACTGTATGTTGACCACAGTTGATTTTTTGTCCAATACAACTGATTTTCAGTCATCTGAGCAATTGACTGAGCAAACTTGAGTTGTGAGGCTTGAAACTTGGCATGGTGATGCTTTGAAACATATGAGGAGACATGATGATCACTTGAGGCATTAGAAACCATCTTTGACTTTGAAAGAATCAAAATCCTAGTTATGGGTTGATTGCTTAGGAGATGGTCCATCTGGTCAACCCTTAGAAACTCTTGAGTATAGAGATGTGAAATTGACTTGAAAAATAGGAAGACAAATTTTGGGTATAACAATAGTGCTTACATGACTTCATTGATCATTTACTTGCTTTTTCTTTTCTTTTCTATTAGAGTGTTTAGATTCTCTAGTAAGATTCTACTTTGATCCAATTTTCATTCTCCAATTTTATATTTTCTGATTTTTTGTCTTGTAAAACCAAGAATCACATTTTCATATTGCTCATATCTGATCAGCAAATTTTGCAAACACATCTTGATCCAGCTTCAAAACAATACCAGCACTTTCACTCTAAACTAAATATCTTCCTTTGTCTTCAAAAGATACAAAGAAAGATTTTATGTAGGTGCACAGTTGTAGCAAATTGTGAACAGAAACAAGAAACTGATTTCTGATAATTTATACAAATAGTAATACAAAAAACCTATGGCATAACAGACAGAAAAGGCTACATAAAATATAAATCATCATCCCAACAGTGAAAGGGAGAAGTGCTGTTTCAAATACATAGTAAAATAGATAACTTATAATAATATCATATTATATAACATGATATATATACTACAATACAACAATAAACATGAATCAACTCCATGCCTTATTTGATTTTTCTCATCAAATTAAACCAACAAAGATAGATGAAAAGCCAAGCATCAGACTTGCCTAGAGGGCATATTTCTTGTGTCATCATCACTTTCTTGTTTCATCATCTGGCCATGGATCCAACAACATCTTCAACCAAATATTTGTTGTTCTCCTCAACCCTAAGACCTTCATCATGATGTTTTCCTGCTGCACTAATTAGAAGAAGAAGAACAAGAAGAAAAAGGATATGATATATTTCTGAGACCTGAGTTTATAAGGTAGAGAATGAATTATATTCTATGTGTGAATACACAAATGCTATTACTATAGTATTATATAATGAGTGGTTTGTTGTGTATGTATGTAATGTAGTGATCTCCATGTGTATGAGATTATTCTAGTACAAATAGAGAGGGAATATTCTATTATGTACATCTTTTACACTTACTTGGAATCTTTTTTTTTAGAGATAATCATGTTTGAGTCGTTTTAAATATTAATTATAGGTAAGAAAACCAAATTATTAGTGTTGAAGAATGATTTAATTTGTTTTGGACCAAGAATGTTGGACAGACAAATTTGTGTTTATAACATGGTGGACCTCACTCACCAGCTGTTGGACTCAAGTGCATTCTGTTGGTAATGAATTTTCATAATCCCCCCAAATATTTAAAGTATAATTTATAAAGTCACTTTTATGGATATTGAAGAATAAAAGTAAAGCTTTATAGAAAGTATGTGTGAATATGAAAGCAGGATTGATCTTGGTTTTGATGGATGATTTCAAGTTTCCCAATTCATCAGCACTAATTTAACTCAAAATTGCATTAATTATTTTGATTCGAAAACTGACACATTTTATTCACACGATTGGTATTAACATTCTGATGCCCAGATCAGCCACAATAGTAAGTGTGAAATATTTTTAGAGTTAGAATATTGTGTGTTTGTAATTTATTTTTAGCCACAATAGTCCTCCTCCTTTACAGCATAATCCTACGTTGCATACTTACGGATACCTATCCAATATTCGATTCGGATATTAGTATAGAATACGGCTTTTTCAACAGAGAAAAATTAAAGTATATTAGTATAATTTACAAAAATATAATTATTAAAATAACGTAGAAGTTATATTATTTAAGTAACAAGAAAACATTAGAATTATAAAAAAATTATAAAAAAATTAATATATGTGCAATAACATAAATAAATCTTATATAAAATATCTCAATAAATCATTAAATAATGACTGAATATTAATATATTTTTTTCTTCTATATCATTAAAAAGAGCAGCTTCTGGTTCAGATTCATCGAGAGAAAGACTAATAGCTTTAAGAATATCATATATATATCAAATAGATCACATTCATTTTCACCAACATCCTACAACTTTGTTGCCCTTTCATTCTAAACCTTACTCTTTCTCTAGAGAAGACAAAGATTTGTATGGAAAAAAACTAAATCCTAAGTCCTCTTTGGATTGAGTCTATTTCTTTTCAATGAGTGAATGAAGAACTTGGTTGTGAAAGAAGTTTCAATGCAATAGATTGGAGTTTAAGGATTGCAAATCTTTAAATTACTCATCATTCATTTGGTTTCAAGTTCTGCCTATCTGGAAGAAAAAAATTAAAAAGTTGGATATGTGGTACCAAATATGTACTAGTTGGTGTACCAACGTAAAAAAAAATGGTACGACTTTGGTGCATATCGTATGCGTACAAGTATTTGGTATAGGTACTTTACCTAAAAGAGTACCCATGCTTCATAGGTAGGATCTTTAGGTTTTCAAAGACTTGGAATCCTTAGTTTTGTCCATTTTATCTCATAAGACAATTGTCCAAAAATTCTTGAAAATATGTTTAGATGTTCACCACAGTATTGTCAGCTTTGATCAAGTATGTTTTTAGGAAAGATTTATCTTAAGGTTCCTCAATACTAGAATCTTTTCTGTGATACTTGCTCTAACGACGGTCGTTTTTTGCATGTCGTTGACCGAGTGACGCTAGTATATCTCCTCATATGGTTCGAGAGTCCTTAGGAAATTTGATCGGTCATGATCTTATACGGTACTAGGGCGAGACCACCTCATGGATATCTTGTCTTTTTAATCATCTCCCAAACATGGACTTTCTAAGATGCCTTTTAGGGGTTTTGGATAGATCGGAAAGTCTATTCAAGGGTTTTTTTATGGGCGTTACACAATAATGGTGAAAATAGGTTATACTTTTGGAATATACTAAAACACCTTCCTCCTAAGCAATGACCGACAATGTTGAGTTGTGGTTTGTTTAGTACTTTTGAGAGAGGCCTTCTTGATGCAAGTAGATGGGTGTTTCTTCTCATCTTATACGACCTACTTTGAGTAGTTGTGTGTATTTGTACATCCAATATTTCTCAGCATGCGGTATAAGGTTGGGATGTCCCACTGGAATAGCTTTGAATACCATTACGATTCGATAAGGCCTTGGCGCTAATTAATGTTGTTATGGTCTCTATTACAATAAATTTTCTCATCTTATTTATCATAGTATGGAGCAAGGCTTTTGGAAAACTATGAAGGCGGGTAGAAATAGTCCTCTCATATCTCAGTAGATGTTTGCAAATGGTATTTTATTGTTTGGTCAAATTACAGAGGTTCAAATGTGGTTTGTGCTTGATATGGTTAATCAATTTTTCCTTTTTTTATGGTCAACAAGTGAGTATTGATAAAATAAACATTTTTCTCTAGAAACACTTATGTGTATGTTCGTTGTAAATTGGTTGCTATATTTGGTTTCCATGAAATACAATCACTTGGAAAATATTTGGGTGTCCATGTCCTTGGTAGATCACCAAGAAGATCTAATTTTAATTATATCTTGGAGCAAGTTAAATCTAAGTTGACCTCTTGGAAAGCTCGACACCTTTCTTTTGCATGTCAGATAACTCTCTCTAAAGATGTTGTTGAAGCCCTTCTGATATATACTATGATGACTACTAGCATTCTTAAAGCTTTTTTGCATGATATTCAAAAGTTACAATGTTCTTTTATTCAGGGTGATGGCTAGAAGCATATGAGAGTTCATTCGGTGAAGTGGGATGTGATGAACCTATCAAAGTTCTTAGAAAAATTGAGTATTAGAAGGTTGGATGTTACGAATAATGCTTGTATTTTGAAGCTTGGTTGGCCCATTCGAAGTAATGAATAATCTTTTTGATGTGAAGGTATGTGTGATAAAAATATGAGGAACATGGTTGATTATGAGGACATGATTGTTAAGGCAAATGGTTTCAGTTTGTAAAAGAATATTGGTAAGTTGTAGCCTACGTTTGATTAGTTTGCTTATAGGCCTATAGAAAATGGTGCCAATATAGATGTTTGGTCTCATTGTTGGGTTGAACTAGGTATGAAGTTGATGGATATTTATTCAAATGCATTAATGCAAATTCTTATCAGCATTTAAATGGCGTATTGGATAAATATGGCCAATGGAATGTGAATCTGTTCAAGGATTTGTTTCCTCAAAATTTGGTAACTAAAATTCTAGCTATTATCCCTCCCAATGGAAATAGTGGAAGAGGTATTTGTTGTTGGCCAAGAGATAAAAAATGTGAGTATATTGTTTCATCAATTTATAAATTAATGTGTAATTTGGTAGGAAAAGGTGATGTTAGTTGGAGGTTTATATAGAAGCTTAAAGTCCCTACACGAATAATGGCCTTTATTTGGTTGGTGTATCATGGTGGGATAATGACCAATAAGAGGACAAATAAAATGTAAATAGGAAGGCCTTTTTGTAGTTATTATAGAACATAGGTGAAATCTATTATACATGTCTTACGTGATTGTCCTTTGACTTTTTCTATTTGGACTAATTTGCAATTTGTTTTGGATATGAGGGGATCTTTTTTACTAGTAATATTAAGGAGTGGGTGGATACTAATTTGCATTTGCATTTTGTTATTAGTGGAGATCCTCATGGACATAACTTAGGGCAACCTCTTGTCATACACTTTGGATGTGGAGGAGTAAGGAATAACATGATGGGAATTTTTTGAAACCTAGATTTTATGGCGGCATGTTACTAAATTTCCTCATGAGTACTTTTTAAACGTGAGTTGCATGGTAGTAAGATGAAGTTCGCTCTACAGGCTAGAAAAATAACGTGAATTCCTCCTCCTTTAGGTTGGGTAAGATTGAACATGAGTGGAGCTAGTGAGAATGGCTTGATAGCTAGATGTGGTGGTATTTTTAAAGGTTGTACAAGTGAGTGGATTTGAGGCTTCACAATATATTTGAGTTCTGGTAGTGCTTATATTGTTGAACTTTGGGGTGTTCTAGAAGGATTAATATTAGCAAAAGAGTTTGAATTTTGATCTATTGAGTTTCATATATATTCCAAAGTGTTTGTTCAAAACATTTTGGATTAGAAACAAGATAGTAAAATTGGAATATGAATGGTACAAAAAATTCAGCATATGTTCAAACTGAATTGGAAGGTGTGGCTTTGACACATTTACCATAAGTCGAATATTTGTGTAGATTCACTTGCTAACATGGGGTGTGATTTAGGTCTTAATTTGATATTTTATGAGCTAGTTCTAGCTCAAATTTTTCTTCTTTTGTTAGCATAGTGTACTGAAGTTTTTACTCCTATGTTGATTTCTATGTAATCTTTTTTTTTTGGGTTCCGGTCATCTTTTCTTCCAATTTTTTTTATAATCTAGGTACTTGAAATTTTACTCATTGAAAGTTTAATTAATTCAATTACATCTATTTTATTCATAACATTTATCCATCCTTTTTGAGATATTATTATGTCACCCCTGCCCTTTTTACTAGTGTTTTACCATAACATTCTCCGCGTAAAAAAGTACAACCTACAACTATTCATTTTTTATTTTTCAAAGATTTTGGAAAAGCTATCATTCTTCAAATTTTTTTAATATTCTACCGGATATTTACAATCCGTTTTCTCATTAAATTTATGCATTCTTACTAGAAATTTAGGATTTACACCGGATGTTTACAAAAATAAACATGCATTTACACCTGAATTTTTGAAATGCTCGGTAAAAAGGGATATGTCATGTTAATTTATGGAATTTAAAAAAAAATCGATAATTCTTATTTATTTTTTTTGTTGTGGTGATGGCTAGAGGTAGAGATGGTGGGATACTTCCTAGATTGATCGACAACTCAGAGAGAGCAGCTTTAGAGAGCTCTGGTCCAAGTAGAGATGATGAAAAGCACTTACATATTCGGACGGGTGGAGTAGCCCCCATAGATTCTCACTACGGAAGGATCGAACAGTCTCAATTACCCTGCACTCTGCAAAATAGAGGTGGTAGAGCTAGATGGGCAAGAGATCTTGATGTCGATCCTGATGTGTCTATTGGTTATTATGTAAATGTTCCTCCTCAGGATGATACTAATATTCCTCGACAGACTAATGTCAAGGTTCCTCCTGAGGTTGTTAAGAAGTTCTTAATATAGCTGATACGTAGGTGGCAGCTCAGTCAAATAATGAGTCGTTTATACACACAAATGAATGGTTTTGTGAAGGTCCTAGAGAGAGGTATAAACATTTCGTTTTAATTTATTTATTATTTATTATTGATTAATTGAAAGTAACTGATGGTTATACTTTAATTGTTATAGGATCGCACCTCATTAAAGGTGTCTATCCATGGGGAAAAGTTAGAGAAATTCTATGATTTACAAATTCCAAATGAGGTTCCAGAGATTTTCATTGATGTCGGTCAGCTACTCTTGGTGGATTGTTTGCTCACCATGTTTGACGCTCCCTTGTTATCTCCTTTTATTGAGTGGTGTCATAAGGATACAACATCATTTCATCTTCCAGTTGGTGAGATGAATATTACACTGGATGATATCTCTATCCTCGACATGTCCCTGATGTGCCCTCTGAGGAAATTGATAGATGGTTTGTGTTTAACATTGTCAACATTGTCATTGATATTAGAGAGAATGTGCAATTACATGGATATTATCTGGATGGTTACTTATAGTGGTACTTTATAATATTTCACCCTCACATTATTCCACTTGTTGTATATGATGTTGGACCTTCCTAGGTTGGAGGACCTTCATATGATGTGTCGTCGCCTCCACCTAGTATGACTAACCATCAACCACTACATATGGTAGCACATATTTCAGATAGCCTCATGGGTTTACTAAACACGTAACGAGAGGTTTATGATTTGGCATCGCATATAACTTATATTTATTTTTTGGTGGACATGTGTAGATTCTATAATTTATGCATTATTTTGGTTTGTAACAAATTATTTGTATATCATAGACATTGTATCTTAAGATTTCATCAGATGAAAATTAGCATTACATTACTGCATGATAATGAACATAACTTAACATGAATATTGCTTAACATAACTTAACAAGAAAATAACAAGAACAAAACTTAAACACCACTAGAGATTCAGGATGTTTCAACATTTTGATAATATCGTCGACATGCCTCGCAACTGTGACATCCACCTTGATAATTTCTTGAACAAATTCATTTTTTTCAAGAAATAGCTATACTAGCCCCGAAAACATAATATTGTTGATGTCATTAATGAGTATATGTTGTCATTTATTTTCACTTACATTGAATTTAAAATATATCTAAATGTTCACACTTTATACTCGGTGAATTTGTTTATAGATGGACCTAATAATGTGCACACACCTGAATTTTTGTACAGGATAAATATTTTATGCCTTTCAAATCACAAGTTGAACTCAAGGTTAGAGGGAGTATCAATAATTTTACTGAGAAATATATATCAGTCTTCTTGATTATGCGACAAAACTCGACCAATCTTCACAAAAAGGGGATATATGTACTTGAAGGAAGGATTATATCTATAAAATTTATTGGTAATAAGGTATATATACTTAGGTTGTCGTTGACACCTTATGATTCAATCCTTTTCAAAATTCAACAGATGCAGTTTTATTACCAATGAATGTCAAGATACATACACCAATTTAAATGTCGTTTACAAAGAAGTAGTTTAAAATATAAATAATATTCAATGGTTTATTAGAGTTACTTATTATTTTTAGAAAATTTTACTATTGATAATAAATATATAGCATTAACCCTGACATTTTTCGTGTGTAACTGTATTATTTTTATTCTATTTTTTTACATTTAATTTTCTCTTTTTTACTTAATTTATTTTTCAATCAAAAAGCTAATAAATATTATATAAAATTTATCTACTAATCTTATTAATTAATTTTATGAAATTTTATCATTAAAAATAATCAATAACATATTTTCGTGCGAGTCATAGACAAACGATCGTTTATATTCAAGACGGAGCTATCTGGTTGGATAAGGGGACATATGCCCCCACATTGCTTTTACGAAATATTCAAATACTATCCTGATATAGTAATATAACAATTAAGACAAAATATCTTTTTTTTCCTTTAACTTTACTTCGGGGTCTAGTTTGGTTCCTTAACTTTAAAAAGTCTCACGTTGGTCCTTTGACGTTAAAAATAGTGCATGTTTGTCCTTCCGTTTGTGGTCATTAGTCAAAGCTAGTAAATAATTTTTGTGTCATTTTTTCATGATGATGTGGATATAAAAAATAAGATGTTATAAAAAGTGTACTCTCTTGTTCATAAACCCGAAAAACTCTCATGAAGAAACCCTAAAATGTTAGTTGTTGCGATGGCGAATCGAAGGGAGGAATCAAAGATTGAACACAATATTCATGGAGCATAGGCTGGATTTATCAATGAAGTGACGGGTTGAAGACACGTTTATCAAAAGGGTAGTAATTTTCTATCTATTTTAGGTCAAATATTTTAGGCAAAATCTTTGTTTTGTAAACGTTTTAGTCATGTAAATGTTTTAGGGCAAATATTTGTTCTATTTTAGGGGAAATTTTAGGAGATTGTGTTTGTGTTATGTAATTTTAGGGTTTACGAATATGTTAGGGTAATGTGTGGTTTTGTTCATTTTTGGGGCTTACATATGTGTTAGGGTAATGTGTGTTTTTATGTAAATGTTTTAGTGCAAACTCTAATTACGAAAGTGATATGAATGGATAAAATGGATGAATACTTAAAACTAAAAATTCATCACAGTGGTGAATTCATTGATGAAGAAGAAAAGTCTTTAGAGGAAAGAAGAGTTTTTGACGGAAAACATAAAAGCGAAGAAGAGAAGTGTTTGAAGGAAAGCAGAAAGTGAGGTTGGAAATGATAAGTCTCAAGACTTAAGCCACATACGCTCTTTAGTTGTACAACATTGTACTCAACTGTTGGTTCTATTGATTGGCGGCAATTTTGGTAAAACATTTTGCTCATAAATAACTTGAAGTTTACTAAAGTAGCAGATATCACAACAGATGTCCTGACATGTGAAACTGACAAAAGTGCAGAATTTTTAGGAAGTCAGTTTATTTGTTATTTGTATGCTTCGACTAAGGAAGCTTGAGAAACGCCTTCAACAATTTACTTGGAGATTTAATGTCTTGCTTTCATGGAGAAAAGACAAGAGGCGTTGAAGACTTGTGAGTAAAACAACCCTAGTTGTTGTTACTCTATTTAAAGGCTGCAAACCCTGTTTTGCAGTTTGGTCGTTCCAGTTTTAGAGAGTTTAGTTTTTAATTATTGGTTGTTCATTGTTTTGGTTGTTAATTGTCTATTGTGAGTCTCTTGAGTATTTCTACTTGAGAAGGACGGCTTTTGAGTTGTAAGTTTTCAATCACCATAAGCTTTAAAGAAAGTGTGATTGTGTGTCTTTGAAGAGTGTCTTCAGCTTTAGTTGTTTTTAGTATCACGGGTTGTGGTACTGAGGGAGTGAGCGGAGGTTCTCATATCTAAGTGTGGTATCATAGGTAGAATGGTCATTGGGTAGTTTGATTAAGTGAGGAGGTGTAAACAGGGAAGGTTTAGCTCCGAATTAATACTACTAATAGTGAACTTCATCCCTGGCTTGAAAGCCCCCAGACGTAGGTTAGTTAGAACCGAACTGGGTTAACAACTCTTTGTCTTTTGTTGCTTTCTGCACTGTTATATTATGTTCTGTTTAGCTGTGTTCAAAGTAGATATAAGTGTCGTGACATTACCTTCGACATCTCATATCTGATACCAGAATTTCACCAAGTACCAAAAGTTATCTTTCCCAAGTCAGGTTCTCTCTCTCTCTCTCTCTCTCTCTCTCTCTCTCTCTCTCTCTCTCTCGTTTTCAACTGTGTGATTCATTGGATACTTTAGATCCACAAGCCTCAGTCGTCCAGATGCCACCCATTACAACATTGAGAATAGACAACACACCTTTACAGCCTGTGTCGCTACCTTCCATGCGTCTCATTCAATTAACCACTGGTAACTCGTCTGTACTGCCAGTTGTTCCGCATGCAAGCTCTCCCACTCCCAACGTAACACGCTCCCCAAGGGCCTCACGTGTCTTACCCAATTGGGCCATCATTTTTCAAAAACCTAATCTTTCTCTTAAGCCCAACCTTGAGGACAAGGTTTGTCTTGGGCCGGATACTAGTGATAGAAGGCCCATTCGGTTCAAAACCCAACCCAAAAAAATGGAAGATTAAGTTACTTATTAAAAAAACACGGTGTTAATTTTTTTTCCTTATTTTTTTATTAGTTGTTGTTTTGGGCTTAGCTCATTAGGGTTATTTCTTTCAAGGTCTGATCTTGTATTTAAGGTACTTGTGGCCTCTTTTGAAGAGCAGAGAAAATCCAGAATGTTATTTCTTTTCTTGTTTTGTGTTTTGTTCAATGGTTAACCCCTAGATTTGGTAACAATTACTAAACCCTCTCTATCACCTGCGCATAGTCATTTTCAAATCTTAGCAGCTTCTTGCCCTAAACAACCCAAACCTTAATTTTTTGTCATCCAACCAACTACATTTACCTATTCTAACACCAACATACAAAATATATTTTCTACAGACTAACCTAATAAACATACAAGATTGTATTGTGATTCGAAGAAAATTGTAGAAAACTTACACAATTTTGAAAGCTTGGGGATGACTTGAAATGAGTTGAAATGGAGATATGAGCAAAAAAAAAATGAGTTTTTGGTAGTAGAAATGTTAGGGTTTATAGTAGAAAGTGGTGAATTTTGGTGTTTGAATAGAAAAGGGTTTATGGGATTTGTTCTGTTCGTTTTGCTAAAACATTTTCACAGACTTTGCAAGTGCACTTGGGAGTTCAGGAATTATGAGTTAATTCGCAAGTGCACATGCGAAATCACTTTATTTTTGATAAATTATGGATTAATTCGCAAGTGCGCTTGAAAAACCTGTTGCGAAGTGATTTCACAAGTGCACTTATGAAGTTTGAAAATATTTTCAGTTTTTTACGAGAAATCTAGAAAAAGATCACTATGTGACAAAAAAAATTCTCAAATTATAGAATCGTCATCGCAAACCAAAGACACCATTGGTGCGACTACAAAACGGACAACATACATACCACAACAAAAACTATACGGACAACAACACATGTTGCCTTATCAATGGCTATAAACTATACAAACTATAATCAAGTTATGGATTTCTTAAGAATATGGTATGAACACGTCCTTGTAAAATATAAGGACAATTCTCATCCTATAAATCAACTTTATAAAATTAAATTAGACTCAATTGCTTTTCTTAACAATATTATTTGTCAATTTTATTTAATCAAAAACTTTGGCTTGAATCATTTAAGTATGGTTCTTTTTCCTCTAAATTAAGTACATCACAGGTTTGATTATATTGTGAGTGTAAATGGAGAAAATTGAAAATGCAAATAGTTAAGAAGATCGATGGTATATCACATACAGCATGTTGATGCTCCTCCTCCAAACAAGAGATTTGCTTAATTCACACGTGTTTCTTACATGCCACCGAAATTTTAAAAATATTCTTAAAGATTAAAAATATATTTTTAATGTGCATTAATTCATTTGTTTTTTCAAATTTTTTCAGAAATACACTTCCGATATAAAACCGAATATACACTTTTGCTTTTTAATCAATAGCATATTCTAAGAGCTTATGAAAGCAATCACCAAGCCTAATCCACTAAGTAAGGCTGGAAACATGAATCAATCATTTTCATTTGCTTCTGTCATGTATTAGATGCTACGATAGATCATTTACCTTGCTCTAAATCTCTCTTATGGTTTGATCTATAATTTAACTTTCCTTCGTCTCTCTCCACCATTAACTATTGGACTATTTTCCATCGGCTCTTAGAAAATGTTATTGATAAAAAAATTGGAAGTGTACTTTCGGTTTTTCAGAAAAATTTTAAAAAACGAATGAATTAGTACGCACCAAAAATATATTTTTGGTTTTTAGAAAATATTTTTGAAATTTTATGTGGAGTGTAACAAACACATGAGATGGATTAAAAAATTCTCTTCAATCAATCAACAAGCAACTAAGTAAATTTCTGATTGACTTCATGCAATTGTAAAGAAAATTTTAACTTCAATTAAAATCAAATTTAGAGGAAGAATTAATTATACAATCCAAATAACTCAAAATCATTCCAAAATCTATTCTATATCTCTAAAGTACTTTTGTCTATTCTAAATAAAAACTAAATCAAATATATACTATTAACATTCGAAATCATTCCAAACTCTATTCTATATCTCTATAATTATTTTGCTTCTTTCAAAAACTAAATCAAACATTACTAATTTGAATTGAATCTATTCTATATCTTTAAAATTATTTTGCTTCTTCCAAAAACTAAATCTAAGATTAACCAATTTGAATTGAATAAGCTATAATAATCTATATACTCTGCACATCTATAACTATGATTATGTTCTTGTGCATTTTAAGAGAGATAAACAATTTTTGATTAAGATATAGTAGTACATGTAGAGATAGATAAAATCTAAGAGGAGACAAAATATAAATGAAAAAGCTTGTCATTTAAACTTATAGAAAATGATATAATTCGGAAAATTTTACCCTATACCCCTACATTTAATCTGATACCCCTACAATTTTTTTAATATTTTAATTTTATCCTTTTTTTTTTTTATATGGAATTTTTTTTTCACTATTTTTTGAAAGCGTACGGAATATCCAAGGAAACAGAAATTTAACAAACCGGATAACTCAAAATGGATACATCCAATACGTATTTTTTCAGGAACCGGATAACATGTCATAGCTAAATCCGGAAAATGTCACTCGGATCACGCAAATATTAAGCACAAGAGTAAAATACAGAAAGATATAAGGGCCTAGAACAAATGCAACATTTGTTTAAGGTAGAGAATCGATTATGTATCTGGAGCAGAAAAAACGATTGAAGTTGTGAGAGATATTTTCGGCTCATCCGAATCACATATTTTTAAATCGACAAGAACCCGGATAACCAGCGTTGGGTTATCCGGTGAAAAAGCAAACCGGATAACCACAGGATGAGACTTAGGAGTGTAAAACCCAAACCGGATAACCACAGGATGGGACTTAGGAGTAAAACCAAACCGGATAACCCACACGTGACTTCCGGTGTGTTTTAAAATTTTCAAAAACACACAGGATAACCCACTTACCATGTTATCCGGTTTGTAAAAAAATTATCTTTCTCTCTCCTTTTCAGAAGTTAAAATGGTAAAAGTAAAAAAAAAAAAAAAAAAAAAAAAAAGTAATTAGTATTTATTTAAGGGCAATTTCGTCCAGATATCAAAATTGTAGGGTATAGGAATAAATGTAGGGGTATGTGGTAAAATTTTCTATAATTCGCTAAGTTTATATAAGTTGGATGTACACTTATATTTGACCTTATCTATAAATAATTCGGGTATTCTTTTCTCACCCAATTTTTTGTTTCGTAAAAAATTGTGCATTGTTTTAATTAAAAATCGATAATTAATATTTTTATTGTTTTTTTCTTAACATGTGCCCTTAGCACGTGTTAGGATAAAATTGTGCATTGTTTTAATTAAAAATTGATAATTAATGTTTTATTGTTTTTTTCTTAACATGTGCCCTTAGCACATGTTAGTATTAACCTTAATAATTATACTAACTCGCTGTCATAATTAAAAAAAACACACACATTTATTCTGCTACCATAAGAAAAACACACTAATTCAGCACTCAATAATTTGTTGAAATGTAATGAACTTATAACTTTTATTGCACATTCTATCATTTTGATTCATTTTATACCAATTCCATTATTTTTTCTGCGTAGCCTTTAATCATGATTCACTTTTTAATGCATAAAAGTCCCTCAGCCGGTCTAAGGCTTTAACATGTCTAAGAAAAAAGCCCCCTGATCTACTGAAATTAATTAGAATCATTGATGTATACTAAGAAAGCTGTCAAAAAGCATATAAAAAGAATGAAAAGTGTACCCAAAAAATGAACATTTATGCATATTTCAAAGAGTTAACTAAAATACACGTGATCTTTCTGCTGAATCCTTAAAATTATGGAACAGCAGTAGGCTACTAATTACCAGTACAACACTTCAAAGTCTGAATCGTGTCCTGATCTAACAAGCATTTGAAAGATTGTTGTCTGAAATTTCTCCTTCCTGACAAGATTTAAGGAGAAAGGTGATATCAACAATAACTTGCACTAGAGAAAATTCCAGGAAATCAGAACACCACCATATCTCTGAATTGCAACATCCTAAAAGAGAAATAAGAGACAGCAGAAAATTTGTGGCCACTTATAAAATTAGCCACCTGCTTGTGTACTTGTATTGCACTGTATATATGTTCTTTCTTTTAACCTAGCATGAATTTGGGTGCATGAGACAAAATAACACTAGCAACCCAAAATAAAAGCATGCACTTCAGCCCAACTAGAGACTGTATAAAGAATGCCAGATAAACCCTTCCAACTGGAGGAGCTTCCTTCATGATGTTCTTTCTGTTTCTTAACCAAGCCAGAAAACAACGGGACAAATGAAACACCAAACTGTGTCCCGATTGTCCTAAGGCTTGAGCTTGAACCAACCACAATTCCTACATCTGCTTCAAGTAGACAAAGTAAATCACCCACCGAATCTCCAATGTAAATGGTTAATTTCTTCTTGTCATTCTTGCAACTTTTCAAGATATTACGAAAAGCTTGGACCTTGTCAATGGGAGACTCCACTTTCTTAATAATATCACCAGTGGAAACAGAACCCTCATAACAGAACTCATTAGCATGAACATCCATCTCATTTAAATCAGCTGGCAAGAATAAAATTATTATAAGACAATATAAAACTAAGATACCATCAATTGACAACTTCACTCTATTTGATAGCAAGGATTTGACCAACTAAGCTAGGAAACAAGGGAACAATTACTTCAACAGAAAATCACAGGATATGCTCCAAGCAGATAACTCGAAAAAAAGCAAGACAAATATGAATGAAGAGGGAGAGGAATGAGTGACTTTACTATTCATGTGACTTTGTGACTTTAGTAAATGAGTGAAAGATTAAAATAAATTATTTATTGAGAGGATGGTTGATTTAGAGTGAGATAGAGGGGAAAGTTACCAAAGTCACAGGAAAAGTCACTCAATCTTGATGACAAATTTATGGATTAGAAACTCAATAAGGTCACATCAAAATTAGCTGCTTGTTCCTACCAGAACTTCAAAAAACATCATATAGAAAGCTCCGAGGTGAAAGGAGACACGTGTTCACAATTAACCCAAGCCCTAAACAGGTTTTTAATAGACCCGCCAAGACTAGAATGACTCCAAGAGTGCAAAAAGGACACAACTGATTCAGATGGAACTATCCTATTATAGTACACAAGCTAAAGTTAAAAATAAATATTTATAATATAGTACCATCAGAGAGAAATAAATCAAAACATGTGGTAAGGAATATGTACCTGTAGAGAAAGCAGACCTAATGAGGTCACCGCACCAGCAGTATGAAAGAACATGCACATTGGCCTTCAAATTTTCATTCTTAACAACTTTCTTAAAAAAGTCAGTGCAACCATCTTGAAGGATCAAACGCTCTCCAGCGCGCTTTATATCTTCTATGTTTATACCCTTGAGAACCCGTGACTCGATAACCCTATTATTTGCCGAGTTCTCGAATTTTGAGAGTTGCTCAAGAGCAGTAGACAGTCCTTTATGATCAAAATTTTCCACTGCAAATCACACAAGGTCAAAGAAAATTAATAAAATCTAAGCAAAATACACATTCTTCCTAAACCAGTTAAGACCATAGTAGAGACAAATAAAGAAAAACATCATACATCTATCAGTCGGCATAATGCTTTCGATACATTGCTCATACTCTTCTGTATACTGTTTGGATAGTAAACCCCATGTATTTCTGAGGTCAGAAGACAACATTCGAGCTGTTTGATCTTCCGGCTGAATGTCAGATTTTGGAGCTGTCACTATAGCAATTTCTGCCAAAATGGCAGATGAATCAACAACGGTGCATGTTAAATCAAAATCCGAAAAAATCATGAGATGGTCTTTTTCAGGGTTAAGTCCTTTAGTCAATGGTACTATAGTTGGCTGAAAGAGTGGTTGAGCAGTGAAGAAGTCTATTTCAAGCTTCATTGCCTGATAATAAAGCTTTTCAATGACGTCAAGTTCTTCACCAGTCAAAGAGATACTTAGTTTGTCAAGCAAATCTTCGGTTTGCAAAGCAGATGCCTAAATTCAAATATAAGAATAACTGAGTAGATGCGGCACAAGAATACCATGACTTATGTATATTTAACCAAGATTCAAAATAGTATCCAAGCAACCACAAAGGCTATACAGTATGGTTCTACAGTCAATGTCACAAACCTGGAAACCATCAGAGGAATAATTGTCAATCCATTTGCTATATGGGTGAGTACTTTCGTTGGAGCGTGGAAGTTCCTTGATCTTTTCACCAAGAAAGGCATAAAGCCTCATGCAAGGACTCATGGCACCTAAAGTATAAGCAGCAATTTTGGTTTTCTCAAATGGTGTCGCGAGTTTCCCAGAACTTTTCAATCCTTCGATCTTTCCAGAGGCAGTAGCCAACAGGAAGTCCGTATACTTAACTGTTGCAGAGCTAATACCGTGCTCTTTGGCAAGGTCCAATCCCCATTCCTATACACCATTAGCATAAAAACCACAATTATATAGTCTGTATGGGTGGAAAATGGGGAGAAAATTACAAACATTTAGTGTTGTTTGAAAATTTCATGATTAAAACATGAGATGAGACATTTTGTTTATTAAAACTTAAAATGTAGATTTCATCTTAAACATGAAATCAACACTATAAACAACAAAAAGAACAGCATAAAGGATTTAAGAAAAACTCAATTTTCCTCTTGATAAATAAATGTTTAGTACTCTTTCATTGTTCCACTGGAATGGATGTCCCTCGGGCTTATACTCCTCCAACCACATAAATCTTTACTGTTATGCATAAAATATGTTCCAAGTTTTCCAAAAATTGAAAAGGATTCCAATCAGCATTTAGCAAACAATTTATCTTATTTACCATAAGTACGCAACCCTTAAATATTAATTGGGAGACCTGTCCTATTCACAGGTTGAAAGTTATGACAATAGTCTTCTTCCCTTGAATAATACTTCATAACTCAAGGCACAATTCACAAACAAAAGTGATAGACTTATAACGAGCAGGATGAAAAACCCTGGCCCAATTCAGGCCCATGTTACCAAGAAAAACATCTTACCTTTACCAGAGAGTCATGTAACTTCAGCTCCTCTAAGACTTCCTTCCTCAACTGAGAAAGTCCAAGCTTATCATCATCATCGTCAGCACACTCTTGCGCCAACTCATACCTATGAAATCATAAAAATTCAAGTAATAAACTTAAACAGTCAAGTTACTTACCATAACTTTTTACTAGTTTCATCTTCTCTTAAAAAAGGAGAGGGGATAGGTCTTGTATGGTCTTCTATATTTTAAAGACCGAAACTCACCTCAATCAAATGTACACATACAATTTCACCAAATAATCAAACTCTCCAGTTTTGGTGGCTAAGAAAATTGACAAACAGGAGGGGCAGACATAAAATAAAATTTCATACTCATGAACTTCTAGTCGAGAGATCAATTCACCTCCACCAACGAAGAAAACAAACATATCTATTTAGTGTTCCCGTATAGAAGATAATAGAGTATCCGGCGTGGATAGCAGAAAATAGAAGTGGGTTAAAATTAGGCTAGGCAGTATCTATAGCCGCGATTTGACGATATCTTGTACTAAATAGAGTATCCGGCGTGATCTTATAGTTGCACTCATTTCAAAAATCCTCATATTCAATTGCAAATATTAAAAATCACATTATTCCATTGGAAAGATCAATTCATTTCCACCAACGATGAGAAGAAAGATATCCTAATTAGTGTTCAAATTCAGCTAAATAGAGTTCATTCCGCTAAGCTATCTAACAACATTGATTCTAATATATCTATATATTATTCTTTTGTAATGTTTCAATGATAAGAGATAAGCAAATCATGAAAGAGACATACGCTTTAACAAAAGAGCGAAGAAAATGAACATCTTGTGCGATGTAATGACGGAAGGAATCGGTCTTGAGGTTACCGGAGGCTAAAGAGATGACAAAAGGAGTGAAGAGCGCAAAGATTGATTCACGGTTGAACTTGATCCAGAAACGCTTCGCGAGGCCAATTTCGCTAAGGTTATGGATAGCTGCCATTGGGATTCGGATTGTGAGCGACGATCTTGAACGGAAAGTTGGAAATGAGATTGAGCGGTTGTTGTTGATAAACGGGAGAGTTTTGATAGGGTTTGAGAGGAACCACCGCATGCGCATCGAGGGGATAAAACACACGGTGGCGATGATTCTCTCACTGTAATTCGGTTGTTCTCTTTCTTCGTGAGTCTTGGAGTTTACACAGAGAGAGAGAGAGAGACGAGTGTTGTTGGTACAACTGCTGGGTGGTCATTTCCTTTGTGGGCTTTTCATTTGGGACTTAAGTTGGATATTGGAGGGAATTTCTTTTCTTTTCTACGGGCTTTTCATTTGGGCCAAGCCCACACTTTTGGATATGAACACATTATTTTTTTATTTTACTTGAATTAAATTCAGAGACACAACTCTAAAGGTATTTTCATGAGATGTATATTTGAAGATAGTTTGATACTAAAAATCAAACAAAAACCAGAAATATGACAGTATGACCAAATTGAAAACCAAACCAACACCAACACTAACTTGACATTAAATTAAAACACTCAACATTACATAGATAGTCATTAAAATAAATTCAACATTACATAATGTTATGAACAGGACGTTACAACGAAATGATTATATACTCGATGGATATTTGAATCCTCGCATCTACTTCAATCAGATCCTTTGATTCATAGTGGTGAAAAACACTCCACATAACCTTTAAATCTTTATCAGTCTTCAATTCAAATTTGGTGAAATGTATCTTCTCTTCGTTGTCAAACGAGAGTGAACGATACTCGAGCTTAACAACTCTACAATTTTTTGGAAAGCACGTGAAAGTATTTTGTTTGGATATCAGATTTGCGAGAGATGTCTCCTTAGTGACCCTAAATGGAAAAGGCGTCTTCTCGCCATTGAAATACACAAATGCAAGGTGGAGATATGCATTCATTCTCTGGTTTTAGTGTGTTGTGTAGAAAAATAGGTTGAGAGACACTCTATTTATATAACTATTGGGTCAATTTAGATCTCAAAAACCTTATCATGTCATCGGGTATCTTTTCGGATATGTATCTCTGAATAAACTACAACTTTATTTTTACTAAAAATGTGACTTTGGAGATGAATATGCGAAAATGTCATTGATTTTGCCATGTTACTCCAACCTATCTAAAGACTCCAATAGAAACTATAAAGTTATGATTCCACCAAAAACCATGTTTCTAAGTGAAAAGTAAATCCAAATACATAATTTCTCTGATAATATCAAAGAAACCCCTCACGAAATACATGTTGTTTTAAATTAGAAATTGATTCACATAATAAAGAGACATAAAACATTAGGATGAAAAAACCAAGTTGATGTTAGACGTGCTTATTTGAAATAAGTTGGTATGTATATAATTTTTACTTGAGATGTTTTGATGATAGCTATATAAGAGAATAATTTAGAATCTGACATTTGCTTAGATATGCATATATATATATATATATATATATATATATATATATATATATATATCCATATCATATCAAGCAAAATCAAAAAGGGTATAAGTAAAATCTTCTAGGGCTCATATTGTTTCCATCAAAGAGCGACTATTTAGTGCTTAATATTTATTAACGATAAATACAACACCTTGTTTGGCATTTATTGCCAACTAACATAAAGTAAAACATAGTGTGTCTAATTCCAAGAAAGAAACACCAGATAGTAGTTATTCGCTTGTTGACATAAATGGAAACACTAAATCTTGCGATACAAAGAAACATATCATTTGATATAATGCTTTGCACACTCAATGAAGCTTGCATTTGATCATTTTTTAAATTTTCTTTTTTAATGAGACAAATGTGTTTGCATTAATTATTTACTCAATTGAAATGAAAGTTGATTGTTAGATAAGGATCGTTTTTAACCACACAAAATTGTATCACTATATCACTTTTAACTTTATGTAACACTAAAGACCCGTTTGTTTTGAATTTTTAAAAAAAATATTTTTGTAGTGTTACATAATTTTGTGTAAAAATATTTACAAAGAAACTTTTCATAAAAGCTTCATTTGAAAATTTGGTTTGAATAGTTGTTCATAAAATGTTATTTTAAATATTTCATCTTCTTATTGAAACTTTTTTTGGATATCAAAATTTCAAAATAAATCACTTAATTTTGAAGCTATTTCAAATAGATTTTCATAAAAATCATTTTTGAAATCCAATTTTTTGAAAAAGAAATTATAATTTTGACTATGTGGTCTTCTATAATGTATATTTATGTTATAGGATGTCAAAATTAGTGTTTTAATTTAGAAAAACAAAAATAGAAAAACTTCTAATATTTTGAAAAACGGTTTTGAAAAATCTATTTTCAAAAATACAAAGAAAAAATCCATAATTTTAAAGCTGAAACAATCAGACCCTAAACATGTTCGTGAGGCTGAAAATATGAATAAAAATATGAATAGACTATGGTTTTGAATGTATTTCTCAAAGTTTACATATATAGTACACAATATGATTTTCAACAAAATGTCATTATCTATTATATTATAGGAAATATGTTTACCACGGATAAAAACTACAGATGTTTTTGACCCGACAAATAATTGTGACCTATTTTCATCGAATAAAAACACAATTTTAACTATGGGCTATGACAAGGAATGCACCTTTTAAGTCAGGTGATCCTCACCCACTCATTTGACCCAATGGTTGCAAAAACATGCAGAAATCGGATAATACTTGTTGTTAGTTGGTCTAAATATACTCTGATGTTGGACTTAGTAGGGCGGACTACAGTCTGATCCCCCACAACTACAATTAGGTGAAAAAAAGGGGTTACACCTTTTAGGTACCAGAACCTCATGCAAAGGATCAGAGTTGATAATCGTTCGTCTTACTATAAGCATGTGCGGATAACGGGCTTAATGTAACTGCGATTAAATGAAAAAGGATAAATATGGGATGAGTAAGTAAGACTTTAGCATAACGACAGGATTCGATTTGGTTTGTATAGGGAAGAGACTTATGACCGATGTGTTATTGTGGTGCTCTTATTTTAGGAAATTCAGAAATTTGTTCAAGAAGATTCTTTTGAAAGCCCAATGTAGTTATTGAATATCACTATTTACTTACATTTTGCTTGAGGACAAGCAATGATTCAAGTGTGGGAGAGTTTTATGTAACCAAAACTCATCGTATATTTGACTTAATTTTCATATGTTTTATTTCCATTTTATTCCCATTTCTAGTATTATGTTAGTGTTTTTCCTTTGTTTCAGGTAATTGACTAATCAGGAGCTGTGTGCAAAGAAACAAAGTTAAACGAACGAAAAATGAAGAACTAGAGAGAGCTTGCATCCATGGTTACCCTCATGGCATTCATATTAGGGCGAACAACTAATTTTTGAGCTATCATATTTTCGACTAATTTTTTATTGAAATTTGTCGGGGTAAGTCGGGTATATTAGTAGATAATACTAGTTGGTTTGTTTTGTTGAAACTATGTCGAATATGTTGATTTGTAGCTATAGTCGAATAAGTTGGTTTGTTTCGAATTATGGACAAGTGTTAGTTAGGGCTTGATGGCCAATGTTGAAAACTTCTACGTTGTTTCTGAGTTGTTTTGTTGCTAACATTGATGTGTTGTTGTTGTTATAAGTTGTTGTTGATGCGTTGATCAAGTTGCAGGTCTTATGACCAAAGTTGTTAAGTCGTTATGTTGTTGTAAGTCTTGTGACCAATGTTGATTAAGTTGTTTGCATTTGTTGCATTTTGTCGTTGTTGTGTTGTGTTGAACAAGTTGATGTTATGGTTGTTGTCGCATGCATAGAATTTGCATTATTAAGTTGGTCTTGATGGCGCCATGTTGAAAGTTGAAGACTTATGCCTTGGCCTTGATGGCACCATGTTGAATGCTTATGCCTTGTTAATGCCTCGATAAATTGGCATATGTTTAAGTTGGGAGTTCTGATCTAAATGGTACCACATGCATTTGCATAGTTGAGTCACATTTGAATTGCATATTGAAATTGTTGTTATTATTAAGTTGTTTGTTGATTGTTGCTTTGATGTCGGACATAAGTTATTGTTGTTGCGAGTTGCTGGTTGTTGTTGTTGTTATTAAGTTGTGTTGATTTAAGTGTTATGTTGATCGATTAAAATTGCCATGTTATTGCTATTAAGTTGTTTATTAGTAGTTGTTGTATGATTGTTGTACGAAGGGTGAAATTTGTATAAATATAATCTAATATATTGATTATCATACTTTTGTTTATATTATTCGATATCTCACCCCTTTTGTTGTGATGTTGCCTCTACGTGGGTAACGTGCAGGTAATCGAGAATATTAGCTAATGCTTAGTAGTTGTTACAGTTGTTAGTTCGAGTTGGTGTTATTTTCTCTGATACATAGCACTCGGGGGGTGAACGCTAGTTGTTTCCTTTGTTGTTATTACTTTATGTTGTTGTCCTTCAAGTTGAACTTATGAAGTATCATGTTGTTGTGGAAATTGTTTTAGTTGAATAAATATATTAAGTGAATTGTAGTTGATTTAAAGATTAATTAATTTATTACAAGTTCATCTAGGTTTTAAGTGTTATGTATATGAATAAAAGTGATTAATATATGTTGTTTTTATGTGAAGTAAATGTGGCATCCCATGTATGATGAATTTTTGCACTCTGGTTTTTATTAATATTCAATGGATAGATTTTGGGTGTTACATTAGTGGTATCAGAGCAGGTCGGTCTGTCCGGCCAATGTTGTCTAATGTTGTTTGTCCCTTGGTACGCGACAAGTGTGTGGAACACTGTCGGTACTTGTTTTCTTTCTAGTCGATTGTTTGCAGGAGTTAGTTTGAAGCTAAGTGGGGAGAAGTTGTGCTTCTCGGACATGTTTCAGTTGTGAGATGTTAGTTATGTATACTGTTGATAGCTACAGTGAAAGCGTTGTTCGAGCTTTGTTGTTTCTCGAATTCGAAGGTAACATGAATTTAAGATTCTAGTTGTTTAACAAGTTGGAGCGTCTTGGAGCAGAGTGATTGTTATAAGATGGAATTTAGTAAGTTGTTATTTGAGTAGCCCTGCGGAAGATGTTGACGTGGGAACAATAATTAAGTGACGAATTGTTGTAGATCTTACTGTCGAATTATTGGTAAGTGATTGAAAAGTTGTAGAAGATGTTGGAGTTGATGGAATCTTACTTGTTTACATTTTTTTTAATTGATTTAATTTATAAAATGTGATTGAATTTGTGTTTATGGTTTGGTATTGGTATGTTAAATTATGATGAAGTTGTGATGTTGTTAATGTGTTTTTTTGTGCTAAATTGGGATAATTATTTTCATATCAATAACATGTTGTTTATGTTAAATTGAATGATGAAATTTTGATGATGGTACCATGTCATTTATGAATGAAGTTTAATTGATGATTATGGTGTTTGCTTTTGTTGTATTTGGGAGGTTCTAATGGTAAATTATAATAGAATTTTGATGTAGATATCATATTTGTTGAGTTAACTTGGATGAGGTTTGATGGCATTAAGTTGTTACTTGTGTTGACTTTGAATTAGAAATTTGGTTGTGGTATCAGGTCTTATTCCCGTTTGTTTTTAACTTATTTTAGATGGATTTTTTTAGTATTAATATGTTGTTGTTTCTGTCCGGATACTAAAAAGTTGATGGAAAGTCTTGTTCAATTTTTTGTGTTCATGCTCTGAATTTGAATTTAAATGGTACATGAGTTTAATTCTATTGATTTTGATTTTAGTGTTTAGAATAAGCAATTGAAGTGTATTATGTGGTTGAAGTTTGTTTTGGAGACTTAAAAGAACTCATGAATCTTTTTGTTACAACTTATCTTTTACCATTTATCTTGTTAATTCACATTTGAGTGTTAATTACATATTTGATTCATGATCCATACTTTGCTATTCCATTCAAACATGCATGGTGATTATGATTGAGAAATTTGGTTGCTTATACATGAATTAAAGGCGAGTTTCTTTTGGTTTGTTACACTTTCTTTTGTGTTACTAACATATTTATGGTTTGTGTAAGTTCTCAAGATGACTCAAGTGCTCACTCCCTCTTAGCACCATTTAATTTCTTTCTTTTCTAATCTATTAATTAACTACTATTTTAATTAATTGATTTAGTTATAAAATGGATTAGGTTAGTAATCCATTTTATTAACTTAATTAATTGATTAGATTAATCTTTAATTAATTGAATTCTCATTTATCCCCATTCAATAAAAAGTGTATCCCTCTACCGTTATGATGTAAATAAATTTATCTCTTTTCTTTTGTTCATGCTTGAATTTTTATGCTTGAATGTTTATTATTTCATTATTTTTCATCACATGCACAAAACATTTCAAAGATTAATTCTCGATTGCGACCCATTTTCATACCATAAGTCGATAAAGAAGCACCGCAAACGACCACACATATCATTTGTGGCTCACACAGATTCACGGCTTAATCATGGGCTTTCTTACATTGAACCTATTCGATTAATTGTTCCAATTAGTCGTCTAAAAGACTAGCCCACTTTGCTAGTACACTTATAGTTTAATTTGAATGTTTTATTTTTTTCACTTATGTGGATCACTTTGTATGGGATTGTGTATTTTACTCGCTTATCATTATCCACATTTGTAAAGTTGTACCCCTATTCTATGGTGATGTAATAATTTTACTGATATCTTTATTGATTTAATTTGTCTTACTTATATCTTGTATGTTATATGCTAATTCATCAACCCCCCCCTCCCATCTCAGTCTATATATTGAATCATAACTAATTTGGTAAGTCGAATTTGCTTTGCAATCACAATCGACCTCCTCACGTTCTATCTCACCACTTTCATAATAAGGTTTCAAACTTCGATCCAATGTCGATTTTCTTTTCTTAACCAACAATATGATTGAATGGATGAGATAGGTTCCTATCTTGCCTATTTCTAAATTAATTAAACAGAAGTTTCTCTAACTTGGCCATTCAATTAGTTATAATCTGACCCAGACACTTTAAATAAAACAAGTTCAAACAACTTGTCTCATCCTTTCATAAAAAGGACTAAATGGATTAGTTAGGTACATACCTAATCATTTACTAAGTGTGTGGGTGCCAAGTACCTACTTTGGACATTCAAACACTCGTGTCCTATAAAATCAATCTCAACTCATTCAAACTTTTTGCCACTTGCCTTTTCAATTTAAAATATTTTCCAAACGAGTCATATTTCGTCCGTTCATGTGACGATGAAACAACATTCCTTACGCGTGTGAATGTTGAGCCTTTTTCACTTGAATGTGATATCGGCCCGAATCTGCGCATATTCAAATTGAATTATCCTTTCTTGAAGTGATGAAATCGTTCCATTATCCATGTTTCGAGTAGCAATATTTCTATTCGAATGTGATCGAGTACCTCTCACTAAAATGAACCAACAAACAAACATTTTCTACCTGAACTACAATGCGTTGATTTTCTTATTGTACTATGGAGATACGTAGGCACGAGGCTGCAAAGTCTTGGCGAGCTCAATAATAAAAAATCCAAAAACATTTCTCCTTTTTGTCTTTCTCCTTTTTAACTTAGAAGATAACAAACTTTCACACTAACTCTCGAACGAAAGATTAAAGCAAAATACTCATTTTGGTCCCTTAACTATAGGTCATAGTTCAATGAGGCCCCTGAACTTTTTTCGTGCCAAATTAGTCCTTTAATTTTCAAAACGTAACCACATTAGTCCTTCCGTTAGTGAACCGTTAGTCAAAATTAAAAAACAGACTCCAGCTGGCATTTGACTTGTTCTAGGTGGCATTTTCTTCCTAATAATGCATAATGTATTACTATCACCATGCCTTTGATCAATTATGTATTCTTGGATCAATCACACGTTTAACATTTAGCCATGTCTATTTTTTTTATTAAATAAATTAAAATTAAAATTTGTGTTTTTGTAACAAATAAGATATTCATTTTTCATCAATGGAAGACCATTGCCATTATTTACTGTAGCTCAAAATTTGTGATTATGGATTTTTTTCTTTCATTTGTATTGTTGTTAGGTGTGTTGTAGTTTTTTTTGTTGCATTGAAGAGGAAACACATAAGAGTGAAGACAAGCTGATGGTGGCTATGGAAGTGAGACAAAATAAAGAACACAAGCAAATGGTGGTGATGGTGATGACCGTAGATCTTATTTTTTTCTTCCGCCGACGTACCGAAGATCTCAAAAACCCTCTACACTTATCAACCCTAGATACAAATCCAAAACTCGGAAATTCAGAACCGTAGATCTGTAACCGTAGATCCGCCACCGCTGTAATCTGTAACTGTAGAGCCACACTCATTCCAATTCGACATTATTTATAGATCCAAAATAAATTAAACTCAGAAAAATATTTAGATCTTGAATGCTGGAAAAAACTTACAGAGATTGTGATAATTTGCATAAGAAATCTAGATCTCTGGTTGAATGGATAATTAGATAACATGGAGAGAAACGGACGATACATAAATTTTCCAGGGAGAGAGACGTTGTTCTGTTTTTTTGTGTTCTTTGGAATTTTCTTAATCTTATGTTATGTCTCTATTATTTTATCATTCTAGAAGTCAATTTCTAAATTAAAAAAAGTATGTTCATGGGGAAGAAGATGAAGATATCATGTCATGCCAGCTTACCTGCTACATATGTAAAATTAACACACGTTTGAGCCTAACTAACAGAAGGGACTTGTTTGTTACATTTTGAAAACTAAATGACAGGTTTGGCATGAAAAAAAAGTTAAGGGACCAAATTGAACCATGACTTATAATTAAGGGACAAAAATGAGTATTTTGCCAAAGATTAATTAAATGGGTCTCATCGAATACGATATATATGAGGGAAGCTAATACATTCTCCTTACATAGCCGACTCCCGAACCATTCTCTTGATTGTGATGGCAATTTTTTTTCTCTTGTAAATTTTATTCGATATTTTTCTTTTCCTCTTGAAATAGATAAATCTCAATGACGACTTTATTGATCGAATATTTTTTTAGTTGCTACATAATCCATTAGAGTTTTTAATAATTTCTCTCAATATTTGTACGTGATTTGTAACCTATTAGTACTAAATTCCAATTATTTAAATCTTAGAATATGAATAAACTAAAAAGTATATTGTTTTGGACTGCCCGAATGCTTGTCGGGCGGGTCACTCCATCTTGAGGTGCGACGACCCACCGAGATCCAGCAACACGTTATGGGCTTCATTCCTTTTCCTTAGCCACGGCTTCCTCTCGACACATGTCGGCGGATAATGATTATCTCGTGAGGACTATGTACATTATGTCCCTTTTGCCCGTTAGTTACGAGCATCATCACTCGACTTTGACCTAGTCAGCTCAAACAACTATATTCGCGGGCCCGTATATCTCGGCCCAAATATAGCAACCAATGAGAATCCTCCTAACATCATTATATAAACCCTCATATCTTTGAGGGCAAGGCATCATTTTTCTTACACTCTAAACCCTAATTTTCACTATCCTTTTCTTTGAACATTTGCTTACTTTAGCATCAGAGTGCCTTGCAGGTACACCTTCCCCTCCTCAACATCAACTTCCTCGGAGGATCTTCAACCGTTTCGGAATTCTCTGATTCTGATCACTTGTTTAGATCAGTGGCGCCGTCTGTGGGAATATATCTTTACTCTCTTCATTCATCGCCCCTGTGATAACTGGTTTTTTTCAAAATATGTTTTTAAAAACAATAAATTCACCACCTAATTTTATTTGTTCCAAAGTAACGGGAAAATATAGATAAAACCCACAAAGAAGGATAAGGCGGTCTACGGGACCAAAATGCATGGATTCGGGAGTCGGTTATGTAAGGGGAAGGTATTATCACCCCTCACATCCATCGTACTCGATGGGAACCGTTTAGTTCGTGCTTGGTTAATTGTGTTTATTGCAACTTTGTTTTAGAGGAAGAAGAAAAGGGTTTGTTTATTATTATTTTGAGTTTTCCGCGGTTTCGAAACCTTGTGCCTGCGTATTCCCTCGTGCAATGGAAAAGTCAAAACTCTGTAGTTCTTCTTGAAAATGTTTTAAGTTGGTTATTTTGATTTTATAAGAAAAAAATCATACGTCAGACATTTCAAATGCTCGAACTTTGACTTGTTTAGTTTGTTTGAAAAGCTAAGTCTTCGTTCGTATTTGAAATGGCTATTGTACGCTCTTTATAAGAAAGAGTTTGAATAATCGTGTATGAGCGAAAAAAGAGTTAAGTGAGTTAAGTTGATATTTAAGTGGGTGAAAAGTACCGAAACATTAGGCTAACATCTAATGATTCAAATACTAGAAATTGAACAAGTGAGATCATCCAATCGTCTATCATCCCAAAAACTTTATTATGAAGAGCGTGAGGTGAAGCGAGGTTCACGTTATTAAGTGCATGAATAAAAGTGTTTAGCTCATTGGGCTATCATCCAACAACCTAAATACTTTGAATTTGATTAAACCGTCGGGCTATCATCCAACAATTTAACCGAATGTCACTACACTATTTTTTTGACGCAGATAAAAGTTTTTAGCTTATTGGGCTATCATCCAACAATCTAAAGACTTCAAGTTTGTTTAAACCGTTAGGCTATCATCTAACAATTTACACAAACCTCATCCAAGTTTTTTTTATGAAATTCATTTTTTGAAAACAAATTCAATTGAATTAATTTAATTTGAAAGTGTTCTAAGAGGGTCGGCATATGGACCAAGAGAGATGAAGTCGGGTCATGAATAGTCAAGTATATGGACTTAATTAATCTCTTGAGGATAGGTGTTCCTATCCCCAACTATGAAACCCTTGTGCTTGGAAAATTTGTATATGGACCAACAATTTATTCGGGTTATGGCTAATCAAAGCAAACTAGGGCTTTGATTAGCCTTGTGAGAACGACCATGCCCATTCCCAACTATGCGACCCTTTTGGCATGTAAGCCAAATTGAAAGAAATGGAGTTGTCTATGTTAAGTGTGTGAAGTGTACAATTGTGACTAATTCAGACAAGCATACAAGAAACGAGTAAAATAATTAAGCACACAATACACGTCTGAATCCTTAAATAATTATTAGAATAGATTTTTTTATTTGATAAAAATCAACTAATAATTTAATCGAAAATTATCAAATAAAAATTATCATAAGACTAATAATTATTTAATACAAAACAACATTCATTGGTATAATTTAATAGAAATTAAATGAACAAAAATCACACAATACAAGCTCCAAACTTTAAATAATTATTAGAAAAGATCTTTTTATTTGATAAAAATCAACTAATAATTTAATCAATAATTATCAAATAAAAACTATCATGAAACTAATAATTATTTAATACATCAACACAATTTATTTGCAAAAATTAATTAAAATAAATAAAGAAGAGAGTTTAGAAATGAGCATGTATTAGCAGAATTCTGGGGTGTGAGTAGAAATTCAGTCTGGCCCAATAAGCCTAAGCCCATGCGCTGCAGGATCCTGTATGGGAGGCTCCAAGAGGTCTACCATGAGCCTGCATTCTGACGTGCGTTAGATTTGAATCCATGGAAATCTGATGGTGATGATTGAGAATTTGATGGTGATGATTGAGAATTTAATGGTGATAACTGGGGACGCGTAGCATGGCCCGTGGCATGCACTCACAAGATCAAAATTCATTAATAATTAAGGGCGGTGACATTTTTCACCACCATATTAAGTCATCTTTAACAATAATCATTTAGGGATTAACAACAATTAAAATAAGAAAACCAACATAAGTTAGGCCAAATGAACGAGACTTCTCTCTCTCAAAAAATAAACGCCCTCGCCTCTCTCTCTGACCTCGCCGAAGAAGAGTAAGATGCCGCATCGGAAATTGCCCTATAACGGCGACGGCGACGACGATACTCCGATCTCTATTTTTATTTTTCTTTTTTGAATCCTCTTTCTCTTCTTATTTCTAATCCATGGTTCGTTTTTACAGATTCCTAATGATATGAGCTAGATCTAAAGGGGAAAATTGAGAATCCTAAGTTCTTATTTGATGAAATCGGCGGTGGTTACACGATGATGATGAGTAAAGAGAAAAGAGAAAGGAAACAAAGCCTGAATCTCCTTGAAGGTGTCTATTGGTGACCTTAACGCTGAGATCTTTCCCGCTTCTTCTCTCTAACTCGCGATTTGGTTATGTTGTTCTTCTTCTTCTTTCAAGTTTTTTTTTTGTTTTCTGAAGGGATTACGAGTAGGAAAGTGATGATTTCGATTTAGGGTTTGTGCTAGGGTTTTGTGGCCGTTTTCCTCTTTTCTATGAACAATATTTGTGGTCCTTGGAAACTGTGATTTTAATTCTTATATACTATGAGATTTAGGTTTTGCCTCTTTGAAACTTTTGATTCCTATGTGAAAAGGGCTTACGAAATTTGTTATTGGACTTGGAAAAAAACTTTTTAGATTTGTTGTTGGACTTGATCTTTTTGTTTGATGATAGGCTTTGAATTTCTATAATATTGGGCTTAACATTTTCTGATATATTATGGCTTGCTGAGTTTGTTATTGGACTTTGCATCATTTTTAATATGTTGAACTTGGGCTGAAAATTTGATTTATGTACTTGCTACTATATGGGTTGGAACTGTGATGACATTTCTGAGTTTTAACTGTGATAGATGGATTTTTTATTACTCTCTTTGTGAACCAATGACTTCTCTTTGTGATTTGCAATGGGTAGTGTATGCCAATGATTGAGAAATCTGATTACATGAGGCTTTCGGTTGAACTTAACCATGATTAAAACTTATTCTAATTCTTGCCGATAATCCCTAATGATGAGATAAAAAGATATTTTTCTTGAAACTTTTCTATTTATGTTTTGCTTTGGTTTCTAACCGTTTTCTTTTTCTTTTGTTTCATGATCAATGATGAGCTTGGGAAGTAAGGGAGGAAGGCTTGAAGATTGAAGAAGAAAATATTGGAGGAAACTTGAAGAAAAGAATATGAAGACATTACTAGATAAGTCTAAGACTTAGGATAAGTACCATTCAAATTTTGTTTTGTAAAGACTTAGAACTTGTAATTAGAAGGCTTGGAAATTGAATATTTGTAACAAAACTTTAGAGAATGTATGTTTGAAAGTATGAGTCTTTTTGTAACATTTGTAGACTTGTATAGTATCACTTCAACTTTCTTTGCCATGGTGTTTTGTAAAAAAAAACAAGTTAAATCTTTGATGAAATCCGACGAAAAATTGAGATTCGCTCTTGTGATATCCTTGGATGAATTTGTAATGGGTTTGGAAATATTTGAATAGTTGAGATAAACTTGAATAGCTTTTTGATTAATACTTGAATGAATACCAATTGAATCATGATTATGAATCAAATTCAAATTAACTTTAGCGGACAAAAACAAACGCTCATGTAACTGCAATGAACCCTTAAATTAATTAAAATGAATCTTAAATTCAAAATAATCGAGATTCAACTTAATGATAGAAACAAAAGATGTCTTGATCACAATCTCATTCTTCATGCCAAATTTCATCTCAAACAAACGAGGTTTCTTGAACAGATGATTAATGAGTTTTTAATAGAAATTTCCACATCTTTTTATCTTGACAAAATCTTCTGATAATACTAACACAAGAAGAGTCTTATACTAGCAAAGCCTCTTAGATGGCGATGAAACTTTTAATAAGGAATATCAATGTCTTGACTAGATAGAAACTCATAACAAACGACCAAGAGCATGTCTTTAGTCAATTTTAGACTATGCATTGATCTTATGAGAAATACAAGGAAATAAAATTCTAATCTTGTGCACTGATGAAATTCAGAGGAGAATATTCATTGGAGAAAAGATTCCTAATAGTCACACCGTGAAAGCCTAATTCATGATTCGTGATCCTCAATGTCTAACCCTTCATTCCGAGTATGTGAATACTAAGAGGAATCCAAGAAAAATTATGACAAGGAGGGCAAATTTTGGGGTGTGACAGTCTCGATATCAGAAGATCAAAGATACTCTCAACCTAACGAGATGACTGATAACAATGATCAAATCCTTTCAGGCAAGACCGTTCTCTCACCTGTCCGAAAGATAGACAAGAATGAAGTCTCTCCTCGTCTCGAGGATCTCATTGATCACAGGGACGGTAGGACCGCCTCCCTCGATTCTGAAGAAGCTGGCGACCAAGATTCCGTCTTGGATAACCAAAAGCCCGGGGATGAAGCTGACAACCTCGTTATCCCTAAGCCCTCGGCACCATTGTTGACCAATACGGACCCAATATTAGTTGCTACCCTGTCCACCGTCAACCATACTAATAGTCTCCTCCCTAGCAGGGCCAGCGTATTGAGGCTCTGGAAAAGAATCGCCCATCGTCTCCACCTCAGATACCTAAAACGCCATTTCCCGCAGTCCCTCACCAAGAAAAACTGCTCATAATCAGGACCATCCCGACCGATATTTCTTGAATAAGAGAGGACACACCCCACTGTAACACGGTGAACTGAGTTTGTGGATTTTTGTATCACAAATGTGCGGATAGCAAGAGTCGCCACCGACTTTTCTTTTATCCAATTAAGGGAAGGTAAAAAGTACAGAAAAAGACCTTCGTTAGATTCTGAGTAAGGGAGAAGGTTATGAAAAGGGAAGGTATTAGCACCCCTTTCCATCCATAGTTATCTACGGGCTCTTAGTTGCTCTTAGATCACTATAAAATTGCTTTGTGTGTGTTTGACAAAAATGTTTTGAAAAGACATTTCGCTTTGACTTTGTAATGATTCATGTAGGAATGTATACAAAGTGTTCGGAAATGTTTCGTTTTGAAAAGAGTTTGAACTTTGACAAAAGTGTGAGGTGTGAAAAGTATTTTGATCGAGCAAGCAACTAAAAGTCTTATTACCTACTCAGAATGGTCATTTTCGTGTTATTTTACGTTCCTTTAGAATAACGTTATCCATACCATTAGTTGGTAGGTAACCTTATTCGTTGGATGTAAGCGGGACATTCGAAGGGACATCGGATGGTCATAGAAGGAAACTTGTAGGAAGTATCCTAGCACATTCGAAGGGACTATCATCATTTTCGTGGCGACAATCGAGGGTCAAGATCATGTATTCGGAGGCGACATCGGGTCTTATGATCTTTGTATCGAAGGGACTATGATGATTTGTTTGAAGGGTGCTAGAATACCTCTACATTCGAGGACATGACCATATTTGAATTGTAAGGCGAGAGAGAATTACCCTAAGGGGTGCATGTGTGAAAAGTGTGTTGATTTGGATATTATATCTTGAAATTAGAGTGAGCTATGTCCAATTTAGTCTTGCCATACACGCCTAGTTACTAGCAGTTTATAGGTGCGGAAATTAAAATGCGGAATGTAAAGATGCGGAAAGATAAATGTCCTCGCTATTACATGGCTTTGGGACGATACATAATTTAAACTTCGGAAAATAAAAGCCTAATTAACTATTATATCCCATGAACAGTTACATTATTGGAAAAAAAAACGATATGAAAAATCGTCGAACGGATAACACGTGAAAAGATGAGAAATCGGAAAATACGAGATGAATCGAATAAGAGAAAAATATTAGTAAAATGCAATTTTTGAATGAGAAAAATATGACATGCTGGAAATAACATAAATATGCTAAAATAAATTTTTGGGATTTTTGGATGCAATTTAATAATTAAAAACTAATTAAAATTGATTTAAATGCTAAATTATGAATAAAAATAAATATGCATGCAAAATTATATTTTTTAATTTTATAAATTAAATAAGTATTTTCTGAAAATAAATGCAAAAGGAAAAATATTTTTGATGATTTTTAATGCATGAGAAAAAATATTGAAAAGAATTAAAATAGATGCAAAATATTAAAATAAATATGAAAATATGAAAGTTTGTAAAAAAGAGAGAAAAAACCAAATGGTCCTGATGGGAATCGAACTAGAGACCTTGGCTTCTCAGCACCCATGCCTTGCCATCCGATCCGCGCGCTGTCAGAATCGAACGGATGGTGTATGAACAAGTGTCGCCTTCTGTTGCCTCGTCCGCGCAAACTTCATCTCTTTCGTTTGAATTTTTAAAATTCGTTGGCCATTGTTCGACCTACGACCACGCAAATTCAAAATCAAGCATACATAATATAAATAACATCTAAGACCATGGTTCGATTCCAGACATCATTTCGAACGCAATGGTAACAGTCTCATGGTCCAATTTTTCCAATTAAGCAAAGCCCTAAATCGTGTCCAGGAACCCTAGCCATGGCAATTCGAGTTTCAGGCCATAGAAATACGATTAACTTGCCCAGATCGTTTGCAAACTCATCACTGATCACAAAAACAACAATAAAACAGGTTAAAAATGCATGATAATTGAAATACGATTTTGAGATTTTCTTGAACAAACCAAATTCGGATTCTCCAATTCTTGATGGTTTTGAGCAATGTGAGGGTCTGGATCGACTCAAGAGGTATCAAGGAATGCAATGGACACCTTAGAATCGATTGAAAACGGTTGGAACTAGGGCTGCAGTTTGCTTGTGTACCACGGTTTTTTGAGTTGCAATAAGGGTTTCTCCAGTCAAAATTTCTACCCTACTTCGTGTGGCATGAGTTGTGTATATATAGTAGAAGGATTCATAGTTGTTTTGAGAAAGAATCAATCACTAATCAATGCAAATCAAATTTGATTTTATACAAAATCAAATTTTCATTTTTTTGATCAATTTTCAATCAAATCTTGCCATATCAATCCAAATTTCGAAATTTGCTGGCTTTATTGAGTTGCTTGGATCCCAAGGAAGAGAGAAAAATCAAGTTTGCATTTAATTTTGATTTTATACTTTATTTTTTAATTTAATTTGTATTTAAATGAATAAATTCCAAATTAAATAGAAAAATAAAATAAAAATTCGTGGCATTGGGCTTGGATATTTCTAATTGCATAAGGAACAAGTTTGGATGAAGAAAAAGTAAGCCCATTTGCAAAAAATTTGATTTTTAGAAGTATTTCTCTTTGTGCACTTCTTCAAAATTGCCCAACTTGTGAATGGTGTATCTTGCTCAATTTTCCATGTTTTTGAGTGTTCTTGGACTTTTTGGAAAGCTCTAAGAGTACTCTAACCAACCTTTTCGTCTCATCTCAATTGGAGTTTCCATGCTCAATATATCCTCAAAACAAAATGTTGACTTTTTGTTGACTTTGAAAAGGACCTGTAATGTTTTGATCCATACCTCTCAAATGAAGCATTTTTTGAACATTCTTGTGAGACATGAAGTTGTAGAGAATTGAATTTCCTTCAAAATGAGATTTGGTGGGAAAATTTCTGATAAAGTATGAAGAAGTTATGATCAGTCAAAGTTTGGTTGACTTTTCTCAGAGAAACCCTAATTTAGAAAGTTTGACTTTTGAGCAAATCTTGAGTTTTCTTGATGAATCATGATCAACCCTTGATAAAATGATGAATGTAACTTCAAAATGAGGATGTTGACCAAAAATTATGAAGTTTGACTGTATGTTGACCACAGTTGACTTTTTGTCCAATACAACTGATTTTCAACCATCTGAGCAATTGTCTGAGCAATCTTAACTTGTACGGCTTGAAACTTGACATGGAGAATCTTTGAAGCATATGAGGAGGCATGATGAACATTGGAGAAGTTGGAAGTCCATCTTGACCTGAGAATTGCCAAACCCTAGTTTGGGTTGACCGTCTAGGAGAGGGTTTGTCTGATCAACCTTTGAGGAATCCTTGAGTATGGATGTATGGAATGTCTTGAGAAGATGGAGGGAAAATTTTGGGGTATGACAACTGCCCCTATTCAATATTCTTGTACTGGAAGGGTTAGATTGGCATGCGTGCCTTCGTGACCAGGTGAAGATGATTGAACACTGAGTACACGAAAATTTGCACTCGCTGGTGATGCAGGAATGGGCTTACAGATGCCATTTGGGGAAGGAAGAGACTTCGTTGGGGAATGAGTCATACGCTAGACTCGAGAATGTCGTCTGAATAGGAAGATTGATGGGGATGGGCTTAAGATGCCATCTGGAAAGATCGATGCTGGGGAGTGAGTCGTACGCTAGGCTCTGTAGATGTTCTTGATAGTGGAAGGAGCGCGGAGATGGGCTTAAGATGCCATCCAGAGGGAGTCGCATGTTAGACTTCGTGTTCATCTTTGAATGAAGTTATTGGTTTGTATTGGTTTTTAACCAAATATGCAGCATTCCGAAAGTGGAGAAATGTTGGCAAGTAGCCGGAGATGGGCTTAAGATGCCATCCAAGGCAACTGAGTCGTATGCCAGACTCTGTAGTTGCTATTGATAATAAGAAGGAATCAGAATAAATCTTCATGTCGGTTACTCTGAGGGAGGTAGTAGTTGACAAAATGTGGATATCTTCCCTGTTGTGCATCAGGTGTTGATCCACTGCCTGTTATCGGAGGATAACTTGTGATCGTTCGGATAGGGTTTCCGTCGGCTTGGTCTTAATCACGGATCCGTTGTCGAAGGACAACGAGGTCGTTCGATAGTTTTCGTCGAGATTCGGGCTTAATCTGGACCGGTGTCGGAGGACATCTAGGGGTCTTTCGATAGTTTTCCGTCGAGATTCGGGCTTAATCTGGACACCTTGCGTCGAGTGATTTCCACTTTTGGAGAAAACAAGAGAAACTTTGATAGAATATTTGTTAGTCTTATGCAAAGTATGATGCATGACAATGCGTATGAATGACATATGCACAAAATATGACTTTTATGAGTAATGTATGAATGATAGATGTTGTGGTATTTCAAAACATATCCATCTTGAAGAAGATCGGAAGTTACTGAGATTTCGACTTGTTTGAGGATGGAGATCCTGAGAAGAAAGATAACTTCGATTCCTCCGGTGCACTATCTGACCAAGTTTCAGGCCTAGATATTGTTGAGTACGCTGTCGAGGATCTTGTGTGTAGACCCTGTTGGGGAGAATCTTGAAGGTGCTCTACTGGGGATTTTGTGTAAATCTTGCTGGAGAGTACTTGATAATTGTTGGGAGACCGGGTTAGAAGAATCTGGGGCCCGTTGTAATCTCTGACTGAGGGATAAGAGGTGTAGGTTTCCTCCGGTGCACTATCTGACCAAGTTTTGAGTCTAGATACTGCTGCTGGGGAAAAGGGAAATCGTTGAGATATATCCGCTGGGGATAAACATCTTAGCTGGGGATGAAATGTTACTGCTCGAAGACAGGCGTAGTCCGGTTAAGTTGAGTAGAATCATTGCTTGGGGACCGACGCGTACTCTACTGGGGAAGGTTTGTAATGAATGACATTTCTGTGGGGATCACGCTCTGTGGGGAAATGCATTGGTGACTTTCGCCGTCGTCTCAATTCCTAGAGCCTGTAGCAATTACTTTCGTATGTTCACTTTTCGCATGTTTGTAAATAGATTTTTATTGTCAGATGCATATAATCACTCAAAGCAAACATTGGACTTTATGCAAACAACAACAGTAAAGAGAAAGAAACTCGTATTTATTTGAAATGTGGCATATGGCCAAGTAGTTTGTATACAAGAAAGGTAAAAAGCTATGCGGAAACAATCTCGTTAAGTTCCAACTATGCTAGTACTCATATACTTCAACTATCTCATCTCCTTGCATCGAAAGTGAGTGAATTGATCTTCGTTTGAATCTTGAATCGATAGTAGTAGTCTGAAGTAGGTGATCGGACGAGACATAGTCGTGCGCTTAAATCTAACTTTTGCCTAGACCGCCTGGGTTTTCGTCTCCGGATACCTTTTGCCCAAGCCTTTTGAGGTTTTCGACTTGGTGTACATGTTTTGTATATATCCTTAACTTTTGCCCGAACCCTTTTGGTTCTCCAGGATGCCCTTATTTTTGCCTAGGTTAGTCGACCTAGCGGGTCTCGTTCATGCGTAGTATTTTTTGACTATGTCTGCGTTCACAGGATGTGGGAAGTCTTCGTCATCCATGGTGCTAAGTATCATAGCTCCGCCGGAAAATACGGTCTTGACTACAAATGGTCCCTCGTAGGTGGGAGTCCATTTGCCCCTGGGATCACCTTGTGGAAGAATGATGCGCTTGACTACTAGGTCACCGACTTGGTAAACTCGGTGCTTGACCTTCTTGTTGAATGCTCTGATCATTCGTTTCTGATAGATCTGTCCATGGCAAATGGATGCGAGTCGTTTCTCATCAATCAAATTAATCGGTCATTGGACCCAATCGTCTTCGCCTAACTGCGTCTGGACTCGGTTGAGGGTATCCGAACTTCGATGGGTAAGACGGCTTCCATACCGTATCTGAGAAGGGGTTGCCCTGATGATGTTCGCGATAACCATGAAGAGAATGGTAACATCTCATGCCAATCTTTGTAAGTCACTGTCATTTCTTCTTAATGTTCTTGTTGGCTTCCTATTCATCTTAGGCCGATAAGGAGAAGAGTTGTGATGCTTGATCTTGAGCTGGCAGTTCGCGAGTTCGGTGATCATCCTATTGTTGAGATTGGAACCGTTATCTGTGATAATCCTTTTGGGAGTGCCATACCGACGAGATAAGATTATGCTTGATGAAGCGAGCCACAACATTCTTGGTAATCGATGCGACGAGTGCTTCACCCATTTGGTAAAGTAGTCAATTGCCACAAGGATGAAACGATGTCCGTTGGGCGGTGGGCTTGATTTCTCCGATCATGTTAATGCCCCATTGCAAAAGACCAAGGAGTTAGAACATTCAAAGGTAAGGTACATGCACTTTGTCGGCATAACGCATTTGTGACAAGATCGAGCATAAGCGGTGACAATCGCTTCCATGGTGGACCAATAGTAACTGTTCTCAAAATCTTCTTAGCCATGGTGTGTCCGAGTGGGTACCAAATGCGCCGTGTAACTCTTCCATGATACGTATTCTGTTTTCGATCTACAGTAAGTAAACACAAGTCGTGGTTGCGCTTGTATAAGGCGTTGTTGAGGAAGAATTTGGATGCAAATCTTCTCATGAACTTCTTATCATTGTGATGCTCTGCGGGATATTCACGAGTCTCAAGATACTTTTCACGTCATAGTACCAAGGTTTCTCTTACGTATCAAGCTCATAACAATATGTTGGTTCGTCAAACTTCTCAATGATGATCTCGGGAGCCTCGTTGTCCCATCTGACCTTGAACATAGATGACATAGTAGCTAATGCGTGTGCCAACTGATTCTCTTCTCGTGGAATATGATTGAAAGTAATCTCTTCGAAGTAGGGGATCAAACTCAAAACATGCTCTCGTCTGAATGAGGTTCGGATGCTTATCCCACTCGCCTAACTGACGATCACTAAAGTGAGTCTCCATACACTGTAAGAACTTGATTCTTAAGTTAATAGCGACTTTGATACCCATGATGCGCGTATTTGGCCATGTTATTGGTGCAACTGAAACATAATCTGGCGGTGAAAGGAGTATGTCCGCCTGTAGGGGATGTAATGATGGCGCCAATGCCATTGCCAAGTGCGTTCGAGGCTCCATCAAAAACCATGGTCCATCGGGATCCTTGTTCGGGTCCTTCGTCGGACTGGTTCTTCCAACCGTAACTAGTAAAACATCTACGTGGAAATTGACTGCATAGCGATAGTCATCTACGCTTGATGAGCCAAATGATCGCTACTACACTTCCTTTGATCGCTTTAGAAGTGTCTTGGATATCGTATTCGGTCGGGATCATTTGTCATCTTGCTATTCTTCGGAGAAGGTTTCTCAAATATGTATTTTATCGGATCCATCTTGAAATCAACAAGGTAGTATGAGTCAACATATCTGTCTTAGTCGGTGAGCAGCCAAAGCGTTGCAAGTTTTCTCATTGTGAGTATCTTGTTTCACATCGGTAAACTTTTGCTAAGGTAGTATATTGCATGCTCTTTTCGACCCGGACTCGTCATGTTGCCCCAACACACCCCATTGAGTTCTCTAATCTTGTCAAGTACATGATAAGAGGTCTTCCTTCGGCATCGGGATAGGAGGATTACATGGGTACTCCTTGATTTTTCAAAAGCGATCCGCAATCGTTGTTCCATTCCACTACTTGATCTTTCTTTAGTAACTTGAAGATTGGCTCGTGGTAGTAGTTAGATGTGCAATGAATCGCAATGTAGTTCAATCGCCCAAAAACCTCGACTTCCTTCTCGATGGGCGGCATCTCTTGAATAGCTTTGACCTTGGCGGGTCAACTTCAATACCTTTACCATCGACAACAAACCCTAGGAGTTTTCGGATCGGACTCAAAAGTGCACTTGTTAGGATTAAGTCTTAGTCATTCTTGACACAAGCAGTTTACGCAAATGATCAAGATGTTCTTTTTCGGTTTGTGATTGAGCTATCATGTCGTCGTAGACCTCTATCTCGTGATGAATCATGTCATGAAATAATGTTACCATATCACGCGATAAGTGGCGCGTTCTTTAGTCCGACGGCATAACCTTGTAGAAAGTGCCCCACTGTAACGAAGTAGTCTTCTCCATGTCTTGAGGCCATTTTGATCGATTATGCGGAGAAACCATCCATGAAGGAGAAAACCTTATCTTTGGCGGTGTTGTCAACGAAACATCAATATGAGGAAGTGGAAATCGTCTTTCGGACTCGCTTTGTTCGATCTACGTAATCCACACACATTCGTACCTTACCATCCTTCTTAGGCACAGGAACCACGTTCGCCCATTGTGGATAGGAAATATGACTAAGAAACCGGTTGAACTGTTTCATAACTTGACTTTGATTTTCTCGACATCCCGGGGCGCGTCAAGACATACCTTTGGGAGAAAACCTTCTTTTATCGATCGGTGTACCATAATATCAATGTCTAAACCGACATGTCTTCGTATGACCAAGCAAAACCTCAATATAGTCTCGTAGCATCCGAACCAATCTTTCTTTAACACTGTTCTCAAGACCCACTCTATCTTGATCTCTTTTTCTTCATCGGTACCCAATTCACAACCTCAACTTCTTCGTGTGGTTGTATAACTCGCTCTTCTTCTGTAGCGATCGACAAGTTCTCACGGCACTTCACAATCCTCCTCACTTTCGTCTTGGCTTGGTAGATCGGATTATCAAGTCATATTTAGCAATAGCATAGGTATCAACGAGATTCGGAGTGATTCGGTGTATCACGTGGGTGTGTGTAAGAAACACATAGCTTTTGAAGGGTGATAAAGAAAAACAATCAATTGAATGCAAAGTCCAACGATTTTATTGAATGAAAATATGCAAATGATGATAATAACCCTCACAACGAGCCATGATGCCGGGCAAGGCACTAGGCTTTAGAGTTTATTGTTCAAAACATAGAAAATAAACAAAACAAAACAAGAGTGATTACTCACGGCTAAAGGAGATTGGTATGGCGTCTTGATCTTCCAATTCTTGAGCCCTTCGTCTAGAGTCGGGAAGATCCACTTGCGATGTCGATCGTCGTCTTCTATAACATGGATTCCACTACGGTGATGCGGAAAGGAAGTTAGCCGCACATTCGCGTATCATCTTCGACCCTTGATAGTGAAGCCTAAACCGGTCTTGTCAAATTTGAAAGGAAGATCGGGGCGACCCCAAATAGTACTACCTCCTTCTTCAACTGCGCTTGAGCATCCTTGTGAGGCCATCCTAAGCGAGAACTTGTAAATTCGGGAGTGATAGGAGAGTCAGCAGCGTGACTGGGATTGTTTCAAAAGCTTGAGGAGTCTCAAAGAATTCACCCTCCATCTCGAGGTATCGGAATGATAGATGATGACCATATACTCTTCTTCACCATATCTTGTAACAACTTTCCCTTCACTGGGTACCTCGACACGATGTAGGGTAGAAATAACGCCCCATGTATCAAGGCGTCAAGTAGGCAAGAGTAAGGTGACGGATGTCCATGACAAAGAAAGTGGAATCAAAAGTGGAACCGACTTTACAGAATAATGAGCTCTCCAATCTTGTTGCTTAGAACCATCAAAAGCTCTCACAATAATATCACTGGTCTCGAACCAACCTTGACATCAAGTCGATCAAAAGCGATCTTGGAAGGATATTCAAAGCGAACGGTATCCACCAAAACATGAGACAATGTAGCGCCTTGCATTCAACGAGAGATGTGCAAGGCTTTGTTGTGTTTCTTTCGGAGTCAAATCAACATCGAGAAGCCTAGGTCGTTGTTGGCAGGCTAGCAATACAAACTTTAAATTGATCGGTAGTAGTGTCTTGCACGTGAGCATTCTTGAAACTTCACCAAGGCGTTAGCATGAGCCTCGAACACAAGGCGGAGCAAGCATGGAGATCTTGGACGATCATCCCTAGCATTCCACAACATTGTAGTCACTTTTCTTGATAATCTTGAATTTCCTCCATTTCTTGTTTGGAGGTGTCTTGACAACTTCCTTTGGTACTACTTGGCGGGATGAGTCCTTTGGTTCTTGGGGCTGGTGGAATAGTGAAATCTTGTTGAGTCGCGGTGTCTTTTGGAGGAGAGATTTGGAGAGAAACCCTTCGGTTCGGTCACCTTACTTGATCGGTGATGTGGTCAATGTCGGGAATGATAGCTTCAATAAGGTCTTCAATGGTCGGAGGGTGCTTGCGCCATGATAGTAAACATCGACTCCATAATTCCAAGGATAGCCTTGTCGGAGGAATATGGGCCGATCTTGGAGAAATAATAAGGGGTGCCACTACGGGCACGGAATCGGCAGAGGAAATCCTTATTGTGTTAACATCATAATCTTAAAATCGTCACCCCATTCGGTCGCCTTAACATCTTCAATAGGAATCATGTAGCTCTCAGGAACAGTGTACTTCACCATGTAATCATACTTTCCACTTGGCTATCCCAAGGTATCCCACACTGATGGTGTTGTCTCATTCGCATTGTCGATCTTCAACTTGGACATTTCTTCACACAGCTTCTGCACAGGTGGTTTTAGAAATAGTATCTCACGGTTATCCATCATGCACTGAACACGTCTTCTCAACCAAGCACAGCCATCAGGTGCAGATGGGCACCAACGACAATTCTCTGGGCATCCTGGATTGACACCAGCTTGCAGCAAATTCTTCTTAACAGTCATCAGAGGAACGGTCAAGTCATCTATGTTGAACACATAAGTATCCTCGCCAACAACATTGGAACTTTTGTCATGGTTATGCATAGGAGCGTTGATCACATTCGGAGTCTCAACAGGAGGATCAAACTCAATCTCCTTAGCTTCAATCATATCTTGAATCTTGTTCTTCAAGGCCCAACAATCATCAGTACTATGTCCTGGGCTATTGGAATGGTAAGCACACTTAGCATTAGGATTGTATCTCGGAGAGGAAGTGTTGACATTCTGAGGAGGATCCCTCAAGGTAATAAGCTTTGCTTTTAACATGTGTTGCAAGGCTTGCGACAATGGCATGTTGATCTTCGTAAACTGTCTTCGTGGCGCGTTACGGCTCAGCGTTGTCTCGTGAGGTTATGTTGATGTAGGATTGGAGATCACTGGCCCCCCAGATTAGCTGTCGGTCTTGGCTCAGTTTTTCTGACCATACACAGCATTAGCTTCTTTCTTACCACCAAAAGATCTCTTCGTAGCATTGGAAGATGACTCTACCTGAATTTTTCCACTCTTGATACCAACTTCAATACGTTCGCCTGTCAATATCAGTTCGGTGAATCCGGTGAGGAGTTTCAATCGGATGATTAAAGAACGGGCTGTCGGTGTTCCATAAACATATCAACCAATTCCTATTGGACAAGGGTGGTTGAACTCACTGCTAGATCTCTCATTTCAGCATACTCCTTGAACTTCATCACGACCCATAGACATGCTTTGTAGTTGCATGCGAGTGGGTGTCAATTCACATTGTACTCATCTTGTTTGTAAGCATCGCTAAGTCATTCCAATACGGATACGGTCATTCTCTAGGTGATAATACCATTCCATGGTTTAGGACAAACTCTCTTGAAAATAGTGCATCCTGACTTTACATCATCGGTGTGGGATTGATCTTGAACATAGGATTTCAAATGCAACTTGGACAAGACATGCCATCGTACTTAGCAAAGTTGGAACTTTGAACTTGGGAGGGATCACAACACGAGGACAAGACTCGGATCATCAAAATTCAGCCGGACATCTTGAGTTTTCCACGCATTCAAACGGTCTTCAAGTTGCTTGTACTTGTCATCTTCATCAAAGTATTGGCCATCATCATAGACTTTTCGGGCTCATCACTACCTTCACCATCACCCTTGTCACTTTGCTCTTCCTCCTTCTTGACACTTCCTTGAGCTCAATTCGACTAACCACTCTAGGACCACCCTTGGCGTCTGCCCGTGTTGAGAAGACCAACACCTTCTTCTTCATGTTGATGAGCTTCTTGATCTTCTTGGCCTTGGACCAAGTGGTAAACATCTGCTGGCCAGGCATTACGAGCACAGAGATCTTTGATGATTCAAGAGCCATTTACGCTAAAATAAATAGCGAGCAAATGAGAAAATCAATCTCAATGTACTGTGATGCAATGTTATGCTATGATATGCAATGTTTATGCGGATGTAATGCAATGTTTTCATGGACCTTAGAGATTTAAATTTGTTAAACAAGCAATGAACAAACATTTATTATACTCTTTTTATTCTTTTTCTTTTAAGTACAAAAGATAGTTCAAACAAAATAAAAGAAAACATATAAATCCCAAAGCTCTAAGTCTCCATGGCTTCCTCTTGGTGCTAGGTAGGCGTTGATGCTTCGCTCTTCGTGAAGTAACTTGGTCAACTCTAGCACTTTCTTCTCACTTGCATATTGAGCTAAAGGTATCTCTTCTTTAAGTGAATCCGGGATCTCTTCAGTCTTCAAAATCGGTAGGCATGTCGGATGGAGAACGATGGTCACGTCACCTATAGGAGTTCCATAATTCTTGGTAAAGCAGTGAATGGCATCATGAGGTTTTGAGCTCGAGCTCTCACCCATTTGAGGTAAGGTTCCCAAGGAATGGAGTTGGTGCCCCAAAGTCTTGGTATCATCTTCTTTACCATGCCCCGGCGTGTATGAACCTTCGGTAATCGAGATCGTGATTGTAGTCGAACACAATGTCTTGGAGAAGCATATCATGCGGACCATCTCTTGAGCAAAACCAAACGGCGTAGAGCTAAAGAAGGGTTGTAAGTAATACCTCCCCTTATACCAAGTAGCGGTACATTAGGAATTCTCCTGATGCTCGATGAAGGTGAAGTCCTTTTGAGAGAAAAAGACTCCAACGGATATCCGAATGAGAGTGACATTAACCTTTGAGACCATCTCAACCTTTGTTCATTCTTCAAAACTGATGGAGGAAGGTGCGAAATAAACCACCGGAAATAGCGGTATGCAACACATGAGAGTTCCTTGTCTCTTGATAGTACAGTATGGAGAGAATGTAGGATGTCTCAAGTAAAGTAGCCTTTGGATTGCGGTAAGGAATAACTTGATGGTGTTGACATCTATGAATTGATCCGAGTTAGGAATAGAACCAAACCATAGATTAGCAAGGCCACATATCTTGAATGCATGGGAACTCATAACTTTGAGGAATTCTCGCTTTCTTAATTAAGAACTTGGAAAGTAAACCCTTAACTCCACGGTTTCCCAATTGGCTTGATGTCGGCGCTTTAGGTGTAATCTTGATCGATGTCTTCATACTTAGGAACCTTTTCTAAGCCGGTGAATGGCGTTTAGTCAAGGATAGGTATCCCAGTAGCAGAGAACTCTTCAAGTAGGAACCAGCGATAATCTGGAATGTAAAGCAATGGTGTTTCGGATCGAAGAACGGAATAGGACATGCATCATATCTTCTTCAAAATCGGAGATAACCAAATCAAGTAGATAACCATGTCTTTTGATGGGCTGAGCATGATCGGAATTTACGAAACCAATTCTTTGAGTTGAGAAGGTACACCCGTGAAGTTGATTCGAATAGTCTTTCTAGAAGCCATAATCCCTACAAAAGCAGCAAAGATAAATCCCTAGGTCCTTGAAATAGTTAGAAATGATATGCAATGCAAATGATGTCATGATGTCATGTTTGGCACACAACAATTCACACAAGTGAGCCTAGGTTTAAGGCTTGCATGAGGTATATGTGATTACCCCACCAAAGTTTGAGTTGGTTCATCTGTCCTATAATAGTAACCGGGTTCTAGGAATCTCATATCATTGATCTTTCGTAGGAGTTTATTTCAATACTACCAAGTGGTCGATCGAAAATATCCCAAAGTCGATCTTAATGGCGTAGCATCGGTGTCGACCAACCTTAGTCTGCAAAGCCGACCATCTCACTACCTTCTAATGGCCAAGATGGGTCAATTAAGGTTCTAAAAGTTTAGTTAGTGCTTGATGACACCACGCATAAGCCAAATACTATCCTCAACTTGGGAATGAAGAGTATCAGGACATCCAAAGTGTCACACTAACGTAGCCATCATGTTGACCGTTTTGATATACGTCTAACGGTCGCGATGATTTACTGCTACTTACCTAAAAGGAAACCCGGATCCGGGTGTAGGATCCCCCACAAGTATAATACCTTTCATACCCCAAAATTTGCCCTCCATCTTCTCAAGATATTTCATACATCCATGCTCAAGGATTCCTCAAGAGTTGATCAGACAAACTCTCTCCTAGGCAATCAACCCAAACTAGGGTTTGGTATCTCTCAGGTCAAGATGGGCTTCCAACATCTCCAATGGTCTTCATGCCTCCTCATATGCTTCAAAGATTCTCCATGTCAAGTTTCAAGCCTTACAAGTCAAGTTTCCTCAGACAATTGCTCAGATGGTTGAAAATCAGTTGTATTGGACAAAAGTCAACTATGGTCAACATCGGTCAAACTTCATAATTTTGGTCAACATCCTCATTTTGAAGTTACATTCATCATTTGATCAAGGGTTGATCATGATTCATCAAGAAAACTCAAGATTTGCTCGAAAGTCAAACTTTCTAAATTAGGGTTTAGGTGAAAAGTCAATGAACTTTGTTGATCATAACTTTCTCATACTTTCTCAGAAATTTTTCCACCACCTCTTGTTTTGAAGGAAATTCAATTCTCTACAACTTCATGTCTCACAAGAATGTCCAAAAAATGCTTCATTTGAGAGGTATGACCCAAAACATTACAGGTCATTTTCAAAGTCAACAAAAAGTCAACATTTTGTTTTGAGGATATATTGAGCATGGAAACTCCAATTGAGATGAGACCAAAAAGGTTGGATAGAGGACTCTTAGAGATTTTCAAAAAGTCCAAGAACACTCAAAAATATGAAAAATTGAGCAAGATACACCATTCACAAGTTGGGCAATTTTGAAGGAATGCACAAAGAGACATACTTCTAAAAATCAAATTTTTTGCAAATGAGCTTGCTTTTTCTTCATACAAACTTATTCCTCATACAATTAGGAATATCCAAGCCCAATGCCACGAATTTTTATTTTATTTTTCTATTTAATTTGGAATTTATTCATTTAAATACAAATTAAATTTAAAAATAAAGTATAAAATCAAAATTAATTACAAAGTTGATTTTTATTCTTTCCTTGAGACCCAAGCAACTCACAAAGGCCAGCAAATTTCGAAATTTGATCAATATGGCAAGATTGGATTGGAAATTAATCAAATTTTGAAAATTTGATTTTGTACAAAAATCAAATTTGATTTGCTTTGAATGTTGATTGATTCTTTCCCAAAACCATTCCAAATCCATCCAGTATAAGTATATGATGCATACCTATCAAGAGAGAACAGAAAAAATTGGCTCAAGAACCCTAACCTAAAGTCAAAATTTCGTGCACTTGAAACTAGCGACCATCGATCAGTTTCAAAGCGATTTTGAGGATTCAAACATATTCCTTGACATCCACGGAAGCATTCGGACCTTTACTTTGCCAAAAACCATCAAGAATCGTGAAAACCGAATTTGGTTTGTTCTTGAAATTTCAAAAATCGTATTCTTTCATTCATGCATTATTAACATGTTTTGTGTTTGTTTTTGTGACTAGTGATGTGTTTTCAAGCTTTCTGGGCACTCCAATTGAATTTCCATGGCCAGGAATGCATAACACCATTGTTAGGGTTTCTGAGGTCGATTTAGGGTTTCACAAAATAGGAAAAATTGGACCATGAGACCTATACCAACGCATTCGGAATGATCTCAGGAATCGAACCATGGCTTTAGAATGTATTTATATTATGCGTGCTTGCTTTTTGATTTTGCCAGGGCCTGTAGCGTCGAGCAAAAGCCGACGCTGAAGTTTCAAAAATTCAAAAGGTAGGAGGCAGTCCGGCGCGAACAAGCAACAGGAGGCGCGTGTTTTCTTCCACTGCTCCGTTTCAAGCGATTGAAGCATTAGCAGTTGGTCAAGGCATGTGGACTTAAGATTTCGCTCCAGGGTCATGAGTTCGATCCCTGCCAGGACCGGTTTTCATTCTTTTTTTTCCAAACTTAACATATTTTCATATTTTATTTTATTTTAATATTTTTCATGCATTTTAATTCTTTTCATAATTTTATTTCTGCATTAAAAAATCGTCAAAAATTATTTTTCTTTTCACATTATTTTCAGAAAACCTTTATTTAATTTATAAAATTAAAAAATATAATTTTGCATGCATATTTATTTTTATTCATATTTTTGCATTTTGATCACTTTTAATTCATTTTAAATTATTAAATTGCATCAAAAATCCCAAAATTTATTTTAGCATATTTATATTATTCCGACGTAATAATTTTCTCATATAAAATTTGCATTTTACTAACATTTTTTCTCTTGTTCGATTCATATCGTATTTAGATTTCTCATTCCTTTCAGTTGATCCGATTCGCGATTCTTTCTTTATCATTTTATTTTTCAATAATGTAACTACATGGGATGTAATAGTTTAAATTAGGACTTTATTTTCCGCATTTTAAAATTATGTATCTACCCAAAGCCATGTAATAGCGTAGAGACATTTACCTTTCCGTACTTTACATTCCGCATTTTAATTTCCGCACCTATAAATTGCTAGTAACTAGGCGTGTATGGCAAGATAATAAGCGTAGCCACTAATTTGCAAGATAAAATATAAAATCAACATACTTCTTTCACGCCCATTAGGGGTAATTCTCTCGTTGCCTTTGCGAATTCAAAATGGTCATGTCCCTCGAACGTAGAGGTATCCTAGCACCGTTGCCTTTGTCATACCCCAAAATTTGCCCTCCATATATATTCAAAAGATTTCAAGGATTCCTCAAGAGTTGATCGGACAAACTCTCCTAGACAATCAACCCAAACTAGGGTTTGGTATCTCTCAAGTCAAGATGGGTTTCCAACATCTCAATGGTCTTCATGCCTCCTCATATGCTTCAAAGATTCTCCATGTCAAGTTTCAAGCCTCACAAGTCAAGTTTCCTCGGCAATTGCTCGGATGGTTGAAAATCGGGTGTATTGGACAAAAAGTCAACATGGTCAACATACGTCAAAACTTCGATTTTGGTCAACATCCTCATTTTGAAGTTACATTCATCATTTGATCAAGGGTTGATCATGATTCATCAAGAAAACTCAAGATTTGCTCAAAGTCAAACTTTCTAAATTAGGGTTTAGATGAAAAGTCAACTGAACTTTGTTGATCATAACTTTCTCATACTTTCTCGAAATTTTCCACCAAAGCTCATTTTGAAGGAAATTCAATTCTCTACAACTTCATGTCTCACAAGAATGTCAAAAAATGCTTCATTTGAGAGGTATAGCTCAAACGTTCTGGTCATTTCCAAAGTCAACAAAAAGTCAACTTTTTGATTTGAAGATATATTGAGCATGGTAACTCCAAATGAGATGAGACCAAAGACATTGGTTATAGGACTCTTAGAGCTTTCCAAAAAGTCTAAAAACACTCAAAAGTGTGGAAAATTGAGCAAGTTACACCATTCACAAGTTGGGCAATTTTGGAAGAATGCACAAAGAGAGATACTTCAAAAAATCAAATCTTTTGCAAATGGGCCTACTTTTTCTTCATCCTAACTTGTTCCTCATGCAATTAGGAATGTCCAAGCCCAATGCCACGAATTTTTGATTTATTTTTCTATTTAATTTGTAATTTATTTATTTAAATGCAAATTAAATCTTAAAATAAATTATAAAATCAAAATTAATTGGAAGATTGATTTTTATTGCTTTCTTGTGATCCAATCAACCCATAAATGCCAGAAATTTCAAAATTAGATCAAATTTGGCAAGATTGGATTGAAATTGGACAAAATTTGAAAATTTGATTTCATGAGAATATCAAATTTGATTTCCATTGAATGTTGATCAATTCTTTCCAAATTCAATCCCAAATCCATCCAGCATATATACTTGATGCATACCTATCAAGAGAGACGAAAAAATTGGCTCAGAAACCCTATTCTCAAAGTGAAAAAATCGTGTTCTTGAAGCAATTGGCAATCCTTGTTCCAGCTCGTTTCAATCGGTTTGAGGTGTCAAACACATTCCTTGATACCCGGGAGTGATTCGGATACTTACAATGCCAAATACATCCGAATCAAGAAATACGATTTTGGTTTGTTCATCTTTTTCCAAATTCGATTTACATTTTCATGCATTTTTAACACATTTGGTTGTTGTTTTGTGATTAGTAGGAAGATTGCAAGCGATCCGGGTTGTTTGATTGAGTTTCCATGGCTTAGAACTCGTATTGCCATTGTTAGGGTTCTGTATCGAATTAGGGTTTCTCTATCAGAAAATTTGACCAACAAGACTAGTACCAATGCATTCGAAATGACACCCTGAATCGAACCATGGCTTTAGAATTAATTTATATTATGTATGATTTTCGATTTTGCGGTGTAGCGTCGAACCAAAGCGCTATCTTTCAAAAATTCAAAAGGTTGAAGATGGTGAATGGCGCGAAGCGGATGGGCGAGCGTGTTATTTTCAAATCGTTCCGTTTCCAACAGTTGATACACATGGCTCGATTGGTTAGGCGTGGATTGTTCATGGATACTCTCCCTGGTCACGAGTTCGATCCTCATCAGGACCAGTTTTGCCTTTCTTTTTCCAAAACTCAACTTTTCTCAATTATTTTCATATTTTTCATTATTTTTAATATTTCCATTCATTTTAATTCTTTTCATATTTTTTTTATTTTTAAAAATTACCAAAAACATTTATTCTTTTTACATTATTTTCACAAAAATGTTTATTTAATTTAATAAATTTAAAAATACAATTTTTGCATGCGTATTTATTTTTATTTTTATTTTAGCATTTAAATCATTATAAATTGCATTTTAATTATTAAATCTTTTCCAAAAAATTATTTTAACTTATTTATCTTATTTCCAGCATATATTAATTTTCTCATATTAAAATTTGCATTTTTCTAACATTTTTTCTCTTGTTCGATTCATATTGCATTTCCCGATTTTCTTATTCTTTCACAGGTTGCTCCGATTCGGACGTGTTCTTTTATCGTTTTATTTTTCCAATAATGTAATTGTCCATGGGTTGTAATAGTTTAATCTAGGGTTTTATTTTCCGAGTTTAAATTATGTATCGCCCAAATGTAATAGCGTAGGATTTATCTTTCCGCACTTTACATTCCGCATTTTACTTTACGCTTTATCAATTGCTAGTAATTAGCGTGTATGGCAAGACTAATAATCAACATAGCTCACTAGCTTCAAGATAAAATATGAATTTGACACACTTTCACACATGCACCCCTTAGGTAATTCTCTCTCGATGCCTTTTCGATTTCAAATGGTCATGTCCTCGACGTAGAGGTATTCTAGCACCGGCCTTCCAAACAAATCATCATAGTCCTTCGATACAAAGATCATAAGACCCACGATGTCGCCTCCGAATACATGATCTTGACCCTCGATTGTCGCCTCGAAAATGATGATAGTCCCTTGAATGTGCTAGGATACTTCCCAAGTTGTTCTATGACCATCCGATGTCCCTTGAATGTCCTTACATCCAACGAATGGAGCTACCTACTAACTAATGGTATGGCTGCGCTATTCTAAAGGAACGTAGAAGTACAAAAGCGACCAATTACGAGTGGGTAAATAAGTCTTTTAGTTGCTCGCTCTATCAAATGCTTTTCACACCACACACTTTTTCAAAGTTCAAACTCTTTTCAAAACAAAACATTTAGAACACTTTGTATACACTCCTACATGAGTCATTACAAAGTCAAAGCGAAATGCCTTTTCAAAACATTTTGTCAAACACAGAAAGCAATTTTAAAAGTGATCTAGAGCAACTAAGAGCCGTAGATAACTACGGATGGAAAGGGGTGCTAATACCTTCCTTTTCATATTCTCCGAACTCGAATCTAACGAAGGTCTTTTTCATTACTTTTACCCCTTAATTGGATAAAATAAAAGTCGGTGGCGACTCTTGCTATCCGCACATTTGGATACAAAATCCTACAAAGTCAGTTCACCGTATCACAGGCTGGCGACTCTGGAGGATACACCTAAAAGAGAAATTGCCTTAGGGATTTCTAGATAACCTTTATTGCTTTTTGTTTGACTTGCTTTATCTTTAAGGGTTGCTTGGGTATTATATTGTTGGGGATCCTACACCGGATCGGGTTTCCTTTTAGGTAAGTGGCATTAGATCATCGCGACGCTGGGCGATATAACTACGCAGTCAATGATGGCTACGTTAGCGTGACACTTTGGTTGTCCGATACTCTTCATTCCCAAGTTGAAGATAGTATTTGGCTTCTGCGTGGTGTCAAGCGCTAACTAAACTTTTAGAACCTTAATTGACCCATCTTGGCCATTAGAAGGTAGTGAGATGGCGGCTTTGTGTAGACCGAGGTTGGTTGATACTCGATGCTCGCTCATTGAGATTAGACTTTTGGGACATTTCGATCGACCACTTGGCGTTGTATTGAAATAAGCACCTACGAGAAAGATCTATGATGATTCCTAGAACCGGTTACTATTATAGGACAGGATGAACCAACTCAAACTTTTGGTGGGGTAATCACCTATACCTCATGCAAGCCTTAAACATAGGCTCATTGTGTGAATTGTTTGTGTGTGCTAAACATGACATCATGACATCATCCATTGCATATCATTTCTAACTATTTCAAGGACCTAGGGATTTATCTTTGCTGTTTTGTGGTGTTATGGCTTCTAGAAAGACTATCGAATCAACTTCATGGGTATCCCTTCTCACTCAAAGAATTGGTTTGAAATTCCGACCATGCTTCATCAAAAGACATGGTTATCTACTTGATTTGGTTATCTCGGTTTTGAAGAAGATATGATGCATGTCTATTCCAGTTCTTTGATCCGAAACACCATTGCTTTACATTTCAGATTATCATTGGTTCCTACCTTAGAAGAGTTCTCTAAGCTACTTGGGTACCTATTCTTGACCAAATGCCATTCACGGTTTGGAAAAGGTTCCTAAGTTTGAAGACATCATCACCTTACATCTTAAGCGCTCGGACATTGAAGCCAATTGGGAAACAAGAAGCGGAGTTAAGGGTTTACTTTCAAGTTCCTAATTAAGCAGGAATTCCTCAAAGTTATGAGTTTCCATGCATTTGAAAACATTGTGGCCTTATTAATTTATGGTTTGGTTATATTTCCTAACTCGGATCAATTCATAGATATCAATGCCATCAAGTTGTTCCTTACCCGCAATCCACCTACTTTACTTGGAGATATTCTACATTCTCTCCACTCGTACTACTAAAAGACAAGGAACTCTCATGTGTTGTGTACGTTACTTTCAAGGTGGTTTATTTCGCACCTTCCTCCATCGATTTTGAAGAACGAACAAAGGTTGAGATGGTCTCAAAGGCTAATGTCACTCTCCGTTCGGATATCCGTTGGAGTCTTTTCTCTCAAAGGACTTCACCTTCATTGGCGTTGTGGAGAATTCCTAATGTACCACTCCTTGGTATAAGGGAGGTAACCCTTTCTTAGCTCTCACGTCGGTTTGGTTTTGCCCAAGAGATGGTCCACATGATATGCTTCTCAAGACATTGTGTTCGACTACAATCACGATCTCGAATTAAGCGAAGGTTTATACACGCTTGGGGCATGGTAAAGAGGCGATACCAAGACTTTGGGGCACCAAAATCCATTCCTTGGGAACCTTACCTCAAATGGGTGAGCTCGAGCTCAAAACCTCATGATGCCATTCACGCTGTTCTACCAATTATGGAACTGTTGCTATAGGTGGCGTACCCTATCTTGTTCTCCATCGACATGCCTCTGATTTTGAAGACTTGAAGAGATCTGGATTCGACTTAAAGAAGAGGGATACCTTTGAAGCTCAATGCTATGCAAGCGAGAAGAAAGTGCTAGAGTTGACCAAGTTACTTCACGAGGGCGAAATCAACGCTTACATCGGCACGAGGAGCGCCATGGGAGACTTAGAGCTTTAGGATGTTTATGTTTTCTTTTATTGTTTGAACTATCTTTTGTACTTAAAAAAAGGAATAATAAAAAGTACTAATAAATGTTTGCTCATTGCTTGTTTAACAAATTTAAATCTCTTAGGTCCTTGAAAACATTGCATTGCATTCGCATAAACATAGCATAGCATAGCATAACATTGCATCACGGTACATTAGAGTTGGTTTTCTCATTTGCTCGCTATTTATTTTAGCGAAATGGCTCTTGAACAAACTGTCAAAGATCTCGAGCTCAGAATGCTCGGTTTAAGATGTTCTGACTTGGTCAAGGCCAAGAAGATCTGAAAGCTCATCAACAAAGAAGAAAGTTGTTGGTCTCCTCAACATGGGTAGGCGTTTCAAAGGGTCTAAGGTGGTCGGTCGGTTGAGCTCTCGAAGGAAGTGTCCATACAGGGAGTAGGGTGATGAAGGTGATTAGCATGAACCAAAGAGGAGGAGAGGACCACTCTGATTATAGCCAACACTCGATGAAGATGACAAGTACAAACAAGTTCGATCTGAATCTTGTGGAAACACGAAGATGTCGGGCTGAATTTTGATGATCTAAGTCTTGTTCTGGTGTGGTGATTCCTCCCAAGTTCAAAGTTCCAACTTTTGACAAGTATGATGGCATGTCTTGCCCAAACGCATTTGAAGTCCTATGTCCAAGATCAATCCCACGATGGCGAGAAAGTTGTGGATGCACTATTTTCAAGAGAGTTTGTCGGGAACCAGTTGGAATGGTACTATCGACTAGAGAATGGCCGTATCCGTACTTGGGTGATTTGGTGATGCTCTCTCTGACAATATGAAGTACAATCTTGAGTTGACACCCACTGCATGCAACTACAAAGCATGTCTATGGTCGTGACGAGAAGTTCGAGGGTATGCTCAAGTGGAGAGATCTAGCGGTGAGTTCAACCACCCTTGTCCAATAGGGTTGGTTGATATGTTTGTAGAACAGCTTGCGGGCCCATTCTTCAATCATCGAATTGGAAATTCTTCATCCAGATTCATAGGTGATATTGATGACGGCGCATTGAAGGCGGTATCAAGTGGGAAGATCCATGTAGAGTCATCTTCAATCTGCGAAGAGATCTTTTGGTGGTAAGAAAGAAGCCAATCGTGTGTGGTCGAAAAGCCGAGGCCAAGCCGCGCTCAATCGTGAGGGCGGTTGTGATCTCGATCCTACATCAGCCTGACCTCAACGAGACAACGGCGTAGTCGAGCGCGCCACGAGGCAGGTTCTGATCAACATGCCATTGTCAAAGCCTTGCAACACATGTTGAAAGCGAATTGATAACCTTGAGGGATCCTCCTCGGAATGTCAACACTTCCTCTCAGTACAATCAAATGCTAAGTGTGCTTACCATTCCAATAGCCGGGGCACGACAACGACAATTGTTGGGCTCACGAAGAACAAAATTCAAGATATGATTGAAGCTAAGCAGTTGAGTTTGACCTCTGTCGAGACTCGAGATGTGATCAGCGCCTATGCCTAACCATGACAAGAGTTCAATCTTTGTTGGTGTGATACTTATGTTTCAACATAGATGACTTGACCATTCCTCGATGGTATTAAGAAGAATTTGTTGCAAGCGGTGTCAATCCGGGATGCCCGGAATCGTTGGTGCCCATCACTTTGATGGTTGTGCTTGGTTGAGAAGGCGTGTTCGATGCATGATGGATAACCGTGAGATACTATTTACGAAACCACACATGCGGCTGTGAAGAAATGTCTAAGTTGAAGATTGACAGATAAACGTTACCATGTATAGGATACCTTGGGGCAGCCAAGTGGAAAATATGATTACATGGTGAAGTACCTTTGTCCTAATAGTTACAAGATTCCTATTGAAGATGTTAAGGCGACGGATGGGGTGATTTCCAGAAGACTATCTTGATGTTAACACAATAAGTTTCCTCTGCGATCCTATGCCTAGGTGGCACCTCTCATTATCACTTCTCCAGACCAATTCTATATTCCTCGACAAAGCTATCCCTTGGAACTATGGGTGATGTTTATTATCATGGCGTCAAGCAAGATCCTCGACAATTGAAGATCTTACCATTGGAGCTACCGTTCGACATTGACAACATCTAGGATCAAGTAAGGTGACGAGCGGAAGGGTATTCTCTCGAGATCTCTCCTCCAAAACTGCGACTCCATTTCGCATTCCACTACTCAATCAATATCCCACTAGAGGAAGAACGGTGACTCATCACCTTTCGACAGTACCAAAGGAAGTTCTTGAAGACACCTCAAGCAAAAATGGAGGAAATTCTAGAGATCATCAAGAAGAGTGATTACAATGTTGTGGAGCAGTTAGGACGGACTCCGTCAAAATTTCCATGCTCGCTTTGCTCTTGTGAGGCTCATGCTAATGCCTTGGTGAAGTTTGAAGAATGCTCATGTGCCGCAAGACACTACCAGTCAATTCGAAGTTTGTATTGCTAGCTGGCTGCCAACAACGGCCTAGGCTTCTCGATCTTGATTTGACTCCTTAGGAAAGAAACACAAAGCCTTGCACATCTTTGTTGAATGCAAAGTTTCTACATCTCATGTTTTGGTTGACACGGTTACTCTGAATATCCTAGAAGCGCTTTTGATCGACTTGATGTCGAAGGGTTGGTTACGAGACCAGTGACATAATAGTGAGAGCTTTTGATGGTTCTAAGACAGTGCTTGGAAAGCTCACGCATGCTGTTAAAGTCGGTTCCCAGACTTTTGATTCCACTTTCTTTGTCATGGACATCCGTCCGGCTTACTCTTACCTACTTGGGCGCCTTGGATACATGGGGCGGTATTGTACCTCTACCACATCAGGCTGTACCCGGTGAAAGGGAAGGTTTTCTGGGTGTGTGGTGAAGAAGAGTATATGGTCGATCATCTCCAGTCGTTCGATTACCTTGAGATGGAAGGAGAATTCTTGAGACTCCTGTCAAGTTTTGAAACAATCCCAGTCATGCTGTTGACTCTCCTGTCACTCCTAAAGTTGCTAAAGTTCCGCCTAGGATGGCCTCGTTGAAAGATGCTTTCTCTTTGTTGAAGAAGGAAGGAGTGCTATTTGGGGGCTCCACGATCTTCCTTTCAATTTGACAAGGCGGTTTAGGCTTCACCATCAAGGTCGGAAGATGATACGCGTGACGTCTTGGCCAACTTCCTTTCGCATCGGCAGTGGAATCCATGCTATAGAAGGCAGCGACAAGCGACTTGACATCAGTGGATCTTCGACTCGGATCATGGACTCGGCAATTGGAAGGCTGAAGGCGTCGTACCAATCTCCTTTAGTCGGGGGTAATTGCTCTTGTTTTGTTTTGCTTTTCGTATTTCTTTATGTTTTGAACAATAAACTTTGAAAGCCTAGTGCCTTGCAGGGCATCATGGCTCGTTGCGAGGGTTATTATCTGTCGTTTGCGTATTTTCATTCAATAAATCGTTGGACTTTTGCATTCAATTGTTTGTTTCTTTCTTTTACTTTATCACCTTCAAAAAAGCTATGTGTTCTTACACACACCCACGTGATACCTTTGCGAGATCACTTTCGAGAATCTAGTTAATATGACTTGATAATCCGATCTACCAGCCGAAAAAGTGAGGAAGATTGTGATGCGGAGAACTTGAATGCTACTGCAAGAAGAAGCGAGTTATCTGACCACGAAGCAAGTTGAGGTTGTGAATTTGGGTACTAGAAGCGAAGAAAAGAGATCAAGATAGGAGCGGGTCTTGAGAACAATGTTAAAGAAAGGTTGATTCGGATGCTACGAGACTATATTGAGGTTTTGCTTGGTCATACGAAGACATGCGAGGTTTGGACATTGATATTGTGGTACAGATTGCCAACAAAGAGGTTTTCTCGGTGAAACAGAAGGTTAAATCGTGTCGTCACGAGATGTCGGAAAAATCAAAGCGAGTTATGAAACGTTCAATGCGGTTCTTATTTGTCACCTCCATCCCGATGGGTTGCAAATATGGTGCCCGTGCCTAAGGATGGTAAAATGCGAATGTGTGTGAATTCAGAGATCTAAACAAAGCGAGTCAGAAGGCGACTTCCCACTTCCTCGTATTGATGTTACGGTTGACAACACTGCTCGGCATAAGGTTTTCTCCTATGGATGGTTTCTCGGTTTAATCGGATCAAAATGGCTCGAAGACATGGAAAGACTACTTTTGTTACGGTGGGGCACTTTACGCTACAAGGTTATCGTTCGGTTGAAGAGCGAGCGCACTTACCAGCGTGCTATGGTGACATTGTTTCATGACATGATTCATCACGAGATAGAGGTCTCGTCGGCGACGTGATAGCTCGATCCACGGTGAAGAAGAACATCTTGATCATTTAAAGCTGTTGACGGGTTGAAGAGTCTGATTGAGGCGAATCAACAAGTGCACCTTTGGAGTCGGATCCGGAAAACTCTAGGGTTTGTAGTCGATGGAAGAGGTATTGAGGTTGACCTGCGAAGGTTAAAGCTATTCAAGAGATGCAACTCCCGCTTAGAGAAGAAGTCGAAGGTTTCTTGGGCGATTGAACTACATTGCGGATTCATTGCACATAGCGCTACTTGTGAGCCAATCTTCAAGTTACTAAGAAAGATCAAGTGGTAGAATGGAGCAGCGATTGCGGATCGCTTTTGACAAAATCAAGGGTACTCGAGTCCTCCTATTACGATGCTTGAAGGAAGACCTCTTATCATGTACTTGGCGGTGTTAGAGAACTCAATGGGGTGTGTGTTGGGGCAACATGTGCAGTCGAAAGAGCATGCAATATACTACCTTAGCAAAAAGTTTACATTGTGAAACAAGATACTCACGGCTTGAAAACTTGCAGCGCTTTGGCTTGGGCTACTCGCGCTAAGGCAGTATATGTTGACTCACACTACCTTGTTGATTTCCAAGATGGATCAGATAAAATACATATTTGAGAAACCGGCTCTCTCGGAAGAATAGCAAGATGGCAAATGATCTTGACGAATATGACATCGATACACTTCTCGAAGCGATCAAAGAGTGTGGTAGCCGATCATTTGGCTCACCAACCGTGATGACTATCGATCTATGCTGTTAATTTCAGACGAAGATGTTTTGCTAATTCTGATTGAAGAACCGGGCCAGACGAAGGACACGAGCAGGGATCGATGGACTATGGTCTTTGATGGAGCCTCAAGCGCCTTGGAAATGGCATTGGCGCCATCGTTACATCCCTGGTAGACCTCCTTTCACTTGATTATGTTTCGTTGCACTAACAACATGGCGAGTCTGAGGCGTGCATCATGGGTCTTAAAGGCTGCTATTGACTTAATCAAGTTCTTACAAGTGTATGGAGACTCGACTTTGGTGATCGGTCAGTTAAGGGAGTGGGATCACGAAGCATCGAATCTCATTCGTGTCGAGCATGTTACGAGTTTGATTCCCTACTTTGAAGAGATTACTTTCAATCACATTCCACGAGAGGAGAATCGTTGTTGGACGCATTGGCTACTATATGTCTATGTTCAAGGTCGAGATGGGACAACGAGGCTCGGATCATCATTGAGAGGTTTGGCGAACCAGCGTATTGTTGTGAGCTTGGCCTGAGAAGAAACCTTGGTACTATGGTAAAGAGGTATCTTGAGACTCGGGGATATCCAGGCATACATTAATGATAAAGTTCATGATAAGATTTGCTTCAAATTCTTTCTCGTGGCGTCTTATACAAAGCATAACCCGACTTGTGCTTACTCATTGTGTAGACCAAAACGACAATCGTATCATGGAAGAGTTACCGAAGGCGGTTGGTACCCTCAGGGACACACCATAGCTAAGAAGATTTTGAGAGCAGGTTACTATTGGTCCACCATGGTGTCATTGCAGATCTTGTCACAAGTGCGGTTATGCGAGACAAAGTGCCGTCCTCCGTTACCTCAGAATGTTCTAGGCTCCTTGGCCTTTTGCAATGTGGGGCATTGACATGATTGGAGAAATTAAGCCTGACTTCCAATGGACATCGTTTCATCCTTGTGGCAATTGATTACTTTACCAGTGGGTAGAAGCGCCTCGTTTGCATCTGATTACCAAGAATGTTGTGGCTCGATTCATCAAGCATAATCTTATCATCGGTATGGCACTCCAGAAAGGATTATCAGGATATGGCTCAATCTCAACAACAAGATGATCACCGAACTACTGCGTTCAAGATCAAACATCATAATTCTTCTCCATATCGGCCTAAGATGAATGGCGCGATGGAAGCCGCCAACAAGAACATTAAGAGATTATCTGAGAAGATGGCGGTGACTTACAAAGATTGGCATGAGATGTTACCATTTCCTCTTCATGGTTATCCTTTCCTTTGAACATCAGCGAGACCTTCTCTCTGTATCACGGTAGGCGTCTTACCCATCGAGTTCGAGATACCCTCAACGAGTCCTCCGGGAGGCGAGTTGGCGAAGGCGATTGGGTCGAGTTCGCCTTGACAGTAACTTGATTGATGAGAAGCGCGTCCATGCCATGGACGAGGTTTACGAGCGAATGATCGAGCATTTAACAAGAAGGTCAAGCAAGAGTCTACAAGTCGGTGATCTAGTAGTCAATCACAAGGAGATCGAGGGCAAATGGACTCCCACCTATGAGGACCATTTGTAGTCAAGGGGTATTATTCCGGTGACTATGATACTTAGCACCATGGATGGTGAAGACTTCCACACCACGAGCGAGACATAGTCAAAAAATACTACGCATGAAATAGACGCTAGGTCGGCGAACCTAGGCAAAAATAAGGGCATCTGGCGAGCAAAGGTTCGGGCAAAAATAAGGATATATACAAAATATGTACACGGCAAGTCGAAAACACGAAAAGGCGGCTTGGGCAAAAGGTATCGGTGGGTGAAAACCGAAAGGCGGTCTAGGCAAAGTTAGATTTAAAGTGCGACTATGTCTCTTCGGATCACACCTTCGGACTACTATCGACATTCAAGGTTCAAATGGCGAAGATCAATTCCTCACTTTCTCACGGCAGCGGAGATGAGATAGTCGAAATATATAGTACTAGCATAGTTGGAACTTAACGAGATTGTTTTATAGCTTTTTACCTTTCTTGTGTACAAACTACTTGGTCATCATACCTTTCAAATAAGCAAGCTTCTTTCTCTTTACAATTTCATTGTTGTTGTTGCAATAAGTCCAGCGTTTGTTTTGAATGATTATATCATCGACAAAAGAATCTAATCCAAACATACGAAAAGTGAACATACAAAGTACTTACGAGGCTCCGAGGTGGGGCGGACGAAAGTCACCAAGCATTCCCCAGAGCATGATTCCCACAAAGGTGTCACTCACAACACACCATCCCAGCGGATATCGTTAGTCTGACGGTGATTCCACTCAGCGAGCAACGTTACATGAGTCTCAGCGGTAACACTTCATCCCAGCGGATATTTCTCAATCCTCCCCTTCTCCCGGCGGTATCGGACTGAAACTTGGTCGGATAGTGCATCGAAGACATACCTTTTATTCCCAGAGATTACAACGGACTCAGACTCTTCTAGGGGTCTCGGCAACCTCGAATGCTCTCCGGCCAAGATCTACACAGAATCCCGTGGGCGTCTCAAATTTCCTCCACGGGATCTACATACAAGATCCCAACGGATCGCCTCCAGTTCTCCTCGGCGGGGTCTATGGGTCTCAACAACGAGCTTCTCAAATCTCTACCTTCCTCGACAATATCTAGGCCCAAGACTTGGTCGAGATAGTGCATCGGAGGAATCGAGGATATCTTTCTTCTCCCAAAGCGGGGTTTCCACCTACTCGATTCCCCAGCGAGTCGAGAAATCTTCAAGCGAACATCCGCATCTTCTTCAAGATGGATATGTTTTGAAATATCACAACATCTAACATTCATACATTACTCATAAAGTCATAATTCATGCATATGTCATTCATATACTTTGTCATGCATCATACTTTGCATAAAGCTAACAAATATTCTATCAAAGTTTCTATTGTTTTCTCCAACAGTAACAATCATACGGCGAACAGGTCGAGTTAAGCCCGAACCGGCGGAAAACTATCCGAAAGACAGCCTGGTTGTCCTCCGACAGTGGTCGAGGATTAAGCCGGTCGGCGGGAAAACTATCGAAGACCACCCTTGGTTGTCCTCCGGCAGTGGTCGAGATTAAGCCCGAACCGGCGGAAAACTATCAGAAGAACGCCTCGGTTATCCTCGATAGCGACGATGGATCAACACCGATGCACAGAGAAGCTATCCATATTTTGCCAACTCAATCTCCTAAGTGTCGACCACGAAGATTTATTCGGCTGACAACTCTGAGTCTGGCGTATGATTCGGTTGCCTGGATGGCATCTTAAGCCCATCTCCGACTACTTGTCAACATTTCTTCACTTTCGAATGACTGCATATATGGTTAAAATCAATACAAACCAATAACTTCATTCAAAGTGAACACGAAGTCTAACGTCGACTCCCGGATGGCATCTCAAGCCCAGTCTCCTCTTCGAAACATCTACAGTCTATATGACTCACCCCAGCATCGACCTTCCGGATGGCATCTTAAGCCATCTCCGTCAATTCTCCTATCAACAATCTCGAGTCTAGCGTCGACTCATTCACCGGCTTCTCGAGCGGCATCATGAAGCGTTCCGCATCATCGACCAACCGCGGTGCAAATTTTCGGTGTACTCGGTGTTCAATCATCTTCTCGGTCACGAAAGACAAGCATGTCAATCTAACCCTTCAGTACAAGGCGATTGAGCGAGGCGGTATCATACCCCAAATTTGCCCTCCATATATTTCAAGATTTGGATTCCTCGAGAGTTGATCGGACAAACTCTCTCTGAGCAATCAACCCAAACTAGGGTTTGGTATCTCTCAAGTCAAGATGGGTTTCCAACATCTCAATGGTCTTAATGCCTCCTCATATGCTTCAAGATTCTCCATGTCAAGTTTCAAGCCTCCGAGTCAAGTTTCCTCAGTGATTGCTCGGATGGTTGAAAATCGGGTGTATTGGACAAAAAGTCAGCTTGGTCAACATACGGTCAAAACTTGATTTTGGTCAACATCCTCATTTTGAAGTTACATTCATCATTTGATCAAGGGTTGATCATGATTCATCAAGAAAACTCAAGATTTGCTCGAAAGTCAAACTTTCTAAATTAGGGTTTAGATGAAAAGTCAATGAACTTTGGTGATCATAACTTTCTCATACTTTCTCAGAAATTTTCCACAAAGCTCATTTTGAAGAAATTCAATTCTCTACAACTTCATGTCTCACAAGAATGTCAAAAATGCTTCATTTGAGAGGTATAGCTCAAAACATTACGGGTCATTTCAAAGTCAACAAAAGTCAACTTTTTGTTTGAAGATATATTGAGCATGGTAACTCCAATTGAGATGAGACCAAAGACATTGGTTAGAGGACTCTTAGAGCTTTCCAAAGTCAAAACACTCAAAAATGTGGAAAATTGAGCAAGTTACACCATTCACAAGTTGAGCGATTTTGGAAGAATGCACAAGAGATACTTCAAAAAATCAAATCTTTTGCAAATGGGCCTACTTTTCTTCATCCTAACTTGTTCCTCATGCAATTAGGAATGTCCAAGCCCAATGCCACGAATTTTTGATTTATTTTTCTATTTAATTTGTAATTTATTTATTTAAATGCAAATTAAATCTTAAAATAAATTATAAAATCAAAATTAATTGGAAGATTGATTTTTATTGCTTTCTTGTGATCCAATCAACCCATAAATGCCGACAATTTCGAAATTAGATCAAATTTGGCAAGATTGGATTGAAATTGGACAAAATTTGAAAATTTGATTTCATGAGAATATCAAATTTGATTTCCATTGAATGTTGATCAATTCTTTCCAAATTCAATCCCAAATCCATCCAGCATATATACTTGATGCATACCTATCAAGAAGACGAAAAAATTGGCTCAGAAACCCTATTCTCAAAGTGAAAAATCGCGTTCTTGAAGCAATTGGCAATCCTTGTTCCATTTCGTTTCAATCGGTTTTGAGGTGTCAAACACATTCCTTGATACCGGGTGATTCGGATACTTACATTGCCAAAATACATCGAATCAAAATACGATTCGGTTTGTTCATCTTTTCCAAATTCGATTCTTTTTCATGCATTTTAACACATTTGGTTGTTGTTTTGTGATTAGTAGGAAGATTACTAGCGATGCGGGTTGTTTGATTGAGTTTCCATGGCTTAGAACTCGTATTGCCATTGTTAGGGTTCTGGTATGAATTAGGGTTTCTCTATCGGAAAAATTGACCAACAAGACTAGTACCAATGCATTCGGAATGACACCTGAATGAACCATGGCTTTAGAATTAATTTATATTATGTATCTTGCATTTCGATTTTGCGGGGTGTGGCGTCGAACCAAAGCCGTATCTTTCAAAAATTCAAAGGTTGAAGATGGTGATGGCGCGGCGAGAGAAGCGAGATGGGCGGCGCGTGTTATTTTCGTCGTTCCTTTTCAAGCAGTTGATACACATGGCTCGGTTGGTTAAGGCGTGGATTGTTCATGGATACTCTCCACGGTCACGAGTTCGATCCTCGTGGGACCGGTTTGCCTTTCTTTTCCAAAACTCAACTTTTCTCAATTATTTCATATTTTCCATTATTTTTAATATTTCCATTCATTTTAATTCTTTTCATATTTTTTTTATTTTTAAAAATTACCAAAAACATTTATTCTTTTTACATTATTTTCACAAAAATGTTTATTTAATTTAATAAATTTAAAAATACAATTTTTGCATGCATATTTATTTTTATTTTAGCATTTAAATCATTATAAATTGCATTTTAATTATTAAATCTTTTCCAAAAAATCCCAAAAAATTATTTTAACTTATTTATCTTATTTCCAGCATATATTAATTTTCTCATATTAAAATTTGCATTTTTCTAACATTTTTTCTCTTGTTCGATCCATATTGCATTTCCCGATTTTCTTATTCTTTCACAGGTTGCTCCGATTCGGACGTGTTCTTTTATCGTTTTATTTTTCCAATAATGTAATTGTCCATGGGTTGTAATAGTTTAATCTAGGGTTTTATTTTCCATAAGTTTAAATTATATACGCCCCAAAGCCATGTAATAGCGTAGGATTTATCTTTCCACTTTACATTCCGCATTTTTACTTTCCGCACCCTATCAATTGCTAGTAATTAGGCGTGTATGGCAAGACTAATAATCAACATAGCTCACTAGCTTCAAGATAAAATATCTGAATTTGACACACTTCTTTCACACACACCCGGGTAATTCTCTCGATGCCTTTTCGATTTCAAATGGTCATGTCCCTCGGACGTGAGAGTATTCTAGCATCGCGCCTTCAAACAAATCATCATAGTCCCCGATACAATCATAAGACCCACGATGTAAGCCTCCGAATACATGATCTTGACCCTCGATTGTACTCACGAAAAATGATGATAGTCCTTCGAATGTGCTAGGATACTTCACTGCAAGTTACCTTCTATGACCATCCGATGTCCTTGAATGTCCGCTTACATCCACAGATGGGCTACCTACTAACTAATGGTATGGCTAAGCTATTCTAAAGGAGCGTAGAAGTACAAAAGCGATCAATTACGAGGTGGGTAAATAAGTCTTTTAGTTGCTCGCTCTATCAAATGCTTTTCACCACACACTCTTTTCAAAGTTCAAAACTCTTTTCAAAACAAAACATTTCGAACACTTTGTATACACTCCTACATGAGTCATTACAAAGTCAAGCGAAATGCCTTTTCAAAACATTTTTGTCAAACACCGAAGCAATTTTAAAAAGTGATCTAGAGCAACTAAGAGCCCGTAGATAACTACGGATGGAAAGGGTGCTAATACCTTCCCTTTTCATAACCATTCTCCAACTCAGAATCTAACGAAGGTCTTTTACATTACTTTTACCTTCCCTTAATTGGATAAAATAAAAGTCGGTGGCGACTCTTGCTATCCGCATTTGGATACAAAAAATCCTACAAAGTCGAGTTCACGTATCACGGCCTTCAAACAAATCATCATAGTCCCTTGATACACGATGTCGGCTTCGAATACATGATCTTGACCCTCGATTGTCGCCTACGAAAATGATGATAGTCCTTGAATGTGCTAGGATATTTCCTACAAGTTGCCTTCTATGACCATCCGATGTCCTTGAATGTCGCTTACATCACGAATGGAGCTACCTACTCTTAGTGATAATTAGCGCTATTCTAAAGGAACATAAAAGTATAAAAACCAATTGGTGGGTAAATAAGTCTTTTTAGTTGCTCTAAACGAATACTTTTCACACCATCTTTTTCAAAGTTCAAACTTTTTCAAAGCGAAGCATTTCCGAACACTTTGTATACACTACATGAGTCATTACAAAGTCAAAAGCGAAATACCTCAAAACACATTTTGTCGAAACCTGCGAGAAAGCAATTTTAAAAGGTGATCTAGAGCAACTAAGGCCGTAGATAACTCGGATGGAAAAGAGTGCTAATACCTTCCCTTTTCATAACCATTCTCCCGAACTCGGAATCTAAGCGAAGGTCTTTTACGTACTTTTACCTTCCGTAATGGATAAAAATAAAAGTCGGTGGCGACTCTTGCTATCCGCACATTTGCGATACAAAAATCCTACAAAGTGGACCACATTGTACAATACCAAGCAACCCTTAAAAGTAAAGCAAGCAAGTTAAGCGAAGCAATAAAGGTGTTCTATAAATCCTTAAGGGGTGTCTCGGCGGAAGTCGCGAGTTGTAACACGGTGGGCGGCTTTGTGGATTTTGTATATAAATGTGCGGATGCGAGTGCCACGACTTTCTTTTATCCAATTAAGGGAAGGTAAAAGTACGAGAAAAGAGACCGTTAGATTCGGTAAGGAGAGGTTATGAAAGGGAAGGTATTAACACCTTTCCATCAGTTATCTGGGCTCTTAGTTGCTCTTAGATCACTTTAAAATGGCTTTACGTGTTTGACAAAATGTTTTGAAAAGACATTTACTTTAATGATTCATGGGAATGTATACAAAGTGTTAGGAAATGTTTCGTTTTGAAAAGGTTTGAACTTTGACAGTGTGAGGTGTGAAAAGTATGATCGAGCAAGCAACTAAAAGTCTTATTACCTACTCGGAATTGGTCGTTTTATGTTATTCGTTCCTTTAGAATGGCTATCCATACCATTAGTTGGTAGGTAACCTATTAGTTGGATGTAAGCGGGACATTCGAAGGACATCGGATGGTGTAGAAAGCAACTTGTAGGAAGTATCCTAACACATTCGAAGGGACTATCATCATTTTTCGTGAAGCGAAAAATCGGATCATGTATTGGGCGACATCGTTGGTCTTATGATCTTTGTATCGAAGGACTATGATGATTTGTTTGAAGAACAGCGGTGCTAGAATACCTCTACATTGAGGGCATGACCATATTTGAATTAAATAAGGCGAGAGAATTACCCTAAAGGTGCATGTGAAAGAGTGTGTTGATTTCAGATATTATATCTTGAAATTAGAGTGAGCTATGTCAATTTTAGTCTTGCCATACATCAATTACTAGGTTTATAGGTTGCAATTAAAATCTTGGAATGTAAAGATGCGGAAAGATAAATGTCGCTATTACATGGCTTTGGGCGGATACATAATTTAAAGCGGAAAATAAAAGCCCTAATTAATATTACATCCCATGAGCGATTTACATTATTGGAAAAAGCGATAAGAAAAATAAATGCGAAGCAGGATAACTGTGAAAAGATGAGAAATCGAAAATCGGATAGAATAAAAGAAAAAAATAAGTAAAAATGCAATTTTTGAATGAGAAAAATATGACATGAAATAACATAAATATAAAATAATTTTGGGATTTTGGATGCATTTAATAATTAAAAACTAATTAAAATTGATTTAAATGCTAAATTATGAATAAAAATAAATATGCATGCAAAATTATATTTTTAATTTTATAAATTAAATAAGTATTTTCTGAAAATAAATGCAAAGGAAAAATATTTTTGATGATTTTAATGCATGAGAAAAATATTGAAAAGAATTAAAATAGATGCAAAATATTAAAATAAATATAAATATGAGTTTGTAAAAGAGAAAAACCAAATGGTCGATGAGATCAGTGGGACATGACTTTCATATGAGTACAGGTATGTGGCGTGTCAGCTGAATCGGACGGATGGTGTATGACAAGTATCGCCTTCTGTTGCCTCGTCAAGCAAACCATCTCTTCGTTTGAATTTTAAAAACTGGCGTAGGCCATTGTTCGGCGCTCGACACAATTCAAAAATCAAGCATACATAATATAAATAACATCTAAGACCATGGTTCGATTCGAGGACATCATTCCGAGCGCAATGGTATGATCTCGTGGTCCAATTTTTCCAATTAAGCAAAGCCCTAAATCGTGTCCGGACCCTAGCCATGGCAATTCAAGTTTAGGCCATGAAATACGATTAACTTGCCAATGGTTTGCAAACTCATCTTGATCACAAAAACAACAATAAAACAGTTAAAATGCATGATAATTGAAATACGATTTTGATTTTCTTGAACAAACCAATTCGGTTCTCAATTCTTGATGGTTTTGAGCAATGAGGTAGGATCGACTCAAGAGTCAAAGATACAACGGACACCTTAGAATCGATTGAAAATGGATTGGAACTAGGGCTTTGCAGTTTGTATGTACCATTTTTGAGTTCTGATAAGGGTTTCTCGGTCAAAATTTCTACCTATTAATGGCATGGTTGTGTATATATAGTAGAAGGATTGAGTTGTTTTGAGAAGAATCAATCACTAATCAATACAAATCAAATTTGATTTTGTACAAAATCAAATTTTCATTTTGATCAATTTTCAATCAAATCTTGCCATATCAATCAAATTTGAAATTTGCGGCTTTATTGAGTTGCTTGGATCCCAGGAAGAGAAAAATCAAGTTTGCATTTAATTTTGATTTTATACTTTATTTTTAATTTAATTTGTATTTAAATGAATAAATTCCAAATTAAATAGAAAAATAAAATAAAATTTAATGCATTGGGCTTGGATATTCCTAATTGCATAAGAACAAGTTTGGATGAAGAAAAATAAAGCCCATTTGCAAAATTTTTGATTTTAAAGTATTTCTCTTTGTGCACTTCTTCAAAATTGCCCGACTTGTGAATGGTGTATCTTGCTCAATTTTCCATGTTTTGAGTGTTCTTGGACTTTTGGAAGCTCTAAGAGTCCTATAACCAACCTTTTGGTCTCATCTCAATTGGGTTTCCATGCTCAATATATCCTCAAAACAAAATGTTGACTTTGAAAAGGACACGTAATGTTTTTGATCCATACCTCTCAAATGAAGCCTTTTTGAACATTCTTGTGAGACATGAAGTTGTAGAAATTGAATTTCCTTCAAAATGAGCTTTGGTGGGAAGATTTACGATAAAGTATGAAAGTTATGATCGATCAAAGTTTGGTTGACTTTTCTCAAAGAAACTCTAATTTAGAAAGTTTGACTTTTGAGCAAATCTTGAGTTTTCTTGATGAATCATGATCAACCCTTGATCAAATGATGAATGTAACTTCAAAATGAGGATGTTGACCAAATATGAAGTTTGACTATGTTGACCACGATTGACTTTTGTCCAATCTGCGATTTTCGACCATCTGAGCAATGTCGAGCAATCTTACTTGTGAGGCTTGAAACTTGACATGGAGAATCTTTGAAGCATATGAGGAGGCATGATGAACATTGGAGATGTTGAAGTCCATCTTGACACGAGGTTGCCAAACCCTAATTTGGGTTGATTTATCTAGGAGAGGTTTGTCGATCAACCTTTGAGGAATCCTTGAGTATGGATGTATGGAATGTCTTGAGAAGATGGAGGGAAAACTTTGGGGTATAATGACACCCACCTCTCGGAAAAATTGGGGATCTCCTTCACACAAGTAGACAAAGAGCGAACCATATCCTGCGATATTTCTCGATCGCCCACATCAAGAAGGAGAGAGAACTCCCTTGCATCACAAGAAAAAATAGTCGCTCTGTCTCCCCTCTCATGACCAGGCGATGAAGATGACATCATGACACTTTATGTCGGGTTATCATGGATATTCCCATCCCATCGATCGGAAAACGGAGCTCGGCCAATATAATGACACAAGCGGCCCCGCGAACACCGAGGCATGGTGCCTTACCAATTACCGAAGTCTGCGGAACCATCAAATGTCGCATGTTCCCTACGACCTTGAGGAAAGGAGCCATGGCATGGTATAAAAGCCTGCCCGATGGGTTGGTAACATCACAGGCTTGTCTGGGAAAATTATTTTCCGGACATTTCACAACATCCGGCGACACCCCAGTCGAGAAGCCTCCATAGAGGCCATCATTCGAGGAAAGAAGAATCTCTCGAGCCTACATCGAGATGTTGACCGAAGTTGTCCAAGTCTCAACTACGGACGATATGAAAAATATCTCGAAGAGGATTACCACCTGTAACCGTGAAGGCCGTAGGTATTGAAACTCCTTCAACATTAGATGTTTTCCTCTAAAGGATCACATCCATCGAGGAGAGGAAACGCCGTCAAGTATCGTGACACTCGAGATAGGAGAATGTCGAGCTTAAAGAATGAAGGCCCTCGACATCCCGTCGTGGGGAGAGAAAGAAGGCATGAGGATAAACCACTGCGACTCTAGGGACCACCTGAGGGTCGGTTGATTCGATTCGGCGACTGCGCCCTCACCATTTCTCGAGAATGTATCTAGGCCGATTATGCCGAGTTCAAAGCGAGAACAATCGCTTCCCACGACATACCGGCAAAGCAGGGGGCGGATAAAGTAATCATAAATTTCACGAAGTCATGAGCACGTGACAAGCAGCGCCATCTAAAGGATGCGATTGAGATCTGATCGAGCAGGCATCTCAGTAATACAAAAGAAAGGATCTGCGAAGAGGAAACACCCTCGTCAGTGGGACAAGGAAGAAAATCCGCACTAGAGTCCTTCATGCCCGTGGCCATGAGTATATCTAAGCCAAAGACTTCATCTTCCACGACCTCGATACCACCACAGCGTACTTGCCTCTCCACCCCTAAGATCCTTCCCAGCCATGGTCATCTCGTGGAGGGTTCACCAAGAACTCCATTGAGCGATCAAAGAAGGTTTGACAATCTCATCAAAACAAGTTCGGATCTGGGTGCCACCCTCAATAGAATCTAAGGTAAGTCTCACTTTGCGCCCTACAAGGAGGCTACACGGGGAACCCCTAATGCAAATATCCCTCTTCTTCGTGCGAATGGTTATGACGTCAAGTATATTGGTCGAAGCGGAAGCTTATTTGATATCATGTACACTCGGCTCTTCCGCCTGCTGCGACTCAGCAGACCCACGACTCCTTACCTCGGTTTAGATTTGTGGGATTCAGCGGATCCATGGCAAAGCCATGGGGATCGTTAGTGATCATAACCTTGAGTTGGAGGCGGCGGTCGATTAAAACACAATTCTTAGTCGTTGATTTCCTTGTCTCTATATTAGTGCATTTTCGGTTCGGCCAACTCTTGCCAAGCTAATTGATGTACCATCCACGGTACACTTAAAGATGAAATATTACACAACATGCGAGGATGTGACAACTTTGCGGAGACATCCAAGCCAGCGAAGATGTTTGAGGCATCGATAAAGGCTTGGACTCCATCAACCTCAACCCGGAACAAAAGCGGTCGACCTTCAAGCTCTCACATCAGAACCCTCCCTCGAGTCGGCGTTATTGACCTCGACCCTCTCTTGGAGCAGGAGGACTTAGTTGAGAAAGAAGGAAGGGTAAAGCTCAATGATCAAGAAGATGCCGCGTTTCCGGCAACTCGGAATGACCCTCGAGCAACACATCGCCCAATCGGATGGAGATTTGAGCTCGTTCCACTTTCGGTATGCCCAGGAGAAGTCAAGATCGGGCGGACCTCCTAAAGTTAGCGAAACACGCTAGAAGGACATACCGAAGACTCTTTGCGGGGCTGGATCGAAATGCATGGTCTTGACCCAGTGTCACCATATTACCATTAATCCATATGGGCCGTAGCACAACGGTAGCGATCCAAAATTTGAAATTTTGTCGAGCAAGATGCTGAGGGACCTTCAATAGATTTGTATGGGCCCAATATACTACGTGGTTGTCAATCCACGAACTTGAAAAAGAATAATGGAAAATGGCATGTACATTGATTTCTCTGAACTTAATAAGGCATGTCCAAAGATGCATATCCCAACATCGATAAACTCGTTGGCAATTCTGCGGGTTTTAAATTGTTTCGTTCATGGGCCTTTATTGAACTATAACCAAATTCCTATGGCTAGAGCGGATAAAGTTTATCGGCCTTCATCAAGATCGAACTATCACTATAACATGATGTCCATCGATCACGAAGAAACTTGGTGCAACATACCAACAAATGATGAATAACATCTTCAAAGACATAATCGGGACATGCTCGAGGTGTACATGGATGACATGATCGTGAAATCCCAAGAGGAGTCGATTGTGCCTAGACCTCGAAAGGTCTCCGATCAAGCGAGAAGAGTCAAAATGAGGTTCAACAAGCCAAAAGTGCACCTTGATCCGGGCCGAAAAGGTTCCTCGACTTCTACCTCACCGAAGCGTAGATTAAGGCTAACCCCGACAAATGTAGGGATGTTAACCTATTTATCTAGATTAGTAGTGAGGTCAATGACCACGCTCCCATTCTTCAAACTACTAAGAAAAGAAGTTGCATTCAAATGGACGAGAAGTGCGAGCAGCGACTTCACCTCAAGCAAAACCATATTCAATCGCCGCATTGTCGACAAGATAAAAAGAGATATTATATCTATATCGACGTGACTTCGAATCGTTAGCGCCGCCTCGCGCGCTCAAGAAGGAAGAAACCTATTTATTTCACGAGCAAAGCCTTACAAGGGCTGAACTAAGATACCAGCAAATCAAAAAATTTCCCTGCTAGTCAGCGCCACAAGATGACTCGCCACTATTTCTTGGCTTGGCATCATCATAGTTGACGGACCGCCCGTCAAAGCTATGGGCCGACCAAATAGCCGGGAGAATGCTCAAGTTGTCACTAGAACTATCTAAGTTCGACATCAGTGCGAGAGAAGGAAAAGACCTCAAGTGCAAGTCCTGGACTTCGTGGCAAAGATGACTTTCCGGCCTCCGGAAGAACCAACAAATGGACTATATTAAATCGATGGTGCCTCTAGCTCGGCCGGGAAGTGGGCGGTATAGTGCGGAAAGCGGGGAAGGATGCGTCATCAAAGTATCCTTTTACCTCTCGGCCTCCGCCTAGTCGAGGATATAGGAGCAAAGAGGCCAAGATCCTCGCAGACTCACGACTGTAGCCTCGTCCAAGACCACTTGAAAAGCTTCACCTTTGTTGACATACAACACATCCCTCGAGAGCATAATATGAGGCATATCCTTTCAAAATGCCGATGCGAGGAGACAAGGGAAGGAGCAAATTAGTGATCCAAGATACTACCTCAACCAGCGTAGAAAAGGCTCCCCGTCATAGCGTACTAAATGACATCAAAGAGGGCACCTCTTAGATAGCCTTGTTCAACTTGACCAACGGACTCTCACGATCCCAAAGGCGAGCATTATCGAGCCAGGAGACATGTTCCACGTCATCCTCGAAGACAAGCTCTATAGGAGGATTCTCCGCCCTCCTCAAATGTCGAAGAGCGAGAATACCATATATATTAAGGGTATGTTTGTTTGATGAATTAAAATTCTATTCGAAATATTATTCTAAGGAATATTGAGAACTTTATTCATATCCATGTGTTGTAAATAAATATAGTTCAAGGAATGTTTTTTAGATTTTATTTTAATTAAATTTTAAAATTAAAAATTAAAATAAATGTATTAAAATAATATGAATATGAGGAGGTTTTGGGTGGTTATTTTATATTCCCATGGAAATGTAAGATTCCATCATTTGACATGGGAATAAAATAGAAAAGTTTATGAAGAAAATATATTCAATGAATAAAAGTACCCATAAATTATTTATTAAAACTTGAAACAAACAAAGGAATGTGTGAGTTCCAATGTCACATTCCAGAATAACACATGTCCGTAAAACAACGCACCCTAAAAGAAATACACGAAGGCAATAGCGCCCAACACTAGGGAAGATCTCTTGCTCGAAAAGCCCTCCGGGATGGTTATTATTGGCCGACCATGCAAATCGGCCAAAGAACATGTGAAGAAATCGACAAGTGCCAGCGAATACGGACATGCTGCTCCCCAGCGAACTCAAATCCTTATCCTCTCTCCCCAACCCTTCTCATGGTAGGATCGACATCCACGGGCCATTCGTCTTGGGAGCGTACCAAAACAAATATCGATAGTAGGTGTCGACTACTTCACCAAATGGATATAGGATGGAAGCATTGGCCAATCATCGCTCAAAACATCCTACATTTTATAAGAAATTATATTATCTCGGTTCGGCATCCCTGAATTATAATCAACTAGCGAGACACAATTCACCGACAAAACTTCCAAGATTTTATCGCCCATGTCAATCGTCAACACTTGGCCCGAACACCGCAAACAAGCGGGAAGGCCAAATCTGCGAGCAGTTCATATGCGCGGACTCGGGGCGAAGCTAGGCGAATCAAAGAAATGGGTCGAAGAACTACACAGCGTACTCTGCGCATGCGAACCTCCCCATTCATCCAGAGCCCAATTTAACGCTTGCGAGGTCGTTATTCGGTAGAGATTTTGAAGCGATCGAGAATGAATCTCCTGGCGTGGACATGGCGACCGATCCTTGAAAAGAGGGCTTGACATGGTCGAAGAGATAGGCGGGCTGCCCTCGGAAGGCATTGCTCAAGCGAATAGCCCTCCGATCGATGCCAAAGTCATTCCTCGCGAATTCGGCGTGAGCTTAGTCCTTAAGCGAACGCCGGAAGCTCCAGAAGGAAGCTCGCAACAATGAAAGGTCCTATCAGCGTCTATGCCGCAGTGCACGAGGGTACTACTTGGAAAATATTCAAGGGAAAAACACTTGATCATGGAGCAGCGAAAACTTAAACAATATTATAGTTAAAACACTACTTAATCGATACATCTAGAAACCACCGGTGCTTATAGCTCGACATTATCCTTTCGCCCATACGAACTATGCATAACATCATGGCAATTAAGTGATACTCGCTCCATTTATTTAATAAGCTAGATCTTTGCCTCGATGCGGGGGTTCAAAGCAGCCCCACATCTCGATACCTTGTGAGAACACCTACCTCACGATGGGACATTCGCCGCCATCGGGCCTTGATCGAGGCTTGAGATTCGGACCAAATCCAACAATGATGGCCTTCGTTTAGTTGCCCCGTTAACGAAAACATACATAATTAACAGTGTTTCCCGAACAACAAGTATCACAAGCATACAACAATAAATAAAAATATTTAAATATTACATTCCACGACCACGAAGACGAATTTGTCTTGGAGTTAAAAGCAGAGACTCCACCCAACAAAACAAAAAAAGCGACCACAAAGATAGGACTATCATTACATAAAAGACCGTCAAACAAACACAATAAAATAATAAGATAAATTCATTCGATGGGTAGCCAAGATCATTTCAAATTCGGATAAGTCGTCCATGATCATTCCGTAAGAAAGTCGGGCTTCTTTATCTTGCCTCCTAGACATAGAAATGGACCCTATTATGTTGATTACCTCCACACGGAAGTTAGTACATCTAAGACACAATATTGTCAAAGCTGGTCATTGAGCGCTCACTTCATCGTAGGCACAGTGCGCTCGACCAATGAATTCCACCCAAGTCCTCACATCTGAAAACTGCGGGATCTTCCTCTCCGAGGTCATTTCCTTCCATGACGATCAACCTTCTCGAACTTGCGCTTGTTCTTTAGAGAAGCATCACGCTCTTGACCATCATGTATAATCCTCGACCACCTCTTACGAGCCTCTTCTCCCTTTCTCTCGAGCCTGCTTTTAACAGCCCCAAGTGGCTCAACTCTGCAGCCGGAAGTTGGTTATGCTTTCGGCGCAAGCGTGACCATCTCAAAGATCTAAATCACGCCCTCGCATCCTCGTCTAGGTAGTCTTCTTGGTCGGAGCGATCGATACCGTCAACATGATTTTCTCGGTATGAGGGAGGACCACGCGCCGCACTCTCAAAATATTTCTTATCATATCGGCAAAGGAAAGATAAACTTCCCTTCTCTTTCTCCTTGGTCGGATCTATCTCAAGCGTCTTTTCAGCCTCAGCGACACCTTATGTAGGGATAATGCCCTCATGCGAAGCGATGGATGAATTCCGATTCGCGATGTCCAAGCTCGATCGGTGGAGATCCTCATCATACTCATACGCCTCGAGCTTGCAGTCACCACGCTCCAGGCGGATTCATCCTATCGCAAAACAAAAGACAAACACGAATTAGCAAAAATTGAATACACATCGACTAAAAACATGGACGAAATCTACCCAAATATGCCTTAGGGTTCCCACAGATAGGAGCTCTTTGACATTTATAAGACCCAGACTCGAGGCCCTTCACTTCCTTATCTAGGGAGCGGTTTCCCTCTTTTCTCGCATGAGCAAGGAAAGCCCACGAGCGAAACGTCGGCAGTCTTTAAAACCGGCGGATCCTCCTCCTTGACTCATCTCGGGCCCCGAACATAGAAGTCGAGAAGTCTTGTCAAAGTGCTTCTTGACCACCAAAACTTGAACTACGATAAGCACATACTATCGCTCCCATGTACTCATTAAAGCGGGGGTCCCGTTCTTTTCAAGCCAAGAACTATCCGAAATACATTGCACGATGCTCGATGGGCACGGCGAATAAGCATGTACCTATCATTAAAGAAGCGAGCAGTTCGTCGCCTTGAAAAGCATCTCGTTCGATGCTTCAACGACACAAACCCCACGAACCTTCACATCCACCTTCTTGAGTTCCTTTGAAGACAAAAATGTAGAAGAATAGATCGAGTAGCTGACCTCAAGTATTCACAGACGATCTTAAATGGTATATGAAGTTATGGTATTGGGATGGAGTTGGGATAGGCCAAACAAAGATGACGAAAAACACCCACAGAACTCGGTGAAAGGCACCGAAAGCAAATCCACGAAACCATATGTCATAAAGCTGGGATGTAGCGGGCCTCGTACCTCGAACAGTTTGAGTCTTGACGGGAATATACACAAAACCAATCTTCTCTGCCACCTCGGCCTCCTAAAATTGCCGGTTGCGGAATCACGAACCTGGCACCATACCTCATTGGGGTTACCCAAAGCGTGAAGCTCGATCTGCGTCGGAAGCGCCCAAACTTTAGGGTCATTTCATGGTCTCATCGACCTCGAGACGTAGGAGGACCCCTTGACCTCGCGCCTTTGGAAGACTCTGCCGCTACTGCTCGGTGGAAATGGGCGAGGCACCCTTACGATCGCCGGGATCTTCATGAATATCCTCGTTAATACTTGCCATGACAACTGAAAAGTAGAGGCGTGGAGTGAGCTCGACATTTGTCCAAATCCACCGCTACCATTATTCAAGTGAAAGGGCTTGGGCGAGTAAGGATCATATCCCGGCCAAAAGCCTCTCGGGACAAGGAACACTCAAACCTAGATCATCGAGTCGCCCATTTTTGCCAGATTCCTCTCCAAGGCAATCGGCAGAAAGAAGCAACATCGAGCAATGGCATAGGCTGCTGGAAAGAGGCGGGCAACCACTCACCACAGGAAAATTCTAAAACCATAAACCCAGCCACATACATCTCTACATGCAAGAAAATCTCAAGCCTAAACATCAAATTCTGAAAGGTCGAGAAACGTCTGGTTGTGAGTGAAATAAACTGAAGAAGCAAAGTCGCGAATCGATCGTGGAGGAAAGAAAAGATAGCGTCGACCACCGTGAAATAACTCCCATATTGGTAAATGTTAGAGTCGGTGAACAAGAGATGTCGGAAGGAATTGAAAACAAAAGTGGTGAATGAGTTTCCTCGGCTTTTATAGCCCTTTCCCGATGGGCTTGCACCTATCTAGGGACCTAGGAAATTCATCATTACCCCTAGTCCCTAGTGCATATGATCACTTCATACATTTCGAGGCCACGTAAGCAAAGCCCTATGAATTGTCCAACCCGCTTCTCAATAACTCCTCTTCTCCCGAGCGAAAAGACCTCTAATTTCTCTTAGAAATCAAGTTATCACCTCGCGGCGGGCGGCGACTTGGGGCTATTGTTCTAGACTTCCAAATTCTATCAGGCGGTCGCTCCTATCTCAGTGCGGCGATCCGCAAGATCAACAAAACATTGGGGCTTCATTCTGCGGTTTCCTTATACGCCCATTCGCTCGACACATATCAACAGGATAAGTGATTTATCTCGTGGGGACTATGCTTGTTATGTCCTCTTTTGCGGACATAACAACTAGTTCTGAGCATCATCGCTCGACTTTGACCTAATAAGCTCGAGCAATTATATTCGTAAATTCTGGTATCTCGGACCAAATTTAGATACCTTTATTAGCTAATATCGAAAATTCTTTGTAGTTTATAAAATTTCGATATCTATTCTGGGGATATTTCCAAATTTAGGTTGCAATCTACAGAAGAAATTTAAAAATCGTATTTGAAAATTTGTATCCACGTCTGGAAATATCCAATTCAGATATAAAAGCAATCCGAAAATTTTTATATTTTCGGTATATTTTATTCAAGTATAAATTTATACGTTTAAAACATAATAAAAATTAAGTCCCTAATATTACGAAATTTGAAATTTACGGATATTCAACCCAGTAATGATTTTTATGATATGAGGTTCTTAATCAAAAATATATTCCGATTTTCATGAGCAATTTGAAAATTTAAGCGGGAGTAGACAAAAGATCATAGGATGGATTGAAATTCACAAATTTAATCAAATAAAAATAAATAATTATATTTACAAAATATCATTTCTGACATAATTTAAGCGAAGTTAAACAACAGGTGTATAAGTCTTTAAGCTTTCTTTCAAAATAAAACGTATGTATACATAAAATCACTTTTCATTGTAATTGCTTTCATGAAGTGTTGTCTTTGGTTGCATGAACTTAATCTTTTTTAAATTATTGCACTAATTATTTATAAACAAATTCATTAATATGAGTTTTCTTTGTTTTAACATATTTACACTATGAATGTTGATTCTATTATTGCACACAAGTTATGAAAATGTATTTTATAGAATAAATTTGCACAAATAGAATAAATTTGCACCAGGGATAATCATGATAATTAACATCCTCTTGGATTATGTACCACCCTCAAATGTATGTGTGTAAAATTTCAATATAATATCAAGAAATCTCGGTACAGTATCAAAATTTCAATATATTTTAAAATTTTAAAAATTTTAAATTTTAAAAATAAATTTTAAAATAAAAATTTTCAGTATGATGTGAATTATCATATTTTACATGCGTACAATCTTAGAATTGACATTATTTTCAAATAAACATGAACATATTATAAACTTTGTGATGAATTGTATCGACCTTTGTATGTAATTGACTTCATATTATCAAAATACCATCAAATACTTAAACAATTGCACTTTCCCGTCAAAATACACAAAATTAAATATTTGATCAAATACTGGTGATTCACTAAAGTGATTTTACTGTTGTTATGATTGTGACTTTAGTGTATTTAGAAGATGAATGCATAATACTAGTTTTGGATTAATATAAGTATGTATACAAAAAATAACGAGACAAGCAGGCAATAAATGCGCGCTATCTTTTTAAGATGGCAAATCAATCATCTTAAAATCACATTCATTGTCCTTAAGTGACACAACATTATGCATATGAACATTTTCACCTTGTAAAACATCCATTGTTAATGGTGCTAAAAAACTAAAATTGTCAAGGCAAATGGCATGAAAACATGTGTTGCCAGAACACAGCTTTACCATGCTTGTCCATTTTATAGGCGACACGAAACTGCCTGTCCTAAAAATAAAACCTCCAATCCTGGTCCACCAGTGGAAAAACCCTCAGTCA